>OX442364.1:5263989-5348989 GCA_949357725.1 Hyperoplus immaculatus | reverse complement strand
CACCTCGGCCCACCACATCCCTCCATAACAAGGCCTGGCTGGCAGTTGGACGTCAGTCTGTACACCTTGTCACAGCTGGAATACGTATGTCTGGGAGAGCAAATAGCCTGAGCCCAGATAGTCAGTAATTGTACATTTCTACTCTGTCCCAATACTGTCCTACACTACTCACGTATAATATATACTATGTATGTTCCATTTACACAAGTGCATACTGCTTTTGGATTTTTTACAATGGCATTGGTCCTTTTCTGTCATTTTAGTGCATAATAATCTTAAGTATCTTAACGATATCAAACTACAAAATATTTAACATAAACATAACTGCTTTTTAGAATAAATATTTTTTGTTGAGCTTTTCCTCTTCTGTTAATCTCACTGCAACCATACCATATTAATCATCAGACCCCTCGTGGGGGCCCAAACCCCTTAATTGGAAACCACACTGTTTTCCTAGCGGTCTCACCACCTTTTATTTTTAATGTGTGAGCAGCTCCTCTATTTCCTGTGTGCATTGTCTTGTGAGACAATAACTTGCATGAACACATCTTCTCAGCAAAGAAAATGTCAGCATTCAAAAGACACCATAACTCTTTTTCAAGCTCCACCATTTTTAAAATGGTGTTTACCATAGTGCAGAAAGGCTGAACAACCTGAAGATTAAAGGCTAGTTGCGACAGTTTTATTGTGTTTTTACTGCTATCTTCTTCAAGCAGTCTGATTTTCCACTCTAAGTTTAATGAAATAAAAAAGTTATTGGTTCTACCACCATGGATTTTATTTAAACACCATCCTTAGAAATAATTTAATGTCCCTGTTACATTTTTTTCCTTCAGTGTGAACTGTGCTAAGCAACTGAATGATCCTTTCACACACATTTACAAATACCTTTCTTTGGCCATTAAGAAAGGCCCATACATTTTGACCTGATGAAGCACAATTCCTAAATGTTTCAAATATGCCATGACTCCTGAGGCAAATTACTTTTGAGACAATCATCCTTCTCTCCTACTCGAGGACAGATGAAAATTGAATGTCCTTATAATGTGTCCCCTTTACCTGATGTGTCTTAGGGTCTGTGTGTACACACCCAGCCACTCGACAAATTACAGCTGTAGGAGGTGATTGATGGGCTGTCAGTGAAATCCAATTTGCACCAGCTGATTGAGAAAAAAAACTAATGACTGCTGGAGGAGGAGCATATAGAATAGTCAGATTTCTCCCATGCTACCTTGTGCATGTCCGTCTCCTGTGTGGCCCCCTAGAAATATATCATGTGATACATTATTGACGTCTGTGGCTCACTGACACGCTGCAGCCAGAGCCTGCTGTGTTTTATGAGAAAATGAGATGGGCCTGGGGTCTTTTTTCTCTCCTGTCGATTTGTCACGCTCGATACTAACACCTCTCCATTACACTATCCACCTCTGACCACGTCCCCTCTCCTCAGTTCACCTCCCTTTGAAGGTGCACAGGAGTGTTCGGCCAACAGCTGGCCACAGGAGAACAAATTGTCTTTGGAGTCTGCCCCGTGTCAAATGGGATAGTTTTCATTCTCAGAGGCTGTCATTTTGCCAGATGAAGGGGGCCATTTTTCCGATTCCTACCCGTCCGACAGGGGCTCAAAGCCAGCACCGTTGTGGGTGGTACAGGGCTGTGGAGGATTGAGTCAGGCCCTCACCAACACCAGCAGCAGCACCCCAACCACACACACACACACACACACACACACACACACACACACACACACACACACACACAACAAACACAATGGTCAGTTATCATGTTAAGTTTTTGAGGCGGCCTGCTTGATTTAGGACGTCCACTCATGCGTAACATGAAAGAAAACACAAATGTCTGGCAGCTGTCAGAGGCCGACTGACAGCGCCGCACAGTGATTCTTCTCCAGTCTATGTTTTAATTTCGTAAAGATGAAAAGACAAGAAATAAAGCAGCCACTTTTTTTTTTTTTTTTAGTTTGTCTAAAACTACTTAGCCTTCTTATTTTAGTGTTATTGTCATTATTTTAGAGTCGCCAGAATGTGGGAAACAATGTCTTTAGAGCTCAAATATTTCTGGGGGTTCTCACATCCTTATGTTCCCAAAGCCCCTTGTTCCCACATTTCTAAGTAATCTAACTTTATAATAGAGAAATGTATGTGTGTATGTGTGTGTGTGTCGGTCTCAGTCCTATTCTAACCTCTCCCTGTACCCTTACCCTAACCACCCAGCTGTGGTGACTGAACCTACTCGCCAATTTCAGTAACATAGGGCTGTGGGAATATAGGGCTCAATTTTGTTAGCAGCTGTCGTCTCTCGCTTCATATTATCCCCTACAAACTCATTGTCGAAAAATCCTGGCAAGAAAGTCGATAAGTGTCCACATGTTAATCTATTCCTTTAAGCATTAAATGAACCCATTCACTTACAAGTTGTCATGTTTAAAAAGTCCCTTTCTGCTATTTTCTCATTGTACATCTCTGTTGCCATATCCCAACATCAGGCTTTCGGTTCGTCATTCATTTCGTTATGGACAGTCATTGAATTTGCGATATTTAATCAGCGTGCTTCCAACACTCAATTATAATAAATCAACACAGCCGCTGCAGTCCATCACAAGAAAAACAAACCTTTTCACCAGTTAGATGCAAAATCTATGAGGCGCCGTTGAATAAAGATAGTGCTTTTGTTTGCAGGAGCTGGGTCAGTGGGTTTAAAGTTTTGAAAAAAACAAGTTGCCTGAAAGAAAAATGGACCTGATCAGCAAAATGTTATTGCATTGTGTTGTTCCCTGCTCCTCATCAGATATGCAATTTTCCTCTCGGCTCCAAGTATGATGATTGATCGCTTTCGCTGGCATTATGTTCTTGTATTTTGATAACACCGCTGGAGTTGTGATTAAAGAGGGAGATGACCAAAGGCTGATGCAGGATTAGTGACAGATAGCCCTTGAGAAAGTATAGAATACAAGGGAGTAGGAGGAGGAGAAGTGGTTGGAGATGTCATCATTAGAGAAAGGTGATGGTAGTGTAATACACCCTCATCCATTATTTGCTGCGAGTCTGACCTGGTGGAGACCTCTGGACAGGAGGGACAGGGGGGAGGGATGGGGAGGGCTGGTGGAGACATGGGGCTGCAAGAGGAATTCCTCTGTCTCATTAAACCTGTGGCCGTACCTTTTTGACTTCACAAAGCGTCCCAGAGGAAGTCAGTGATTCTCTCCTGCCAGTGTGTCAGCTGCTGGACTCACTCATTAAGCCCGGCTTGATTGTCAGGATCTCAAGGGGAGTAAGGATGGGAATTGATAAGAATTGAATGATTCCGATTCCGATTCTGCTTATCGATCCGATTCCTTATCGATTCTCATTGGGTGAGAGAATAAGTACAAATTAGTTTGTTTGTATTAACTCTCTTTAATATTTGATCAGAGCTGTGTCTAGTATGTGCCTTGAAAGATTATCAAGAGTAGGCTACTTGAGGATTAGGAAATTGTCAATTTTCACATCAGTTGGTCCAGACCAAAAAACCAAAAAAAAAATGTTTGGCTTGTAAGCCTAAATGCCATTATGTGCCCTACAAACTAGATACACAGACTTAAAACAGTCAGCTTTTTGGAACATTAACATTTGAAACAAAATTCAACTGACATAAAAAAATACAAACAAGTCTTTTGAAAAGATAAGACCAACTATCAACTTTGGCAAATTAACCATTTTTGTGCAGAAAAATCATCATGTTTGCCCTCTCAGGAAGGATACGAGATCTTTAATGTATGTTAAGTGTTATTATATGATTGCGCCCTTACTCTGAAAGGGCAACGTGTGTGTTGTTTTGGGTTCGTCTCCACCGCCGTGCGTAAAGGCAGCAATATAACAGCTGATGAACGAGAGTAAACAGCGGGCCTTAAGGCAGCGGTCAAGAAATCTTTTTTTGCTTTGCTTTATGCTGCTCTCGCCTTTTTATCTCCCTCTTTTATCAGCCCACACCTAGGCCTACACACACGTTAATTCTCATACATTTTAATGTTCAAATCCTAGTGATGGGCAATTCTGGTGCTGACTAGTAAAACAGCGGACGTTTAAACGTTTAACCGTCAGGATCGCAGTCTGCGCGCTTGCTTGTGCATGTGTCCTTTGACGATGGAAACTTTACAATTGTTGCAAGTGGTCAAATTGTCGCTTTTAGCTTGAATTACAACCAACATTTAGAGCGCTTCTGCCTCGACACCATGTTTGCTGCGTTCTGAACCAAAACAAAGCAGCGCGAATGTCAAGTCATGACGCATTTGCAACGAGCGGAACCGTTAAGCAGGCACGTTAACGATTCCAAGGAATTGTTTCACTAGGCACCGGTTCTGAACAAGAACCAGTTCTCGATTCCCATCCCTACAGGGGAGACATTTTGTGCATCGGAAAAAAGATCTGCTCCATCTGTCATCTCCGGTGGTTTTGGGGGTTTACTGCAGTTCCATTTACTGCAGTTCCATTATTTTTTATTTGTTTTGATAGTTGAAAAGGTACAGAGTGGAAATGAAGAGAGAGAGAGAAATGACATGCAGTAAACGGTGCAGGCTGGAATGGGTTTGCGCGAGACATGGACTTAGCCATAGACACTCTGCCGGTGAGCCACCACGGCCCCCGCTAAACAAATCTTTTATGATGCAGAATTTGACAAATCGAATAATATGGCAACCGCACAATTGCAGACATGCAAACATCGACAAAAAAAGGAAGAAAGAAAGAAAGCAATTCAGCCGTAAACTTCACAGGTGATCTTTTGTGCCTGTTGATGTTTGTACTTGCAGATTTTCTTTTGATGTTCTAACCACCTTGAATTAAGCCCTACTTCAACATCAAGGTGGTGTGGTTATAGCTAGATCAAAAACTGAGGGTGTTGCATGGTGGGTAATACATTAAACAAGCAAGCATTTACTGCCACAGGCGAGGCAACTGAGAGAGAAGGACGAGGTGTGATGAAAGGGGGATTAGCATGCATTCATCACCTCTCTCTATTACAGGAGCCAAGTGCTACATGAGGCTACTCTGTGGTTGTCAGGAGAGGAGCTCAGCAGGATTTTTTTTGAAGTGGCAACAAAGCATAATTGCCTCGATGGTAGATATTTTAGACCTATGAGCAGCAATTTACCGGTGCTTATAAAATGCATGTTAAAGGGGACATATTATGAAAAACCAAACATTGCCGGTGTTTGGGCACACTGTTTAGGTTATTGGCGTCCCTACCAGCACACACAAGCTTCAGAAAGACAAATATGTCAGTTTCTTCTGGGACATTTATTTCGAAAAAGGGGGGATTTGAAGGTTTCTTCCAAAAAACACCGACTGATGACGAAATCGGTCGGTTTTCATTATCATAAATACTCCCACGGGAAAGCTCACCAGAAACTCGGCAGTTGATTGGCAAATCAAGACGCCCCGTTGGTAACCACACACACCTGGCTGAGCCTCCACTCGCTCATGCAACAACAGAGGAGAAGCAAGCTGCAGTGTGAGCTCAACCTCAAGCTACCATCACACCCCAGCCTCGAAGCACACTAGGGCTGAATGGATTTACTTCATTTTTTGTTAGGCTATCTCCAGCAAAGGTTTGCAATCTGTTAGTGTGATGATCAAAGCCTTTTTACTGGAGTGTGGAGGAGACTGTGCCAGGAAGACTGAGAGACACCATCCGTCCGAAATGTAAGTAGTCCTATTTTAAAAATAATTCTGTCCGTTTGTTAGTTCAATGTCTGTAATGTGCTTTATTTTATCCCTTCTATAATAACCAACACCGACTGAAATGAGAGAATGCGGGTTTAGTCGTTAGCATTAGCGCCCGCTAGCTTTACCGTTAGCTTTATGCTAACGGTTAGAGCTGTGAGTCTTTTGCTGTGACTGTTATTTGGCTCTTTTGTGAGCTCACGTTAGTCCTGCCGTGACAGCCCCTGAGTGAAAAACAGACGGTGAAACTGTAGGGTGTGTTGGAAACTGAAGAGTATTTTTTTAATAGCTTCATCCTGCTACCTGCTAGCTGTCTGATTGTATAGCTCAAGTACACACCGCAATAAGTCTGCGGACCGTGTGTAGTTAGGGTGACCAGATCCCAATTCACCAGATGTGGGACAAAGACTACGTTTGTGCGGGAGAATGCGGGACAAAGTGCCGTTTTTTTTAAGCAAAATAAACCTGTAGTACAAGCAGCAGTAGGCCTATTACATGATCTCCAGTGTAATGTACACTGACAGGAATACTGTAAGTTGTCTCTGCTGGTGTTTGTTTCCTGTCCATTATATTTCAAAAAGCACACAGTATCACTCAGAACTTGTTGCTTATCGAGCCAGGGCTGTACTGAATTTGTTGTAGCTTTGCCATAACAGATGTATGATGTAGGCCTATACATGTCAGCTAGGCTACATGATGTAACATTGAATGTGCCATGTTTTACAGGTGTCTGAGTGACCTGATGGAGCCGGACAGAGCCACCAAGACCGTCACACTATCCGTTCCTTCAGAGGAGGATGTGTTCACTGGGGGGGGACAGGTGGTCTTCTTCAGGGCCCAACAACGACTGGACAGTTACATAAAAGTTATGGCTTTGCTTCTGTTTGATATGTACACTTCATATTTTCATTCCACTGGCTATGAATAAACTGCTTTATTTTTAAGGATGTTTTTGGTCTTTTTAAAATGTAATGATACTGTTTTATCAGAGAAAATCTTCAGCGAGATGAAAATGTGAGTTTCAAGTAATCCTTTACTACAGGTAGCAAACAGTGACAGTAAGCAACACAATACATTTTTTAACGGTAAAACTTTATTATGAATGAGTGATCACAATACAAATGATACATTATCTACTAGATATTGAAATGTTGTCAGATAATTTGCAGCTCTGACAAACCTAAAGCATAATTATTTCAACCATACATTTTACAAAAGATAATGCCTTTCCAGTGAATCTTGACATGATTCAGGATACATTCTTTTCCATCATGGTTACTGTACATTTTTACATGTCAACTCAGTATCGGTTCACAACCAAAGCTGTTTCACTCCACTGGGCTGTAGATCATTCCACAGACCTGTAAAGACAAACGTAAAACAGGGTGTATGTTACCAGTTTAGAGAGTTTATGCATAACTACTTAGCTCAAATTATGTTATTGACTGTGACATAATTAAACAGTATTTACCTGAGGATAATGTCAGGGAAATCAGAAATCTTGATGCCATTTTCACAGTTTTCAGCTCAGACTCCTGTCTGAACAGGTTCAGTTGTACATCTTTTAGTTTAGAACTGGTTAGTGTGCCGATATTTGTGGTAGAAATGAAGCTAAACATGTTTACATTGGTCTCCATGCTGCATTGGCCAAAAGTAAACAAAACTGACAGCTGGGCGTGTGCCATGCCCATGTAGGTAGGTATAGAGTAAATGAGCAGGGCGGTGCATGCACGCCCATGTAGATCTGACCAGTCAGAGCAGACTAGTATTCTTGCGAAGGGGGGTAAGCTGTCAAAACCTACCTTTTGAGATAGAGGGCAGAAGAGGCTGGAAAAGGCGATGAAGAAATGGGAAATGGTAGAAAACTATTGGGTTTTTTGAACAATAAACCAAGAAAACCTTTTCTAGTAGACCTTGGAAATACACCTTTAAAACCGAGATTTTGCATAATATGTCCCCTTTAAGTGCAGAATCTAGGACTTAAATCTATGTGACGTTTCAATGACTATCAGAAGGTTAAATGTGAGGCAGTAGTCTTGGTGAAATGTAACAAAAGTGTTCAAATACAGATCATACAAACGTCTCTCACGTTCATCGTCAAAAAATAAAAATGAAGCTGATTTGGATTGATTTATTGCTTCAGGTCCCGACTAAATCATTAGAAGAAGTTTCAAGCCCCCAAAACTTACAAGGGCTGTTTAATGGTTAATGACATTACACCATTATGATTTAATGAGCCGCAAAGTTTGATCAAGGACAATAAAGGTTCCTTTAAGTACTCTTGAGATATTTTATGACCACTAGCTATGGAGCAACGTTTTGTTTCAGAGTTTCTGCTGATTGACAGGTGGTGGTAGCAATGTGCAGAGTGTAATAATGTTAACTTAGGAAATGGAAACATAGCTGGCCCACTTTGTTTACATTCTCTTTGTTTCCGTACCAGTTTACAAAGCCTAGGCTCTGTATTAACACCAGATTTTTTTCAGCACGCACACAGTATGGACAGGTAGCAGATTGTCAACAAACATTCTCCAGAATGACTATGCCCTTCATGCCTTGCCTTCACTGAGCAGCGCGGTCCGGTTCAGTCGAAACGAGGCATAAGGTTGGAAATCTCGGACTCCTTTTTTGTTCTTTTTTTCCATCAAATGATACTTTCAGACCCCTCTATGAATTATAATGAAGTTTTATGGGATATAACATTCGACTGCACATCATGTACTAGGACTTTTAACCCATAAGAACCCAGACCCATTTCCCCTTAAAGGAAAAATATGGGGGATATAACACAGACCAAGTGGACCACAAAGAACACATTTCTGAAGTTTTTTTCAAATACTACCCCTTAATGTCAAAGATCTGTGATGTGACAAATATGTCACATTGGGTGTTTATGGTAAATGTATTCCTTATTCTAAAATGAATCAACATGACAGTTTTTCTGCTTAGTAACACACATTTGCATTTGTATTTGCATTTCCACAACATATATCAATATTGTGACTTTAACAGTTCTGTTTAACAACAAATTATTTTGAAGATTTGTTTTACGTCACAAAATGCGCAAACTGAATAGAATCACATAACATTGCCTCATTGGATACTGTTGTCATGGTCTGTCTTTGTCTTGTCTTGTTTTGGTGTTCCCTGTGTTTCCTGTTTTATTTTGGTATGTCTGTCTTGTTCCTCCCCATGTCCTGTCAAGTTTCCCTCTTGTTTGATTGCTGCTCCCTCCCCTAATGTGTTGCACCTGTCCCTCGTTGTCTGCCCTGTCTTGTGTGTGTATATAACTCCCTGTGTGTCTTTGTTCCCTGTCTGAGTATTGTACCTGTTGGTGAGTATGTCCCTGTGTTCCATGTGCCTAGCCTTTTTTGCGCCTCTTGGAGTTTTTGGAACGAATAAATAGTCTTCTAGTGAAACTGTCTGCATCTGAGTCCTCCTTGCCTGCCTGTCTGCCACTCACCGTAACAGAATACTCAGACCAAGTATGGACCCAGCAGACAGATCTTTTGAGGTCGAGCTTGAGGAGGTAACATTTACCATTTCTTGCCTCAAGAAAGCCCGGGAGAAGGGCCCCACACTCGACCACCGAGAGGCAGCCTTGACGCTGGCACGCCAAGCTGTGGAGCTACAGCCTTGGCTTGGGGAGTCCCTGCCAGAGTGGGCAAAGAGCTTTTTATACCCTCCTGAGTTTGTCTCCCAGCTGCCAGCACAAGCCCTGCCCCCGGTCCCCAGCTACAAGTCTCTGCCCCCGGTCCCCAGCTTCAAGCCTCTGCCCCCGGTCCCCAGCTTCAAGCCTCTGCCCCCGGTCCCCAGCTTCAAGCCTCTGCCCCCGGTCCCCAGCTTCAAGCCTCTGCCCCCGGTCCCCAGCTTCAAGCCTCTGCCCCCGGCGAGTTTGGATTGCCTTCCATTACCACAATGCTCTCCAGCTTCCGAGTCGACCTCGGCCTCCAGCAGCAAGCTCCAGTCCCTGGCCTCCAGCAACCAGCATGCTAGCTACCAGCTCCTGAAGGCGCTCAAGCAACCACACGAACACTGTCCAGTTCCTGAGCCCACTACATACTTTCTTGAGGGGACCCGCCCTCTAGGCCTGCCAGGGGAGGCCTGCTTTTCTCCAAGAAAATAGTTTTTTTTTCCTTCAACCGTTGTGTTTGGTTGTGGCACTTCATCTATCTGCATCACTTGATTCACTAGAGTCTGAATCGCCACACCACTCCCTCTCCATTTCTTTTTTGTTGGGAGTGTAATCTGAGTCTTCATCTGAGCTATCGTCGTCACAGCCTTCAAATTCACTTTCATCTCCCATGATGATCTCAAGTGCATTCTCAACAGTGTAGTGCTTATTCTCAGTCATACATAAGAAAAAATAAAACGATTAGCCTACTACATTCAAATGGGACCAGCATAGGACAGTGAATTGTTTGTTTTATTTACAGATATGCAAAAATAGTTTTGCAATATATTTGATCAATAACATAATAATTTATAATTATTTTTTTTATTATATATGTTCAAATGTACTTTGAATTGCACAAAAGAACATATATTAATTAAAAATAATTGAAACAGCGTAGCTAATTGAGCGGCTTATTACCATTCTTGTTATTGTGACAAATATGTCACATCAGAATTTCCAAGAATATTTTAAGGCTAAAACCCGATGTGACGTATACGTCACAGCGATATTTCCCTAACTTGTTCTACATTAATTTGTTCATGAAATATGGTCAGACTATGTTAAATGTAATAAAAGACACCTTATTAACGCATTATAATTGTTAAATGGGTTTAAACTCACCTTTAGTAACAAAAAAAAATATTTTTAAAATGAGCTGGGTCCTTCACTTGTGTGCACATGTCACAATGCAATTTTTGGGAAGTCACTTCCTGACATAGTCACATGACTGTCACATATCCACCTCACCAGGACGTTGAGTATATGTCACTTAGGGACTTGATGAGTAAAAGTCAACAAAAAAGCTGTATAAGGAAGAGTGTAGGACATTCAAAGTGTGTGTTACGTGGGTGTCACCATGGGTCCTTATGGGTTAAATAACACATTTTGCTTTTAACCTCCTGGAACATTACTGAACATTGCTTGCTGCTTGTGTCACAGTGTCCCTGAATACACAATTCGTGTCAAAGAAGCACTTTGAAGCTTCATCACTCTAGGCTGTAATTATGTCACTCTGAGGGCGTCATCTTCCACCAGCTGCAGTCCCGGGCAAAAATAGGCTCAGGTGTGGCACAGTTGTGACTTTAATTTGGCAGATACAACATAAAAACAGTTATTGATGTCTTCTGCTGTGCCTGTGATCGAGGATCCATACACTCTTAGAATTCAATCGATTGTTGCTCATATTTCCAAAGAACTTGAGCCTCATTCAGTTCTTTCATTTTTCGTTTTAATTTTTCATTGAATTATCCCACCCTCCCAGTCCTAAACAGGAACATGATTGCAGTTATTGAACCATAGAGAAGATGAGCTGAGTATTTTGGAGAAAGCCTGGAGCAGTTACAGACACAAACAACAACATCACAGACTGATACGAGGCAGGCATCACAACAACTATGAAACATGAATGAATAGGGGAGCTATGAATAAAGGAGCTCTACAATGTAATCATCCCTTTGTGCAGAAAATAACAGAAACAATCAGATGGCCCATGAGTTAGGAAACACAATGCAGTCCAATACAACAGCACCACAATCTCTGCAACCCACAAGGTGACATTTATTTTTGCACAGTATAGTTTAAAAAATGAAAAATAATAATTGCCAGGCCACTATGTTCAACTATTGATGTGTCCAGCAGTGTGTAAACAAGCCTCATTTTACATTAGCAGGTTACGATTTAATGACACAAAGAGCTTCTCAGGATGCCTCAGGAAGGTTAAGTGCATACTGTGTACTCAATTAATACAAAGTGCCAAGCTCATGTGGAAAAAAATAAAACCTAAAAAAGTGTTTGCGTCTGCTATTGAAAGACCTCTTAATATGGTACAGAGCTGCAGTAAAGTCTGCAAGAGCAAAATGTTATCAATTATGAATATCGCAATCTGGAACTTATTTTATTTTAATCCATAAACTTCACCATGTGCTCAGACTGACATTTAAAAAGCTATTTGCTGAAGATCCATTATTAGGCAGATTTAAGGTATAGCAGAAGTATGAAATCAAGCGACTCATTGTACTGCAAAGTATTTTAATAAAGACTTCTCAGGTGGCTCTGTTCTGTTGAAATGTACCATTAAAGTCAATGAAGGTGCCACAGTGAAACCAGCATGCACAATACCACGACCCTGAAACTGAAGCAGCCAAATGGAATTCAGAGATCGTTCATTTTACTCTTTTTAGATGTGACAACAACTACGGCGGGCTTTCCAGCTTGGAATGAAAAGAAAATAGAATTTATTTTGGATGCCTTTTGGAATGATTTACAGCAGCACACAAATGATGATGGTGACATATAGATTTGGGGGGTGGGGGGGGGGGGGGGGAATGGGCGAAACACCCTTTGTTCTTTGGTTAACGTTAAATTGAGCAGCAACTGAATGAATGTGATCTGTTTTTTTCTGAGCTTCTCAATGAAATGGTATTCAAAAAAGACAAAAAAAACTGTTCTAGAGTTTAATTGGTGTGTAAATCTGTAAAGTCTTTGTCTCCACATTGCAAGCTGTATAGTCCCTGCGTTTGAGATTGACAGACACATATATGAAAAACAGCATTGACATGAATTTAGATGTTACTTTTCTTGCTGTGACACTGGGTTTAATGTTGTTGTTTTTTCTTCCTTTTTTTTTTTTCTTTTTTTTTTCTTTTTTCAGTTTTTCTTGCACACATGCACAGGTACACACAGTCGTACGCGCACACTCACAGTCAGCAGCCGCCGCAGATAGGCTCATCCATCTTTATTACTGCAGCAACTCATTTGAACAACACACAAAAACACACACGCATGTGCAAGTGAACACACACACATACACACACACACACACACACACACACACACACACACTTCTCCCTGTCCTTCCATCTTTCTCTCTATGTTCCCTCCTGCCTTCTCCCTGTGTGTACCCCTTATCTGCGATGAGCTTCAAATGTGAGATGGTAAAGGTGCCGACAGGACATTTATCAGATGGACCTACTTTATGTAACAGTACTGTATGGATGAGATGTATGGTGACCTCAGCCTATACAATGTAGTTACGTCTATTTATTGAAAGAAGCCAGCTGCAGGTTGTCTCACTGAAACAGATTCTTTTGTTCAGCTGTTAGGGATTTATGCTGGGAAATGTCACTTAACAGTGAGCTTATTTGTGTGTGTGTGAGAGGGAGGTGTTAATTGGCATGTGATGAGGTCTTTGGTATAGTGTGAACATAGGTGAAACTGTGATTGGCTGACTGTGCCCATGGAACCATGGGAGTTTAAAAGCAGACACAAATGTGTTGAACAACTCCAATCAGAGGATTGAGTGATTAAACACCAATAAAACCCCATCTCCACGTGTGTGTGTGTGTGTGTGTGTGTGTGTGTGTATCATCTTTGCTCTGCTCTGTTTCTCGCAGACAGGGACAAAGTTTCGGCTGAGTCAGCGCTGCTGTCAAGACTTTATTTGGACACACACAAACACACACACACACACACACACACACACACACACACACACACACACACACACACACACACACACACACACACACACACACACACACACACACACATTCACACTGTGACCACACAGCAGATGTAGACAGCGCTGCTATCAAGCAGGTGTTTTGAGGTGTTTGTGTTTTGGGGTGTTTGATGATCACTGATTCTATTGACATCTGTTTAAATTTCCAAAGTTTCTCCAAGATGCTTATATAGGTTATATGAATATCAATTCAAAATGGAATACTACTGTAATGATGATAATTGACAAGACATTTTAGTTTCAACTCAATTTGTGAGCGGGACTGCAGGTGTCAATGGAAAATGAATAGATTTCAGTAAGTGTTGGTGCTTAAATCAGTTAATGTACGAGAGTATATTGCAGATATGTCCAAAACAAACTTGACACTGTTAAATACTGTAGGAGTTGCTTACTGTAACTTTATCGGCTTATACTCCTCCCCCCTCCCCCCCTTTTGCTTTGCTTGATATTATTTCTCTTTCTCTGAGTTTGATGGAGAGGGCAGAAAAAAAAGACACGATTTTTTATTTATTTCTTTAATTAAAAATATTGATATCGTCAGCCAATACTTTTCTGCATACATTCTCACGGCACAGAAATACATAGTCTTTATATCGATGAGTCAATACATTCATTAGGAGGAAACAACTGAAATATGCAAGCCTATATAATCACTCCAGTACAATCAAAATACACAGTTTTGAAACACTGTCATGGAGAAAGGTAAAAGACTGCTCAAAAAAGGTTGTAGTGTAGAAAATCACACAAAATACCAACAGAGATGCCGGAAGCGTCAGTTGTACATTCATTGATAAATAAATCGTTATAATACTGTCCTGTATGTTATTATATTCATCATGATTAAGAATAAATACATCTTTTTAATTTGCACAATACAGGTCCTATTGCACAAGCACTTTTTTGTAAGACATAATGTACAAATTCTCACTCACTCACTCACAAACCAAACGCGCGTGTGCACTCGCACACACGCACACACACACACACACACACGCACGCACGCGCGCACGCATGCACACACACACACACACCATCACACACGCTCATGCACTTTAGAGCTAAGCAGGCGGAGAGAGACAAAGAGGAAAAAGAGCAGAGCAGGATGTGTGAGGGAGAATATATTATTTTATCCTCTGATTGATTTATGTTTGGTTATCTTTTTAATATCTGGTTGAAGAAAATAAAAATAATTGTTGTTTTTCTCATCCTAATTGGGGAGATTACTGGGCACTAACCCCCCCCCCCCCCCTTGTCACGGGCCTCACGTGGGCGACAGAGTGACACCTGCATGTGAGTCTCTTTAAAGCCCCCCCTCCCAACACAGACACAGACACACACGCAGACACACACACACACACGCACACACACACTCAGCCCTTAGCTTTGATTTTCCCAGTATGCCTGCCAGGTTCCCAGGAGGCTGCAGGGATTAGGCATCGGTTCTCGCACAAATGTCACATTAACATGCCTGAAACACTGGGTGGGGTTAACCCTTGAAGTGAATGTCATGGCAACATTGATCCCAAGTGAGCTCCTCAGGATGAAGCCCAAATCATTTATTGCGAGCTCACTTCCGTAATGATCTTTGTCTGCTCATTAGGCTGTATTGATTGGTATTGAAGCACATATTCCAGTGCCTTTACACTGAATGGAATGTAACGTCCTGCTAAGCATGGTTTTAATGGACTGTGTGTCTAAAGAGCTCGCCGGGTGACCCCTGTTGCTGTCCGTCTCCGTCACATTAAGCTTGACATCAACCAACCTCTACTCAAGGTCCCGAACCACATAGATCAATGTTCTACTGAGAAATGACAGAGCCAGAAGCTCAGTATGCACATGTAGCAGCAAAGTCTTCAAGGTAATCGGTTATCAAGTAAAACGGTCACAAAATTAACTTTGACCGAGTGCATTCTGGACGTAAGAGGGATGAATGGGAGAGGCGTGTGGAGTGGCAATCAGTAGTCCCCAATTCTCTTTGCAATTTTGAAGATAATCAATTTGTGTTTTAAGGAAATGGAAATTTAGAGTGGAGGAGCCATGTGTGACATGAGAGCACAGATGAACTGAAAAAAGTCGGGTTAAAAAAATTGAAGACTCAAGTTAACTCTGGTTGGACCAGACTTTGATGGGAAATAAATTGGAAAGACAATCATGTATGTGGAATAAGAGTTAGACTCTGTGCAAAGGCAGTTCCTTTAAGGTAGTCTAGATCTCAAATTGTTGAAAACGTTCCCTTCTTTGGCTGAGAATTGACCTGCTGGTGTATGGAGAATTGACAGCTGTCTTGCAGAGTCAAACCTTCAACAACAACTGTATAAATGAGGGCTTTTTAATGAATGACTGTCATGTTATAGTGTTTACTGCAATAATCCCATTGTCGTAATGAAAGACAAAAATAGTTGCTGACATGATGTGTTATATGTTGTTATATTTTGTAGTATGATAAACCACTTTGGCCTCTCAGAGACATAATTTAAATATTACTGACACTGGACTGCCTGGATTTTATTACTTTCTCACTGTTACCTGAAGAGACAACTAGGGGTGGTAGGATGGCCTAAATGAAAGGTGACCGTCCAGATACCATGAGGTCACTGGTTCAATCACCGGCACCCAGCAGGAGGGTGTTATTTGTAACCCTACAGGGTAACACTTTATAATAACTATCCGTTGTAACTTGTTAATAGATCATTAGTAAACTCTTAATTAATGATTATTAATGATTTGTTAAGTGTTTGTTAGCAGTTTGTTAAGGATTTATAACAATGGTAGATAGTTAATAGCTTAATAATTGAATCAGTTCATCTGGGAGGTAATCCGAGATTAACTGATCACGTCACGTTCAAGTCCATGGCATGCACAGTGTGTATTGAGTTTATTTAAAAATATTTGAAAATGGGGCTGCCCTCAGTTGCCCACGCACTGTGTATAGTCTATAGCCTATTTCAGCCTCGTCGGTATCTCGGATTACCTCCCAGATGAACTGATTCAATTATTAAGCTATTAACTATCTACCATTGTTATAAATCCTTAACAAACTGCTAACAAACACTTAACAAATCATTGATAATCATTAATTAAGAGTTTACTAATGATCTATTAACAAGTTACAACGGATAGTTATTATAAAGTGTTACCCACTACAGTAGTGGTGGCTGGTATAATAACTACGGTTGGAACCATATCTACCATTCTGTCCTTGAGCGAGGCACTTGACCCCAAAACTGCTGCAGGAGCGCTGTATTATGGCTCTGACCCCCTCCAAAATGGAAAAACATAAAAACTGTGGTAAACTTGAGAGGGGATATGTGAAAAGACATATTTCAATGTGCCTTGTGTACAAATGACTAAACTGTAACTAACTTAACTTAATCTTAATGTATATAATTAGTTCAATATATTTGCATGAACAAAAAGCCACCAGACATTCTTTAACAAATTCCCAATTTAACCAATTAGGAAACAAGAAAATAATGACCATATGCTAAATTTAATTAAAATGGTCTGTTGGCTCCTCGCCCTACAGGAATTATTAAATCATTCCTTGTCTCACAGCTCTGCCTGAAGTTGGTACATTAAATGTTATTACAGTCTGACTAAAGTGAAAAATGGCCCAAATTATAAAACCCTTGACCCTGATTTTGCGCTGCAGCAAATGCTTTAATAGTTGCTATGGTGAGGAAAAGAGACACGACCCACCTGCAGTCTAAGACTTTTAAGTGTCAAAAAAAGAGATTTGAGGGCATGACTTTATCAGCTATGACGGACAAAACCAACATTAATCAGAGTTAAACCATATCCTTTCAAAAAAAAAAAATAGGCCTGATGTATCTGATCCCCCCAGGCAGGTATTAGCAGAAATCTGCCCTTTGGCACAGCTCCATTCTTGCTAGATAGATGAACACTGCTGAAGCCCCAAGGTGTCTGCAGAAAAGAAATGCATTGATCTCAATGTGCTCT
Organism: Hyperoplus immaculatus; assembly: GCA_949357725.1. Lineage (NCBI taxonomy): Eukaryota > Metazoa > Chordata > Actinopteri > Uranoscopiformes > Ammodytidae > Hyperoplus > Hyperoplus immaculatus. The sequence goes on along the minus strand of OX442364.1, from coordinate 5,331,615 downwards.
TTCTGTGGGTATTACAGAACACAGTGTGTGTGTGTGTGTGTGTGTGTGTGTGTGTGTGTGTGTGTGTGTGTGTGTGTGTGTGTGTGTGTTCACATTTATGGTTTGTTACTGGGCAGAACTGAGACAGGGTTGATGTACCCTACTCTGTTTTCAGTGTAAAAACGAGATGAGCTAAAATGTGTCATTGTGGCCCTGAGACCAAATTCAACTCTGCATCCTGGGACAGAAAAAACCCTAATCCCTCTGTCTCTCTCTCTGTCTCTCTCTTTCTGTCTGTCTCACTCCCTCGCTCTCTCTCTCTGTCTGTCTCTCTCTCTCATTCTTTCTTTTGCATTCTCTCAGAAAGCTAAAGGGCTAAAGAGATACATTCATTATTTTGTTCAACAGTAAATCATCACAGACCAATTAAAGTTAATAGAGGACTATCTACTCACAGCAGAAATCCTAATATTGGCAATGTGATCATGAGGTCAATGGCACCTTGGAACAAACTAAACCTAAGGTCATTTTTTTGTCTTGTATTTTTTGCAAAGCTACAATAACAGTCAAGTCTACCATTAATACATATTAAACCACCAATAAGCAAAGTGTCCATCATCCTATACGACAACCTGTCAGCTTGGCTGTAGGATAATGTGTTCTTCCAAAGCAAGCGCCGACTTGTGGGTGACCTGCACTGCTAGGATGAACACAGCAGAACACAAAAGAAATGTCAGGAGAGGCTGTTCAATTTTTAAAAGCTCAAATTAACATGCCTTGGAGCCTCCTCTGCATATTAAATCTGGAAATGACTGCGTCTGAACTGCAGACAGTGGTTGGTGGCTCTGCCTTGAGGTAAGATGTTAAGTTCTCAGACTCTCACTGGATCTGGAAATGCCTCCCAATGGTAAAATAATCAGCTGTTCACATTGGTGGTGGTGTGCAACAGAGAGCATTCTTAAAGAAACCACTGAGGATTTATACAGTTGACAATTTTATATTTTAGTCCTTTTACAAACAGTGGCTGATAACAGCCAGTGATAGATGGTAGTGATATCCCTTTATCAGTCTCTGAGTCGCTCACACAAGCAACAGTCCGTCACTAACAGTAGATCATTTTTTTGCATGGTGAAACAATCAGCATCTATTTGATGCTGGTCACTGCTGTTTGAACACTGTGAATACCTGCTGTTTGCTTTTCCAATTTCCTTGCCTGCCACTTTGTTATCACTCAAAGCTAGCTAAACCGTCGCCTCTGTGCTCTTCAGGCGTGTTGACATTTTCGTGCCTCAAATAGTCCCATGGAGGCCAACCTTGTCACCATGGAGACAAAGCCTAAATATTTTCCCCCAGCCATTGAGGGTGGTCACTGCTGTTGTTGACTGAGCACTCAAGAGGAAATACAAATGGGCTTTCCAGTTTTGTCATACTGGTACACCAGCATCTTGATGCAGTGGGAGTTGGCTGGTGAGATCCAGGGGCTGCTTGTGATGGAGAAGTTGTGGCTGGCATAGAACGGCGGCGGCTGCTTCCTGCAGTGGACCAGGGCTCTCAGCACGTTGGCCGCCATGCCCCGGAAACGCTTGCTGATGAAGCAGTAAAGAAAGAAGTTGACGCCGGTGTTGAGCAACGCTAGCATGTTAGCTAGATCGGTGAGCGTGTGGAGCAGTCGCCCGGCGCCTCGTGAGGCTGGAGGAGGGGAGTAGAAGTGGTAGAGGATCATGAGGGTGCGCGGCGCCCACAGAATGGCGAAAATGGATGTGATGGCAAGGAGAATGGCGGTGGTCTTGCCGGTGGAGTATCCGCGCAGACGGAAACAGCTGCGGCGTCTGCGCAGCTTACGCACAATGCCGGCGTTGAGGGTGAAGAAGACGGTGCAGGGGAGGAGATAGACGGTGGCGCAGTGGGCCCACACCAGGACATGCTGGGCCGCGGTTCTCCTGTTTCCTTCTCCACCTCCACCACTGCCCACCCCGTGCAAGCTGTGCCACAGCTCAGGCCACCAGTAAAACGGAGCAGCCGAGAGCAGGCACCCAATATACACAGCAAAGATCACCCTTCGAGTGCGGGCCGGGTAGGAGACAGTGTGGTAGCGCAGCGGGTGGCAAACGGCGATGTAACGGTCAATGGTGAGAGGCACTGTGATCCAGATGGAGGTGTGGATGGAGGAGAACTCCAGAACCTGCACTGCATTGTTGAGCGACGGAGGCAGTGGCGCGGCCAAGATGAAATCCTCCAGAATGAAGTCAACAAAAACAATGAGGAATAGGACCAGGATGTCGGCGGCTGCCAGGGCCAGGAGATAGTTGTAAGAGGACTTCTGACGACGCAACACCAGCTGGGACAGGATGACCACAGTCAGGATGTTAGCTAGAGGAGGAGGGAGGAGGTGGGGAGGTAGGAGGTGGTTTAAAGTAAATAGTGGGAGGAAATAGGGAATGAGGGGAAAAGGAAAGAGTAGTATGAGATTGAAAAAAAATGGAATGGGCAAAGGTTAGGGCAGGGAAGGAAACAGAAAAATCGAGTGTTAGTAGGGGGGCAATTGAAAAGGCTGCATTGGACATTTACTATAGGTGCAGTTAAAACTCAAGTGCAACAACACAAACACAAGATGAAGAAAAACATTTAAATTATGAGGACAACTAGCTATAGCAAAGAGACTCTTTGCCACATTTTCTTTGAGTTTCTGCCTGTGTTTTGCAAAAAAAAAATCCTATCTGTTATCGTCCCTATTCAGTATTTACCATGTTCAACAAGCTCTCCCATTCTGTAATCCTTGTCACGTTTGTTGCTCCCTTCCCTTTACATCTTTCATCTACACCTGCTGTGCAGTACCAGCATCACCTGCCTGTGCCAGTGGCCAAATTGTTATCTCTAATGAAGAATAAAGCCGCACCAAAAACAGGAAGGTAACGTGCAGCCTCGCGAGTTCACTTCAGCCTGGCCCCTGGCAAATTAGCTCCAAAACATGACACAAGGACTCCCCATCTCTCTCTGTCTGTCGTTATTTTTCAATCTTTACTCCATATCAACAATATGTATTTCACCTTGTCTCAATTCCAAACTAAATTTTTTCCTATTTCTTTCTTTTTTCTTTCACAGTACATTTAAATAGCCCACGCTGGGGATAACTACTGTTATATTTTGTGCTAAAAAGGAACGTGAACACAAATGCCTGGCCGTGATTTATCCCACTGTTGCATGACCTCGGTGCACAGCAAGAGCATTGCTTTTTGCCTCTTACGTGGAACTGCAGTTTGGAAATTGAATTGAGCCAGCTTGTTGTCTTCTTTCTTTATTGTCCTACTCTGTTCCCTGTCCGTTCCCCCTTCTGTCATCACATACTGTATGTTTATTCCTTCTCCAAACCTTAAGAAGAGAGAAAAGAAGTATTTCAAAAGGACTTGTTGGCGTACAGTGATGATGTCTCATACAAAGTGTGAGTCCTGTGACAGCTTTTCAATTACTTTAGACATATTACTCAGAACTGAAACCTCAATCAGCTTGTAGTTGTAGATGTCCAAAGGATTGCTTCTGTCCTTGAAAAATCTCTCCCATTTTAATGCCCACTTGTTGTACTGTCGATATATGATACACACCAGTCAAGCTGTGATATTAGTAAGTTATTGCTATAAAATCTGAAGTTAAGGTCGTATTTTGCCCGCCCGTAACTAGGCGTAGGATTTACGCGCGGCCTTGTCTCACTAGAAAAGAATGCTTAAGCCAAGTTGGTGCAACTGGCGTAACTGTTGGGTCGGACTTAGAATACCAAGTTAACAATCTTAGCAAAGACCAGGCTTACGCACTGTCACTGTAACCGCCCCGTGGTTACACATGTACACATACACACCTGTCACAATATTCAATATAATTCAAAATTCAATACAAATTAAACATTTGGAAAATAAAAAGTCTCTAAGAAAATAATGCTTCATTGCAAGAATCCAATAAAACCCTTTTACACAGTATGCCAGCATTTCTAAAGGAGATAGTGTTTATGCACATTTGACACACGTGTGACAAATGAAAAATTCAGAGGCATTGTTCGAGAACAACAGTAGGGTCTACTTTTCCAACTAGTCCCAACATTCCTTTTTCATGCTTCAAAGGTTCTATTACGTAAACTAACCGACACATGATAATGGACCCATCCTTCACTGTTGCTAACTAACCCCTGTTTAGAGAAAGATTGCTGGTGTAGCATTAAGCCATGTCCAATCTGTCTCCTTGGATGAAGATGCCTGTGACGTTGATTTACAACGCAGCGTCACTAAGACATCAATGCACTTAGCAGCCGTCAATGTCTGTACAACATGTGTGTGTGTGTGTGTGTGTTCTGTGGTCGTGTTCCCCCTCTGCAGTAATAGATCTGGGATTGGATTAAATATGGCAGCCTGGAGTCTGGTACATCACACTTCACAGCCCCAGCCACTATCAGTCGATTACAAATTACAAAGCCGGCTCCAGATAATGACTAAAGATGTCCTTGCCAGACTGGAGGATGTGCAGCAGAACACACACGCACACACACACACACACACACACACACACACACACACACACACACACACACACACACACACACACACACACACACACACACACACACACACACACACACACACACACGTTTGCACACATACACGCAAACACACATATAATTAAGGATTAACCAATTTATTAACATTCAATATATCAATAAATGAGATGTCAAAGCCGCTTACAGGGCTTGACAAGGCAATATAAGTGTAGATGTAGAGGTGCTGGGTTACACACCACCACTCTCCGTCACCCCTGCTTGTACGCCACACTAACCCCTGCACAGGCATGTTAGATTGCTTTCTTGTTCAATCTTAGTTTTATTGATTTTTTGGCTTTAGCTACTGACCATTCACTTTCTGTCTGTTGTTTCTTCTTCTCTGATTGTCAGTTTGACCACTATCCTATCAAATTCCTTCAGAAATATGTTACATTTGGGGCGCTCCGGTGGCGTAGTGGATAGAGCGCGTACCATATTGGCTCCGGCCTCCTTTACTGCAGGTCATCCCCCCTCTCTCTCCTCATTTCAACTCTGTACTGTCAAATAAAGCTTGAAAATGCCAAAAAAAAAATATGTTACATTTTATCTAAGCTTGTACCCGATAATATAAGTCTTCACAAATAAGCATTGTGCCGTTTTTAATATCTCTCAGTGTAATAAATGTTCCAAGACTGTGTACTTTACGTTTGGAGATCAAGATGATGAGTGAAATGGTAAATTGGTTTGATGGTTTCTTCTAGACGCTACATCAGCCGCTAGTAGCGTAGCAAACCGGAATCTCAGACAGAACGGTCAGAGGTTGAGTTGCATTGTGGCTTTTAGAAGATACTGTCTGCAGTGGAAACACAAGCCAGATCTAGGGTAACGGTTCAGTACCGCACCAAACCGTACCATACTAAACTGTACCGCTCAATGGAAACAAGGCATTCAAAGATGTCCTCTTCATCTTGGAAAGTTAATAAGTGTATTTCAGTATTTTCTGATTAAGGTGCTGTCGGCACCTTAATCTGTTTCTTCTTTGTCCATAAACCTCCTCAAGGGGTTAAACAAAAGTCTAAAAACTTTTATATGTTTGTTGTTTTGATCTACAGTTTATTGTGTGCTGGAGAGACACACCTGAAGCCTCTCCCCTGATTTATCCAAGAGGGGGGTATCTTATCAGTGTTTCCAGAAAAAGTTTGCTGCTAAGCTCTGAGCTGCTCAAACATTTCCTTATAAGAGCCAGTTCAAATCCTGCACAGTGCATCTCACCTTTAATCCATCACCTCACTATCTCCATGTGACGTGGAGTCCTGTTTTCTTCTCCCGAAGGGGAAATTCGCCAAAAAGCGTGCTGTCATTCTGAAATTTGTGAGTAGAAAGCATAAGATAAAACTGCTCAGTCTCAAGGCAAGAAGCTTAAAGGTGAACAAATTGGAATGAGTGAAAATTTAACCAAGAGAAAGGCTTATTTGGCCTATCAAGCGAGAGGGTTAAAAAAATGTGGACAGGTCCAACAAACTTGGACGAGAGATGGAAGAATCTTCATCAAAATGAATGGAGCTACACCCGAAGAAGCCAAAATTGTGCAAATCAAAACGGAGGAGGATTTGGATCAATTCCGGAGGGACGAGGATTAAAGAAGGCAAAAGCATGGACTTTTTGGATTAAAGAAGGCAATAGCATGGACTTTGAACTAAAGGGATTTAAACTGGTTTGTGTCAAAGGTTTGAAATCGTAAATACAATGTGCTCTGCTATTATTAATTATCAACTGTGTGTTCAGAACACCCGATTCAAAAATGGAAGACTTTCTCTGACTGAAGAATTTGTAAATACACTGCATGTTTTGGGACTGTAGCCGAGGTCAGCAGACACACTGACTGTTTTGAATACTTTTGCAGATGTGTTTAGGCTACTAGAGAAGAAATGGACAAGGCCATATCTGCATTGTCACAGGGAGAGAGGAAATTAGAGACCTAAAATTATCTGTGTTTTAGAATGATTCTTCTTAAAAAAAAAGAAAAAAAAATGTTCTAACTGTAGTAGCTGTGTATCTGTGTATCTGAATCTTATGGCAGTGGGGGCGGGACCCGATAAGCCTTTGGCTTCTCCTGCTTCCCTTCGGACGATAACACTAAGTAATATGTATGAATATGCAATGAGAAAATTATGTATTATGTGTAATTGTCCGGAAGAATAATAAATAAATAAATAAATAAATAAATAATAAATTGTACCTCTGCCAGTCAATTCTCTCACTGTCACTGCTCCCCTTTTAGCATATCACTAAAAAGAGAGCTGGGACAGTGAGGTGTTGACTGTCACAGGCTGGGTATTATTCTGTGTGGGTCTCCCCAGGCGAGCCGGGGACCTTCTACACACAAACAAAAGGGCTCCAAAGGCGAGCTTGACATTTCCATTTAGCTCTAAAGCCAGCTTTCACTGGGTTGCCCATTCCTTTCAATTGACTCCTGCTCTTTAGGTTGAGAGAGCTGGAGCCGGGTGGATCTGATTCTGCATTCTGCAGGGATGAGGTGGGACACGCGTTGGAGGGGTTCACACTCACACACTCACAGATAGGGAAACAGATTCACATAGGCATCTAGCACACACTCAGAGGCATGTGCATCTCGTGCCTGGTCCAGACTCATGGACATTCAGGCACATGCAAAATGTCCAGTCCACCCTCTTTTCTGTCTTCAGGGAATACAAAGAAAGTGTTTCCCGCTGTGAGGGGATTAGAATGACCTGTAGGACAGATGCAGGGTCCTTTCTTTTAGTCTGTCTGTCCACATTTGCTTGTGTTTGATTTCGAATGTGTGACCCCTTCAGTCTTTTTGTGTAGGAGTGCTTTTGTGTTTCCGCTCCCCCCCTGCTGCTCCTGTAATATAACGAGGGCCATTGACGTTGTTTAGCGGCAAAGGAGAAGGCACATGCTCCCTGAAGTGTGTAACGAGGCTGACTCATCCCATCACTAAAGGGACATGTTGAAGACGGGCAGTCGACAAGCGACAACCCCACGGAACTGATGGCAAAACAAGAGATGCTGAACACTTGCCGTTGGTCTTTCTCATGGGCTTTGTATAATACAGGCACACATGCACACACGCATGTGCGCACACACGCACGCACGCACACACACACACACACACACACACACACACACACACACACACACATACACAAGAAACAGTGTGAAATGGACATTGTGGACCCAAATCACATTTGGAGGAAATTGAGTTTTGGCTTTTGCAGCATATCTAAAGGCTAATAAGACTAGAGGAGTGGAGAAGAGAGGGATTAGGAAATAGAAGAGGGATGATGGAGAGTGTGGTCCAAGGAAGGTCACAGAGACTTAGAAAGAAAGAATGGTTATTGAGAGGGTAGGATAAGATGAAAAGACAGAATGAGATAGAGGTACAGAGGAGAGCAGTGAGGGATGCGAGGGACATGGGGGGGTCGGGGGGGGGGATATCAATGCTCGCTTGAAAGGTCACAAGCACTTTGTTCCTGATGACAACCATTTCCCTCTTGCCTTGTCTAAGTGTCAGACCGGACATAAAGCAGGGTGATTCTTTAATTCCCACAGAGACCAAAGGCCAGGAGCACATCCCCTGCTACAAAGTCACATTAAAAAGAAAAAGAATATTTGGAAAATATGATTTTGCCTGACACGTTTTAAAAACGTGACTTCTGCATGAAAAGAAATCAGAGCAATTATGAGAAAAAAGAAAACAAGGTATATTTTTGAAACAGGATTATTTTAGTTAACTGGTCAACATTAGGAGGAAGAGTTGCTGTTATCGATATTGATGCCACTGCAGTGCTCTGCCTCTGCTCTCCTCCACAGCCATTCGTTTGGCAGACAGGCCACAGTGAGCCAAAGTTTGCTGGGAATGACTGGCCTCACGTCCAGGCTACGGCTGCTGCCTGTGACAGGGCAATGGGCGACTGAAGCTTATGGCGCTTAAGGAGGTTCATAAACACTGTGGACGATTATAATGAATATCATTTTTTATGAGGTTTCTGCTTCTAAAAAAGTAAGGTGAAATTCAGTTGGAGTGAAATAGAAGGTTTGAGTTAATGGATGGATGGTGTTGAATGGAAGCAGGAAACCTTGTTACTATTGGGCAAAGGACGCCAAACAACATGCAGCAGCAGCTTCAACAGCGTTTTGTCGTCAGCTGGTCAAACAAAGTTGGCTCTGTCACTGCGGCAACTACATGATGTATTGCCTCAAACAGCCCCCCCCCCTCACACACACACACACTCCTCTCTTGCCTTCTCCTCCTTCCTCAAACCGCAACCTGGAGACAAACCAGAGCTCAAAATATTTACCTCCTCTTTATCATTTTTCTGACCTTTCACTATCTTTTGCTCACTGCTTCCACACCTACCTTCCCATCCACTTTACACAGCCTGAATCTCAAATTCCACTTTTAGAGTGAAAGTATTTCATTAACAACTATTATAAAGCCCCCAGCTCACAACAGATCCCCTATTGCCAGCGTGGGAATGACAGATCAATAGTCCAAACTGGAAATCGATGGGGCCCAGCTCTTCATTATGCAGCTGCTGACACCTAGGCCTACACTGCGAGGTGGAACAGGGGTTGTTAACGCTGAACGTCCCCCATCTTATTCCCTTGAGTGGGTGGACAAGTGGGAGTGGGAAGAGATGTTGTCAAACTCTCACGTGTGCCAGTCACACTGTACCCCCGATTAATAAACCACAAGATGCTTGGAGGAAGAGAGGGAAGGCGCAGCATGCTGTGGAGTACGTGATTGTATTGTGTGTGTTTGTGTGTTTGTGTACACAGGTGCAGCAGGGATTCTCTATAAAGCCTTGCAGGGGGCAAATGAAAGCTCAGCCAGGTGCATGGTTCTGCTCACACACAATGTGCACACACACCTAACCTCCGGGCAACCACTTGTTGACAGGTTTAGGTTAGGGACCCATTGTGTGAAACCAACGTTGCGCAAACAGCCACTTCCCATGTCAAATATCAAACATTATGTCAGGTCATTCAGCATCCTCAACCTTCTCCCTTTGCGGACGTGTGGCAACATAACAAACAGTGTTTTTCCATCCACCTATTTTTATGAACATTTTAAATGTATGTAATGCGAAAAAAAAAAAGTATTGCATCATAATATACATAGGATTTATAAGGCCCTTTCAATGAGGTTATCTTATGGCACCCTCTTCTTCTGCCATTAGCTGTTCATCTCAATGCGCTCAATTCCTAATCGAGACACGCATTCATTTGAATTTTCTTAATCCAATTATGTAGAAGATTTGGTTGCTGCACATTAGCATGGAAACCTGATTAATGTCACTCTCTTCCTTTGCTCCCAGAAGACAAGATTCATATTTTCTATGGTGTTTCAAAAAATTTAAATTAGTCATCAACGACTGACGCTCTTCATTCTTGTTGATCCCTACTATCCCTGCTACTATGATCCAAAATGAACTTCTTTGTTGAAACGCTCACACAGGCTTTAAATCAAAATATATGGTAAAATTACAATTTTGAAGTCATTTTACGATGTTTTGTATTAAATGTTAGAGATATATGTACTAACAAAATATATTATGTCAAAGAAAACACGCAGCTGCTATTGATAAAAAAAAACAATAATATGTGAGTTCTGGTAACAATTGTCTTTTATGGGAGCCTCTAGACTGACTTAATTATGATCACAAATGTATGATTATTAAATATAAAATGATATCATTTGATTGAATCCTCTTAGTGGCGTGGTGCACCTTGGTACTTGGTGACCTCAATGCTTGTGTGAAAAGTAAGCATTCATCTGAAGTATCCATAAAAAACCAGTGTAGAGAGCTGATCGTGTAAAGCAATAATGACCCTGGACATTTCCTCTAACACTAGGTTAGGGCGCACAGCATGACTGGATGCACTGCACGTATACGTTCTGTGTCCCTGCAGCCAGAGCTCTGTGACATACTGTACTGTACAAAGAGCAGGACTCACATCCTTAATCCCAATATGTCAAAAGACTGAGGCGGAGGAGCGACTCCTTCGTTGGGCTGTTTGCTATGCCAGCACACAACTGTTCTGTTTCAAGCAGTGCGGTGGTAAAGTGAGCGGAGGGAGGGAGGGAGAAAGAAAGAAAGAGAAAGAAAGAAAGAAAGAAAGAGAGAGAGAGAGAGAGAGAGAGAGAGAGAGAGAGAGAGCAAGTGAGTTCGCGATTAATTAAAAATGTGGCAATTTGTCTCACCTCCGTCGTCTGTAGCTCCCCCACTCTGGGCTGATAATGTGCTACTTCACTGGCCCTGCTGTTATTAATCTCTCTCTCTCTCTCTCTCTCTCTCTCTCTCTATCTCTATTACTGTTCTGATGTCTCTCTTAATTCCACTCCTCTTCTTCTTATTCTTCTGTCCTTGTCTTCTTTGTAGGCTACTCCAGCACCAGCCCGTGCTTACCGCAATCATTTCCCCAACCACTTGATTTGGGTAAATCCCCTTTCCTCATCACCCTTTTCTTCATCTCCCATCACCCTCTTCAAACCTGTGCTCTTGACGTGACCCCTTCTCCCTCTGCATCTCAAAGGGTCGACAGACAGTCTCCGTCCTGTTAACTCATGAAATGCTGCCTGTTAATGAAGGTATCAGCTCATCCACAATCCATCCGAAGTGTTAAATAAATACACAGGGTTCCGTATAGGTCACCCCACTACTACTCACGCATTGCTCATGAAACATTCATGATGCGGCTCTAGTGGAAGGAGCCGTGTCATAATGATTATACAAGTCGAAGTCGGGTGCTGCAAATGTATCAGCCGCTCGATGCACTCGAATTTGAGACGATAATTCAGACAAGTATCGTAATATGGCATTACACACTCAGGTTATTGTTGCTCAGTGATTAAAACAAACAGCTTCAATCACATTTATAAAGACGACTCGGCAGCAGAAACGAATGAAAAAAAAAAGTTAGGAGGCCGCGCAGGAGGACTCTAAATGACAAAGGAGAGAATGGCTTCTGCAAAGACTTGATTTGTCGACAGGGAGAAATAATTAGGTGAGATTTGATCAGAAGGACGGGCTTTTTTTACTTTCACTGCCATCTGAGCAGCAACTGCAGTCTTGGCATTCAAGGGGCTTTTCTCTACTTTGCAATGCAGATTTGTTTTGTACCAGACCGGCTTCGGTTGTTGATTACCCAATCTTCACAGAGGAAAAGTGCTACAGAGCCGAAGAGGACATGTGTTAGTAACAAACGAGGCAAACGTCACAGATTGCATTTACCAAAGCTGTTCAAACGAAGGTTGATGTCAGATATTTGAATGATCCCTTATGCTGTTTGACCACATAATGAGTCCAGTGTCTAACCTAACGTGATGGGTAGCAGCAGAGTGGAAGTGTACCTCAACATATCTGAACCACAGTCTCAGATAGGCATTGGCACCTTTTCCTCTTTCCTCTGACCTCTATGTTTTCTGTCTGTGTGTGTGCCTCTCTCTCTCTCTCTCTCTCTCTCTTTCATTCTTTCTCTCTCTCTCTCTCTCTCACACACACACACACACACAATCACATTTAGATATATAATTAAATGCATACACATGGCTGTGAATGGGCGCATCAGTCAGTGGTAAAGACACAACAAGGAAGTGACTCTGATTCAAGTCAGAGGAGCAAGAGGAGCTGGTGTCATTTCTCACATAATCTGCCACGCTGATATACGTCTCAAACAACTCCTTATGAACAAGAAAGGGGACGTCTCGAGAATCTTGGGCAAACCATTTGATTTAATGATGATCTCTTCCAGTTGTTACCTCTTTTTTATTTAAATTAAATGGTGCAAAAGACAACAGACCAATGTGCAAACGAACTGCAGACACTGACGAAAGCACGGACAATTGCATTCAGTGTACATAAACATGCACAAGTGATTGCCACAAGGTCAGAATGACAAATCAACAGTGTGTGTGGGACACAGTGGAGCAGCTTTGCACGTTCAATCAAACCTGCAGACGAGTGCACATCAAATCGACACGCAAAGCGGGTCCTGCAACCAACCGCTGAGGTCCGTCATATGATGTGTAAGAGCAAATGAACACAGAAAGAGACGTGCATTTCATTACACACACACAAACACACAGACAAACACACACACACACACGCACACACACACACACACACACACACACACACACACACACACACACACACACACACACACACACACACACACACACACACACACACACACACACACAACACCTAACCATATAAAACACACACTCATGTGCACATGTCTTACCGGGCAGGCCGAGACAGAGCAGGACGCTGTAGTAGATGACAGGTAGTGGTCCGAGGGGGCATCCCTGGGCAACCTCAGAGGAATGCTGCCCCGGGCTCCAGTTGCTCTCATTTTGGGAAAAAACGGGGAAGATGTGGCTGTGCTCCATGGCCCCTTCCTTGTCCTCTTCTTTCAGCTGTGCTCAAGTGTCAAGAAGCCCGGCCACACGAGCAAACCGCCTGGGTGCCGGTAAAGGAGATTGGGTGCTCTGTCCTTGGGTGCCAATCAGCATGAGTGTGAGTGTGTGAGTTTAAGCGAAACAGACACCCAAGGTTGAGTGTGTGTGTGTGTGAAGAAGGGAGGTAATGGGAGAGAGATGGAGGGAGACAACAGACGGGGAGATGCCAGAGAGGATGTGTGTTAATAGGTGATGGGGAGGGAAAAAAAGGAAGGAGGCGAGAAGAGGTGAGTGTGGAGGGGGAAGTGGAGAGGGGGAGGATGCTGCCTGAGTGTGTGAGTGAGGGGGAATGAGAGCGAGTGGCGAGTGCAGCGGGAAGAGGAGGAGGAAATAGGAGGAGAGAGGGAGGGAGAGAGAGAGGAAGGTAGATGGAGAGCAAGGGCACGCTCGAGAGCAGAAAGTGAGGGAGAGGGATGCAGGCGGAGAGTGGAGGTGGCCAGCTGAGGAAATGTGGAAGGATGCTAAGACAGAGCGCTAACACGTTGCTGTTTGAGGGGCAGCGGACACAAAGGGACAATAAAAATGACGTGGGTGGCAAACAGATGTGACAGATGTGAGAAAACTGGTTTATTTCCACTGTGCTAGAACATAAATTGGAGTGTGTTTGTCCTTGTCATGTCGTCAATGCTCGGGTGCCTGTTCCATAACTTGATGAATGCTTTTGACCATTTGAGCACCTCAGATGAGTCCTGACATGTATCTTCAAGCCCGTGTGTGTGTGTGTGTGTGTGTGTAGGTGTGTGTGTGTGGCAGTGGGGGTTGGGACTGGCTGTTAAAATCTAATTTGCCATGCAGTGTGAACTGTCTGAATCTCCAGCTAAAATGTGCTAATGAGCTCCAGGATGACACTGACAACCACATTCCTTCATGAGAAACACTCTGGTCTCTGCTTTATACCCGGTTCTTTTTTCTTCATAGATTAATCTGCCACTGTTTCTGTCATAAGAAGGCACAAAAATCTGAACCCAATTGTAAGCAATAGCCCAACAGATGTTAATCCATAGAAATCCAATTTATAAACATATTTCTCCCATATGATTCGTAGTCCCCAAACATTTTCAGCAAAAGTACATTGCTTTCACCACCCGTTAATGGAGGCAATGTAGCAGAAAACGTTTGGGGAATACACACATAGTACTGGAGAAATGTTGTGGGACCTGTTTATTAATTTGCACTCAATAGTCTACAGAGTGAATAAACCGAATGACAGAGCCCAGAGTAATGTATTACATTTGCATGTTTACTCTCTCAATTTCTAATGATATGTCAAATGGAGAAAAGCAATAAGCCACTATTATAGTTGATGTTTGATATTGTTCTCTCTCTCAGCTATGCATACACTTGTTGACAGTTATGCTCAATTAAGTCCCACTGGTGGAATTTAAATAAGTGCATTTACTTAGATACTACTTGGTACGTGTACGTTGATGGAGTAGCTCTATTACGCACACTGCCATCAGGAATGCGGTGGCAGAGTGGAACTGAATATATTAACAGTGAATGTGTTTCCATGGACATTAGTCTCCTGGTTTTTGAACCCCGTGTGGAAAATAGTGGGCACATGGAACAAGAGAAAACTGCTGTACATGATTCAAATCATTTGTGTGTCTTTATTTCTCCCCCAATCTCACAATGTTCTGTACCTGACCTGAAGAATGATCATTTGAGATTATTCAGCCTCAAAGCTTTTGTCTGAAATTGACTATGACCTGACCTGGCTTCTTTCCAACATCCACTGTCCGGATGTGAAAGTGTTGTATATACTCGAGTACTACCCAGGCAGCTAAGACGTGCTAGTTTAAGATTTAGCTTAAATATATCTTATAAAACGAACATTATTTAAACAGAAATCAATACTGTAAAAGTGGAATTATATGTAATTAAGTTAGTTAACCCTAAGAGATATGCAGGCTAGTAATTGACTCACCATCAGCCTCATGGGACTAATTCAGAACAACCACCCCCCCCCCCCCCCCATGCAATGGCAACTTCAGAGTTTACAGTAACACGTCCTATACAGTATCCCCTTGACCGACTAAAAAGTTGCCTTCTGCCGCACCTGCTACACCATTAACTGCTGCTACGTACGCAATAATAAAACCATAGTTATTATGGATTTAGTGGGCAACACAGCACTTCCCCGTTGGGGGACTGGAGTACGTCTGGTGTGTTGACTGGAGAAGAAAATATTCTGCCTTTTTCTGTTGCATTAGCTTTTCGGCACTTGGCGTGTTTTTGACTTGTGTCGTTTCTTCATTTGCAGCATGTTAGGCAATGTTGTGGGCCGCTAGAATGTCTGTCCTTTTTTCGACCGCCGTTAATTGATATTTAATAATAATAAAAACACTCACAGCAGACATTTTTATGCAGACTGATAACTTCAACTTTTGATACATTTTGTTGAAAATAATTTGACTTTAGTAAGATTTTTGATACAATTGTCATCAAGTATGGTTAGACTGTTGTATTGCTTCTTTTTCAGTGATACATCTGATTCATGCTTCCACCACCGATCTTGACAATTCTCTCAACACAGGAACTATTGTGAAATCATACAGATATTTATCAGAAAAACTGTGGATGTAACTCTATAGGCAATCAGAATTGATTTTCATTGTATTCATTTATTATTATTATTTTTAATAACACTGATTTACAAGACTACATAGGATTTGTATGAGTTGCTATATGTGCAGAAAGTGGACATCAGAGGACAGTGAAACAGAATGTACATTTAGAGAGCTGTCAGCTGCTTCTCTGTGCCTCTTCAGCGCAATCAAAGCCAACGCCACCTCTGCACAGATCTGAGACAGACGCTCTACTCTGCTGTCTGACTCAGATACAGTATATCATTTAAAAAAGGTGGCGAGGTGGATGCGACAAGCTCCCGAGGGCTGACAAGATTAAAGAGTTTGATACAAAGAAGAGAGAGCGAGAGAGAGCGAGAGAGAAGCAGGTTTTGGTGGAAGAAAAGGACTTGTGAGTCACTGTGCTCGTGGAAAGCTGGGGCACAAAAGAGGATCAGGACCATCTTAAAACCTGTTAAGAATTTCAATTATGGGGTCTTGAGCCTCATACACCCATCTATCTGAAACCAAAGGTAGACTTAATTACAGAAACTGTCCTCCATTGGCTGAAAGCCACTTGAATCAGGGGCAGGGAAAGTGCAGGTGAAGTGGGAATAAGGAACGAG
Organism: Hyperoplus immaculatus; assembly: GCA_949357725.1. Taxonomy (NCBI): domain Eukaryota; kingdom Metazoa; phylum Chordata; class Actinopteri; order Uranoscopiformes; family Ammodytidae; genus Hyperoplus; species Hyperoplus immaculatus. Next base: position 5,315,415 of record OX442364.1, on the reverse strand, counting down.
GGTATAGGTGAGAAGAGTGTTGGGGAAAAGGAGAAATCACGTGCTTTCTTCATTCATTTCTCTCCAACATGTGAACAAATGAGCTTCCGGGGACAAGTGATGAATAAAATATGGCCAACTGACGTGAATTGATCACAGGGAAATGTGGGACAGAGGGCCGTGATCCTTCAACAGTTGCTAGCGTAGTGGTGAAAGACCCCCACAGGGTATTAGTGCTTGCCCGCTCTCCAGTACTTAATACAACATCATCATTGGTCCTTGTCACGCAAACTCAATTACACACACAATCCTCTGGCACCCTGATATAGGCGTGATTGTGGTGTGTGTCGGTTGTTGTTTGCGTATACTGTACATGTGTGAGGGTATTCTTAATGCGCAACCATAGATGAATGTTACACAGCAAGGCAAACAAGGTTATTATGTTTTGAGTGTGATCATACCTCCACCTAACCTCAATACTTACTGAGGTGATATGTGTGGTGTGTAATTTCAATGGTGGGGAAAAGGTGTATGCAGGTCATTAGTGTCTGTGAGAGTGTATGACTGTTTGTGTGTGTGTGTGTGTGTGTGTGTGTGTGTGTGTGTGTGTGTGTGTGTGTTTGTGTGTGTGTGTGTCTGCCATTAACCTATTACATCATCATTAGACAATAGACATGCTGCTTGGGGACCTCACAGTGTCACATCCCCACCAAACTGAAGAATCAAATGAGGACATGAACAAACGTGCAACAAAAACACGCATTAGCTGCTTCAAACGCCACATATGTGTTGGTGGAGTATGTTTGCCATGTTGATATTTATGGCATGCTACTAAGCTGATGTGGCTTTGAAGCTGTTTAATCTTACCATTATAAGTGTGTACAGTTTAGTCATGTTCCACGAGAGAAATGTAATTTACATTAATGGTAAAAACACAAACATGACATAGGGGAGAACGGGGTAATATGTCACACGGGTTGGTTGTCACAATCGTTATATCTCGGAACCAGAGGGCGCTGTCTGTGAAATTTTGGTATGTAAATGTACAGAATTGGGATCAGAGGTCACCTAGAGAGTCTTCCTTGGAGTTATGCCTCGTTTCCACCGAGTAGAGCGGGTCGGATCGGAGCGGTTCGGTCCGGGTAGTTTGGCTTTTCATTTGCCAAAAGTTGGGTAGGGTACGGTTTAAGCGCACCTAACCGCTCTGAGCCGCTTCAAATCTCAGTACTCCTCCGTAGGGGTACTAGCCGCCTGAAAGGGTGCCTAAAAGGCGGAGCTACACACTGCCGTCATTTGATTGGTCGAAAGAATCATTTCCGCCATGTGTAGTCATCTCGGCAAGAGTGAAGATAGTCTTGTGTTTTGGCGAAAATGTGAGCGCAGCTCTGTTTATTGTGTGGTGTTTTTCCTCGTCAATAAATTAATCAGTTGGTTACACTGTGTCCCATAGTCACGTAGCTGCCGCAGCCAGCACTGTTCGCTTACTGTCTCTATGAGTTGCGCCGAGCCGTCTCTGTGTTTACGCCATAGATAGTAGTAAATAGGCTACACGCTCACAACAACACGGGGGGAATAAAAAAAGAAGCAGCTGGTTTGAATAATTTCCGCCGTTTGTAGTCACCTCGGCTAGAGTGAAGAGAGTTTTGGCGAAAATGTGAGCGCGGCACTGTTTATTGTGTGGTGTTTTTCCTCGTCATTAAATGAATCAGTTGGCTACACTGTGTCCCACTGCTACGATGTCACGTAGCTGCCGCAGCCAGCGCTTTTCGCTCACTGTCTCTATCAGTTGCACCGAGCCGTTTCTGTGCTCACAACACGGGGGGAATAAATAAAGAAGCGGCTGGTTTGACCAAGCAAAAACAAGAGACCGCTGGCTTGACCACAGTTGTTCCACTGCCCGATAGTTTGACCCACATTCTGGCGGCGGCTATCGCAGTCCAGCCTAAACCCCGCCCTACCAGTAAGGGTAGGGTCGGCGGTGGAAACAACACCGAGATTCTTAAAAGTGAGCTGTCCCGCTCTGAGCCGCTCCGATCCGACCCGCTCTACTCGGTGGAAACGAGGCATTAGACTGCTGAATTTGAGGTGAGAGGACTGTTTGTGTTTTCCATGTCAAATTGAAAATATTTGGCTCCTCAGTATTTTACTTCTAGGCTTTTACACAATGGGTTTATAACAAAACACTTGTTACCCATTAAAAGTGTGAAGGGTCTAAACTATAGTTTAGATTGTGGTTAGCAAGCTAATTAGTTGTCAGATGGTTGTTGGCCTTGATGCTAGCAAGAAATTCAAGTTGGGGTTGGTCGTCACATTTTTTGGGGGGTTGGTTGTCACATATTATCCAAAGGCTGCAGCCAAAAAAGGAATCCAATAATGAAATAAATTGTCAAGCTGTATCCTCACTGACACCCCAGAGAAGGAGAGAATAGAGCAGGAAAAGGCAGCTAGCATGCAAAAGAAAAAAGGGCAACAAAATCAAAACAACCCAATGCATCCCAAACTAGACCAGCTGCCAAGGCTACAGTAAGTTATGTAGGCCTATTGTCAACTTGACAATGCAATTAAACTTTAAAATTTTGTTCTGCTTTCTTTTTAAGATTATTCCCATTAAGATAACATTGTGACAAACAACCCCATAGTGTGTGACAACCGACCCCTTGATGGGGTTGGTTGTCACACTGTGTAAGGGTGTCTTTTTTTTAAGATATTTTTTTGGCATTTTTATGCTTTATTGATAGTGTAGAGACAGAGTTGAAATGGGGCAGAGAGGGGAGTGTCATGCAGAGAACGACCGCGGGCTGGAATCGACAGTGGCGACTGGTCATTAGGGGCACGTGGGGCGAAGCCCCACCTACTCTCACAATAAAAAAATAAAAACAAATATAGGGGAGAACGGGGGAATCTGAGGCATCGGGTAATGTGAGCCACCCCCTGTATCTAGGCAACGGAAAACATTTTTGGTCATGTGAGATATATGTTTTCAAGCCCCTCTCATTTCCCCATGGCCCTGAAAGAGAGGACCTCATGGTGCTGTGGTAAGCATGTTTTTTTTTCACCAAAATAGGTATTTTGCATGTAAAAGTAAATTTTCTTGCTGTCAACTTAATCAACTGTTGTGCCAAAGCAAATGTGTTCACGTAGAAAAACTTCTATCATACGTGTTGATGAACTACCAACATATAAAAACCATGTGATGATATTAGCTAAAGACTAGCCTGAAATGCTAAGAGAGGTAGTTTTTCTCAAATTGTGGTGGTGGGGGAAAGTGAGCCAAATGCTGTGGGGGAAAGTGAGGCACTGTCTCACTTTCCCCACCCATGAGGCACAAGTTAAGTTTAGGCTTAAACATGTTTTAATGTAATATTACATAACATGTGTTTTATGTTAATGTCATACACATTGTAGAAAAGCCATCATGCCAAGGAAATACACCAGGAAGACGACCTGGGGCAACCACACGGAAAGAGCACCTTCTCATCTTTCCCTATAACCTTCAGGGCTGGAATGTAGAGTAGGCCTAGTTGTAGAGTATGACAGGCTGATGTTATAATCCAGTTGGGTCTTCTCCTGTGTTCTGAGTCCCAGGCTGTTCTCGCTGGTTCTGATTTTCCTATGCTTTGACCCCCAGACACAAGCTGGCTCTACGGGTCCTGTGTTCTGACCCCCAGACTGTGTTCTAATCTAATTGGTTCTATCTTTTATATACATAATAATGCCTGTAACATATTAAAAAGCTGAATCGTTTTCTTCATTACAGGAAAATAGCAAAAAAAAAATTTCAGTATTGCCATTATATAAATGACTGATAAGATAAAGCATATTCAGATTAAATCTAACCCATTCACTGATGTCTAATTGTTCTTCCCTCCCTCTTCACACTCTCTGCCAGCTGTGAAGACCCCTGTCTCTCTTTCTCACGAGCTGATGTTTCTATTGCTGGAAACAGAAGCTCTCCTGTCCACACAGACAGTCATCACAGCTCCAGGTGTGTGATATTTAACCTGTATTCACATTTAAAAAATATTGATGTACTGTCTTTATAATGATAAAGCTTTATTGCAGACTCAAGTCCATATAACACATCATACAGTAAGGAAATACATAAAAATTGCATATTGACCTTTGGGATAAACAGGCTATTGCACCAATGCCGTCTAAACCTTATAGCAGCTTTTCAGAGGGGACACGTAAAGCATATTATGCTACCTTGAGCCTCTGCATACTCTTTTTTTCACAGTTAGACCACAACTGAGCAGTATAACAGTGTGATGTAGATTCTAAACAAAGAGCACTTCACAGAGTCAGAGCACATAGAAGAAACTTCCTTATAAGCATGTTAGCTTGAGAATAAACTGTGTAAAGTGTCAATTAATATTTTTTCTCTATGTTCCAGTTAAAAATAATGAAATGTTTAATATTCTATACAGAACGTCTGTTCTACTGAGCCGTCTGCAGCAACCACCGAACCACTTGGGTGGTCCTCCCTTAAGGATAGACATGATGCACATTGGCATATTTTTATATATAAAGCTCTGACTGGAAAGCTACCACTCTATTTGACAGAAATGCTGCTTATTTCAGATGGGCTTTATCAAACCCGCTCAACTGACATGCTCATGTTATATGTTCCCTATGCCCGGTCTGAGCTTGGTAAAACCGCTTTTAGCCATAGTGCCCCTGACTCCTGGAACAGCCTACAACATACAATTAAAATAAATACACTCATAACTGTTAACCAATTTAAAATCATTATTTTGAATCAGCCCTTCTACACTTGTAACTGTTTTAATTAGGCTATTGTCTCTTTCATTCAATTGATCTGAATGTTTTAAATTGTTGTTGTCTCTGTGTGTGTGTGTGTGTGTGTGTGTGTGTGTGTAAACTTGTTATGTATTCTCATTGTATATTGTGTGTCTGTACAAACTCGACGTCATTGTAAAAGAGGGTCACCCCTCAATTGATCTTTCGAGGTTAAATAAAGGAAAATGAAATGATATTAACCTCTGCTGTCACCATAAGCAAAGAGAGCTCAAAGTATTTACATGTTTCTGATTTGGTTGCCAAAGACATGATATGAAGTCACATACAAAATCTTAAACATTTGCTGTGTCTTGATTCCTGTCCGACTAGGTCTGCCGCCTTCTATCCCGGCTGTCCCCCTCATCCACTTCCTTCCTGTGGCTGTGATGCCAGACCGTGCTGCTCATAACAGTAGAGAATACCTTGCTCTCTGGATGGCTCCATCCCTGTGTGCAACCTCATGAAGATGTCCTGCTTTCCAAATCCCATGCATTTTATTTATTTTTTCTATTGTACATACTGCAGCTGACCATAAAGAGTACATAGTGTGCATGCAGTATGCTACAATTGGGAAGTACATATACTTCTATATGTCATTATAACATCATGTCTTGGACTTGACTCTGTTGCTTGTATATCCCTCGAATTGCTGTTGGTTTTCACTGGGAGGCTCAGTCCATGTGATGTGACTTCCGCTGTGTAGAGGATGTAGGTCAGAAGAACCTCCATAAAGCTGCTGGTTTGCACACTGAAACGTACTACAGGATGTAGTAGGACATCATGTATTGGGACAAGCTAAATCTTTACACAGAAGATCTTATATTTGAAAATTGTCTTTTTTAATGTAATGAATCATTACTCCTGTGCAGCTACTTTATTTCAACCTGATGTGGATTCTTTATTTTATAGCCCCTTAATAATGTATCAGCGAGTATTTCATATAATGTGTCAAAGGATTCGATGCAGTTAATTAAAAGTATTTTTATTGTGTGACTATTTGTTCTTTGAAATCTGTCATTGTTGTGAAGATTTTTTAATAAACAACTTATTTGATCCATTTATGTCTGTGTCAAGTAAATAATGTTTACTGATTATTAAATGCATAAGTAGTTAAAAAGTAGCTGCATTTTAAACATGTTAAACATAATATCAAAGGTTTTTAATATTATTGTTTAATAGCCTTGATGTAATTCTGCATTTAAATGTCCAGTGTAGGTTTGGTTCAGTGTTTTATGTCCACACAATGAATTTAAGTTATTTATTCTGAAGTTCTAAACTTCATCTTTTGTCTGAACTGGGATTTGAGCCTGGAAACTTTGAGTGATTTGGCTGTAAGTCAGCAGGGGATAGTGCTGTAATTTCATTGGCTGTCAGGCTGTGCCAACTATCCACGTCTTGCCAAGATGTGAACAACTAATTTTGTGTTTATAAAATCGCCAGAATGCGAGAAACAGTTTCTTTGAAGCTCAAATTTTTCCTGGGGGGGGGGACCCCTAGACCCCCCTCTTTGGTGTGAGCCCCACCTGTTTTTTACACCTAGAAACGCCACTGGGAATCGAACCCGGGTCTGCTGCTGGCCGAGGCCCATGGGGGGGGACGCCCTACCAACTGAGCTAAGGGCGCCCCCGTGTAAGGGTGTCTTTGATGATTAATTTCTTCTTTATTACAATAAGATATAAAAAAGCGAGGGGTACACATTACAAGCCAACACATTAAGCTTCCATTTAATGTAGGAATGATTATTGAAAGATGTTTAGGTGATGAGCAATTCTCCCCTATACTTTACAAGAGCATAAGAGAGTACAAAGCAACCTGACCAAATCCAACCAAGAAAAAGAAAACCTCACTGTTTATAATGTTATAAAGTCCACCCATTTAGAATTGTAGCAAAAATAAAGTGCTAGTGCTGCTGGAAAGTGCCATCAAGATTTAGCACTGATTAAATGCATTTATTGCACTTAGTACCTAGGGAAATTTATATCTGTTTCATTTTAGCCTGGGCAGCCCGTTCCTTCGACCCAAAAGAAGAAGGACACATTCCTCAAAGAGGGAATGGTCAGAGCTGGATAAAATTGCATTAGTCACAATAAGTGTTAAGTGCCAATTATTTTTGCTGGCTGTAGTTCCACCATATTGGAGAGACTATGTTGGTTGTGCCCTGAAAGGTTACCATACCAAGACATAAAGCAAAAATGTTAATGTTATGTCTCAATAAAATGATGTAAAATTGAACCATCAGTAAATTGTCAACGTTAAAAGTGTTCAGTCTTTGCAGAAAGCAGAGTGGCGTTGCACATCTGGTTGTTAGAAGCTACGTAAATGATAGCCTGAACATGCTAATGTGTGCACAAACATCTAAGTTAGTCAATTTGGTCCCCTCTGAATCAGCAACTCTAGAGAACGCTTGTTGACAAAATCACTCTTTGTCAAAATCAGTGATATATCTCCTAGGGCTGGGTATCGTCAAGGACTTCGCGATACGATACGTATCACGATACACTGGTCACGATACGATATATCACGATATATTGCGTATCTTGATATATCACGATATATTGCGATATTCCATAAACAAGTTGCCTTGTCAAACATAACAGCACAATATAGTGATAATTGTACAGACAAATAAAGTCAAAACTATTTCATTCACAACTTCCTTTACTATTTTTCTTCCTTTTTTTTGGTTTTGGCAAATGATCAAACACTGCTGCAGCTGCCATAACATCAAAATAACAAATCCAATTCACTCTTGTACTAACTGTACAGGACACAATGACAATGAAAACACATCAGTGTGCTTTTGTGACGCAGTGAATCTTAAGTATTTTTATAAACAAAACTGATCTAACTTCAATAGTCAGTATCCTAGAGGCTCATAAAAAAATTAATAAAAAAAAATCGATATTTTGATATAAAAATCGATACTGATATCGGGAAACTAAGTATCGCGATATATCGATATTTCGATTTTTTGACACAGCCCTAATATCTCCCCACGATACCTGTCCATGCTGTGTGGGTGTGTGTGTGTGCGCACTGAATCTGGTATTACAGTTTTTCACAATTACTTACAGTTTTTGCCTAATGCTTACACACTAATAGTGGTTGCTATGCCCAAAGCATCACAACCTCTAACTTTGGTGACCATGCCCTAAACACAAGCACCAACCCTACAAACACAATAAGTGCTTTGCACTGTGTTTGAAATTCTCCAACACACTTTTTGCAAAACACTACACACAGTGTTTTACATAAGACACATTGGTCAACAAGGAAATCACCTGCAATCCTTTGGAAAACACATCTATTTAAAATACAAAACACAACTAAAATTGGAAAAGCACACAGATTCACACACATGAAAAATAAAAAATAAAGCTAATATAATACCAATCAGTGTGAGCCTTAGCATTACAAATATACATCAGGTGAGCTCAGCTCCTTTGTGAGACAGTAAGAGTCAGGGGAAGAGGACAAAAGAGAGCGGCAGGAGGACGATGACAAAGGAGACAGCAGACGGAGACAGGGTCACTATAGTGGACCATGTTATAGATCATGGCCTAACAATATAGGAGGCTGGTCTGAGATTCCAGCCCAACAACACAATAGCTCCAAAATTAGGACATTTAGACTGGATATCAGGAACATTTTTGCTGTTGCTTCTCAAAGGATGAAATTGCATGTGATGTCGATGAGGCGATGTAGCCAGACACAAACGGGAGGCGGTATCCAAAGGATTCATAATCCACTCGCCCCATTCCTTACAACACTTATTTTTTTTACTGTAATTGTTTCAGAGTTCATAGTGACACACTGAATTGCTTGTTGAACTGCGATCCTACCTATTTGTTGTGTTTTTTTCTTTTGTTGGCCAAAACCATGAAATTGCAATATAAACTTTTTTTCTTTTCTAATTGAAAATATAGTGGATCAATCTTTCCAAAGAATTCTGCAAAAGGTTGTATACGGCACGCAAGGCGATACTTCCCCCGTTGCTTGGCAAGGGAGGACATTGCCTGTGACGTGGATGAGGTGATGTGGTCAGATGCCAACAGGAGACAGGATTCATAGCCTAAATGTCTTCCAATCATTCCCCTAGAACACTATGTTTTGTAGAACATTCTAGTTGTACCATTTCTTTTTTTACTTTTGCAAAAACCTGAAATGGCAAAATAAAATAAAAAATCTGAAGCGTTTACATTTTGTTTTCATGTGTCTAGATCAACTGTAGTGGATCAATCTTTCACAAAAAAAAAATCTGTATGATACTTTTGAAGTCAAAAACCATCCAAAGTACTGAATACAGCTGTGTTTTGCATAAAGCACATCTGTGTGTTGTTGCTGCTAGGAAAGAGTAATTCAAAAGTGCATGTGTGTATTGTTTTGATGCTAAAAACAGTTTTGAAATGGGATTGTTAGGTTTTGTTTCAAGAATTTCATTTTGCCGTATAAGTTAGAAGTTTATCTCCATGTGCTTTGTCCTATTCGGCCTGTGTGTTAAGTTTTGAAACAGTGGGCCAAAGTCTGCAACATGTGTGTAAGCAATCGGCAAAAACTGTAAACACATTTCCTGATAGACTACCTCACTTTTTCAAAACCCTAAACACAAATTTCAAAACTCAAACACAAAATGCAAAATCCTTCACTTCTCTTGCAAAAGCACGCTTTACCCTCAAAACAGTGTTAACTCTTCACTAAATGGTGTTTTCTTTTCAAATGACAAACACATACATCATATGACTAGACATTTCTAGCACTCATTGAACACTGGTGTGCAGAATGGAAAACACTACGGTATGAATGCAAAACACTGTATGAATGCTTTATCAGTAGAATTATGCCTTTTCATGTTCATACACTTTCACCTACAGTAACAACACATACTTTACGGTTTTTGCCAAATGCTAACACACATGTTGCAGAATAGTTTATTTTGCCATTTCAAACAAACACAATGAATAGGTAGGACTGCAGTTCAAGCAATTCAGTGTGTCATCATAAACTAAGAAACAATTACAGTAAAATTAAAAAAAATAGCGTTGTAAGGAATTGGGTGATTGGATTATGAATCCTTTTATGGATACCGCTTCCTGTTTGCATCTGGCCACATCACCTCATCAACATCACACTCAATGTCTTCCTTTGAGAAGCAACAGGGAAATGACCACTTGATATCCAGACTAAATCTCCTAATTATGGAGCGACTCAGGTTGGGCTGCACTCTCTGTCCAGGCTCCCTCATTGATAGGCCATGAACTATAACATGGTCCACTATAGTGTGTGTCCCTGGTGTATGTGTCTCCGTCTGTTGCCTTCTTTGTCCTCGTCCTCCTGTCACTCTCTCTCTCTCCTCCTCTTCCCCTGACTCTTACTGTCTCAGAAAGGAGCTGAGCTCACCTGGGGTCTATTTGTAGTGCTAAGGTTTAGACTGATTGGTTTTCAATTAGTTACATTTTTTTTCAAGAAGTATGTTGGAGAATTTCAAACACAGTGCAAAGCATATATCATGTTTGTAGGGTTGGTGCTTTGTAGGGTTGGTGGTTTGGTTTAGGGCATAGTTACAAAAGTTAGAGGTTGTGATGCTTTGGTCATAGCAGTCACTTTTAGTGTTTACAGTATTCGTCAAAAACTGTATTTGTACCAAAATCTGCTGTCTACTGTAAATCACAGCAAACAGGAGCTCATCTCTGACCCTTCTATAGCTAACTGCACAAAAGACTTTTGAGTTTAGAAATTTGATTGGCAGTGTGTTCTGAGTGATCACCAAGCGAGAGCATTCAGGAAGAGTGTGCCATATATAGAAAAGTGTGTGTAATGTTGTGAAAAATGTGTGTTCTGGAATGAGAATATGAGTCTAAGGCAGGAAATGTGTTTGGAGTTCAGCAGAATTGGTTAAGCAGTTGGTAAATTAGTTACAGATTGTGCACATTGTGTCTGATGTTCCAAAAAATGTGTTTAAACAATTGTGAAAAAAGTAATACACAGCCTAGGCTCTGTAAACTGGCATGCAAACAAAGTGTATGCAAACAAAGGGGGACTACAATAGCTTAGCGTGCCAGTTTACAGAGCCTAGGCTGTATTTTAACACTGTTTTTTCAGCTCACACAAAACAAAAGCCTGTAGCATGCTCCAAAGTCGCTCATTCCAAGTTTAATCTTGATGATTAATTTAAAGATACACAAGGATGTGTAGTCAGTGCAAAAGGAGTAAGAAGTTTTAAGGGTCTTTGGCTATGGGAGGCTGAGCTTTGAGCTAACATTGGCTCTTTAACATGCTAATAATCATGACATTCTGATATTACAAGGGTATAATCTTTATTTTAGCATATTTGCTAGAAATGAGGCTGAAGGGAATGTCATTTGTTTGGGTAATGGGTCATAAGTGGCGATCCATCCAGTAGCTGTTGAGAGACTTCTGTCTAGAGACCATAGTGTTGGACCGACCAAGACAGATATGAGCATCCCTTGAGTTGTACTGCTGGCAAGGCAAACGCATCAAGAAAGTAGATGAGATGCGAGGTGAAATAATAAGGGGCTCTGACATGCTGGGATTTCCGGGGATTTGGCCTCGAGCCTGTTATATCTATCAGAAAGTTGTCAAGCACCAGGTGGCATTAATTATAGGTGCCTTCTGTGATGGCTGAGCTGTTTGTTTAGCCTGCCTGTTCAAATTGGCCCCTGGATCTGAGGAGGACTGGGTCGGCGAGGTCACACGTGAGTGGTGTGCTACTCTTTTTTTCCTTTCAATCCTCCAATTTGCAGCCGCTACTCAAAGCATAATGAGAGGAGAGGGAAGAAATGGGAGTGAAGGAGAGAGAGAAAGAGCGAGAGAGAGAAAAGAGATAGTGAGAGATATTATAAGAGAGGGGACGTTGAATTATACATTACTGAGAGAAAGAGATGGATGATTGGGGGAGATATTCACCACCTTACACGGTTTGCAGGTGTAGAATATACAGTACACACACACATACACACACACGTGTGCACACACACACACACACACACACACACACACACACACGACAAGACTCAAATCACATGCACATGCACATGTATGAACACAAGCATGTAATTCAGCAATTTAGGATTTCACATCAGAACACAATCACTAGGGAAATTAGCACAATCATCATTTACACATACAACACAGCTCTACAGGCAGGGACAGGCTCTCCCAAAGCCTGGGTGAGTCTCTCTGGACTGGGCAGCTCCAGCTCCTGCCCCTCTCCAGCACCAGGGACCAGCTGGTCCAAACAGGCTCTTATAAAGCCTCCGTTATTAGACTCGGGAAATGGTGACATTTAACAGGGATGCAGCTGAGACTGAAGCCCTAAGGCCCTGGCTGCAAATTACATTGCTCTCGCAAACACCCCCATTGAAATAAAGCGGGACTTTGGGAAAGTGTAGCCCGATGGCCCAGTTTCAGCAGCTCTTATCTGATGTGTGTGTGTGTGTGCAATGTGCATGTGTGTGTGTGTGTGTGTGTGTGTGTGTGTGTGTGCGTGTGTGCATGTGTGTGTGTGTGTGTGTGTGCAATGTGCATGTGTGTGTGTGTTGTGTCCTCACCTCCAGGAATTGCTAATCACAAGGTTTGACATTAAATATGCAGTGACTCTTAATAGAGGCTCATAACTTCTTCTGAGAGAATTTACTTTTATAACCCTTCCCACTTTTATTTCAGTTGGCTTCATGAGATAAGACTGTTCTCCCATGTGCCTCTCTGTTTCTCAACAATTTCCGTCTAATCCTCCTGTCCACTTTGATTTTCATTTGTATGCATTAGCTGATGTTTGCGGACTGCTGTGTGTTTGTTAGCAGTTAGGCTTCACCTTATTGATCACAGTGGGATAGTGTTCCATTTTGTTTGCTCAAGTTTGCACATCAGACGAGGTTGTGATTCTGAACACACTGCTGAGAAAATTTGATGTTTTTTTATACATGCGTATGTATGCCTGTGAGAGTGTGTGATTGACATGCATGAATGTTCATATTTATGCAAAAACCATCCCTTTGATAACCTGCAGTGACCCCTTGGATTTATCTTGGCTGTGAGCACACGTCAATATGTGCCTCTTCCCGGTAGCAAAATTAAAATACAGACAATGATTGAGTAGCCGTAAACCCATGGTCCACCTTTAGCTAAACTTTGGACATGGTTTAAAGAAGTACTCAGATCCTGTTCTTATGTAAAAGTACCAACACCATGATATAAATACTCCAATGTGAGTGCTGTTATAAATCATACGAAAATACAAATACAGAAATGCACTCAGAGAAGTAATAGTACCTGTTTTGCAATTAATGGCATCATTACTACTGATGCAACAATGTGTAGGCATCCACACTATTCGCACTTTACTTTAGTATTACCATGTCAACATCTGGTCAATGATCAAATTCCTTCGTGATTTTCTCTACTTATGACATCTATTGCAGTATGTCCGTCCTGGGAGAGGGATCCCTTACTTTGTCGACTCTGCCTGAGATTTCTTCAAATTTTTTAATCCCGGTAAAGGGTTTTTTACTGGGAGTTTTTTCTCAGGCGAGCTAAGGGTGTAAGGGCAGGGTGTCATATTGTATCATATTGTATCATATTGTATGAAATGTAAAGCCCACTGAGACAAATGTATTTGTGATTTTGGGCTACACAAATAAAACTGATTTGATTTGATTTAGGCAGCATAGCCCTACTTTGGATAGTTTAATCCAGATAATTCCACTTTTTTATTTGATAAATAAAATATTGATATTAACAATAGAAAATATAGTCAACAAATTATTTCTGATGTAATATTAATAATTATAAAGATAAAACTATATTGATCCACAAGCTACCCAGAGGTAAATTAAGTAATTTAAATAAACAGAACATTAACACATTAATGGATCAATAATTATAATCCAATGACACACAATATTTATTATTCTGGAATAGGTTCTTCTGCATAACGAATACTTTTATGTTTACGTTAAGTAGGCCTACTTTATATTTGATATCTATCAATTCTATCTATCTATCAATTCTGTCTGTTTGTCTGTCTGTCTGTCTGTCTGTCTGTCTGTCTGTCAGTCTGTCCGTCTATCTGTCTGTCCATCTATCTATCTATTGTTTTGTTTTGTTGTTTTTTGTTTTTTTCTTCTCTTCACTTGTTGTGTATTTGATGTATTTGCATTGAATATTGTGTATGCATTGTTGTTTTTCCTTGGAATTTGTTTGAACTCGACACCATTGAAAATGAGGGTCACCCCTCAATTGGTCTCTCGAGGATAAATAAAAGTTAAATGAAAATCTATCTATCTATCTATCTATCTATCTATCTATCTATCTATCTATCTATCTATCTATCTATCTATCTATCTATCTATCTATCTATCTATCTATCTATCTATCTATCTATCTATCTATCTATCTATCTATCTATCTATCTATCTATCTATCTATCTATCTATCTATCTATCTATCTATCTATTTTAATCTGTCTCTCATTGACTGGGTTTTCTGGTGCTGCACGGGCATCATTGGACTACACGGGGACAGTCAGCTCTGTCCTGCAGCGCCCTCTGGTGGCAGCTCTTTGTCGTTACACGCACCACACGCAGTAAACAGTGAGAGGCTGAGTGGATGTGGCCATCATCATCTGATAGTGTAGACCGATAGCCAGGCCCAGATAAGTCCAGGGAGCTGCGTTGTGTTTGAGGACCAGCGGTGTAAAGGAACCAGACCGGGCCGGTACCTTGATTCAGTCCGGAGCGGTAGGTACCTAGCATCCCTCTGCCACAGAGCTGCTGTTATTGTTGTTGTCTCCGTTACTCAGAGCCATGTTGGTCTGCTGAAATGACCCGCCCTAAATTCAGTGACAGATTTGAATATGAATAGGCCTATATGGTATATTTTTAAAGCTGAAAGTGTGCCATTGTAGCAGCTTGTAGAAACTCAGCATCCTAGATATTATTATTGCAGCACAGGAGATGCGTCACGGCTTTCTCTCTGGCTTCATGCGTTGTAACATCAGCTGAGCTAATGCTATCGGGCTGGTGAAAGCTATACAGACAGACAGGGAGCAAAGAGTCTGTCGTTTGAACACATTGTACTCCACCCAGCTGACTGTTAATGCTGCAAAACGTACATTAGATTATTTGAGAGGGATTTAGGTTGTTTTCTTTTCAGTGTTAATTAGCTCGAAGGCAAAAAACAATATGGCAGCAATGCAACAACGACCTGCTGCACAGAAACTGCAGAATCACTGATGATGGTGTGAGGTCATTTACTGGGTCCTCATGAATAGTTTAACAGACCAATAATAACAGTAAGGTCTTAAGTAATTTTAATAGCATAGGCCTATTTCCTTTGGACTGGGATGTTTGTTTGTTTTTTAGATAAGAGAAATTACTTCTAATAATTCTATGTTAATATACTACGCCAGGATATACGCGCATAATATCTCATGCTAAACCATAAACTGATCTGTATGATGGAATTTCGTTACCATGTTTCACAAATCCAGGCATTTAATACAAGCAAAGGCGCCTTATTTACAATATGAAAACAAACCTGATTGCTATCTGTCATAGCCTGTTTGATTCCCCGTTTAATATAGAGTAATACATTTTAGAAATGGTCCATGGCTGTGATGTTTTAGACACTCAAAGAAGGATCTCTTACGTGTTGATGACCTTTCTTTAACAAAAATCCTCTGGAGTAGCACAGTGTGGTATTGACTAAAACATCTGAACTAGGTGGTGCCATATTAAAGGAGAAGTAAGTGATATTTCAGTGTTGATATACGGGTTAAATCTCTATATATTCATGCAGCAATCACTTAAACAGTATGGGCAGTTCATAACACAGGTCTCCCAGTCATTCAGTATTGCAGTAATTGCCAGTTAAAATGTCCAGTATCCCGCTCGTTTTATCCAATCAGGAGACAGAGCGCTATAAAGAGGCGGGGTCTCTGTGCCTATGAACGATGACTTGATGCTCTCCATTGTAGCACTATCTGACGAAGACGGCTGTGTGTTCACGTAGGGACGAGGGAGGGGACTGCTAACTGCAGTCACTGACAGGAAGTTAGCTAAAAGGACCATATCACTTCCTTCTCCTTTAATTGCACTTTAAGAATCACTCCTCTATGGAAACTAGCATCTTCATGTGTTATTTCACATATTTAATATGTATTTTAATGTACGTTTTTTTTTTAATTTCTTTGTGTAAGACATTGAACAATACTGCCTCAATTCCATCTCTCATCTCATCACCCTTTTTTCATCAGTATCCTGTGTGTCTTGTCTCTAACCTGCTTGCCTTGC
Source organism: Hyperoplus immaculatus (assembly GCA_949357725.1). Classification (NCBI taxonomy): domain Eukaryota; kingdom Metazoa; phylum Chordata; class Actinopteri; order Uranoscopiformes; family Ammodytidae; genus Hyperoplus; species Hyperoplus immaculatus. The sequence continues at coordinate 5,299,327 of OX442364.1, read as the reverse complement.
TTGTAGGATTACACTTAAAGATCCTCGCAGCACCAACAACTTGGAGACCCAGATCTGGCTTCAGTGTCAACATGGGCTTCTCTTCCACATCTGCTGCCCTGCTGTGTCTGCTGGCGGGGGCCATGGCAGCCATTCACACCCCCCAGACCGGTGAGTGTGTATGGGGGCATGGGGCCGGATGAGAAAGCGAGAAAAAAAAAATTAAAATCAAAAAGGAGGTCAAGATGGCAGCATGCTGAGTGTGACATTTCAGAGTCTCTCCTCGGCTGTGAATACGGTGTTTAAAAAATACATATTTGAGCATATTTTGCAGATTGGTTTATTTATGCTGCATTTCAAGGCCGGGTCACACATGTTTATGTTTTCCCAGCAGTCCAGAGCCAAAAGATTTTCAGTTTTACAAAGAAATAAAACCAAAAAGCATACAATACACACATATGAACGACAAGCTGGAAAAAGAGAAATGCACTGATAGATCCATACTGTCAAGTTACAAGTATCTAGTTAGATAGTTGCAAACTAACGTATTAATAAAAAAAAAATGCTTCAGCTGGAAAACACAAAAACTGTAGCAAAAAAAATTTAAACAAGCAGATAAATCTTAATCCTAATCAATGAACTAAATACAGTAGCTCAATGCTACTGTTTCAGAAACTCAAAAACTTTGAGTGTGCCTGGTCAATTGACTTATAAAGATAACTTAATTTTACTATAATTTGCTAATCACATAAGATCTGCGCAGGTTGAAGCCTCTTTATTGCAGAGCAGCTGAATCTGTGCAGGGAAAACGATTTCAAACTGAATTCTCTATACTAGTTCAATCTGTTGTTTTGGATCCAGCTGAGACAGTATCCTTTTCCTCCAGTGTTCTTGGACAAGCAGCAGGCCAGCTCAGTGATCTCCCGTCAGAAGAGGAACAACCCGGGGCAGGCCTCCAGTCTGGAGCAGGCCTGCATGGAGAAAGTCTGCAGCTACGAGGAGGCCAGGAGGTTCTTCCAGGACTCTTACCGCACGGTGATTCTCCAGGATTTTAACTTGTTAACTCCCTCGGCTTCTTTATTTCTTACCTCAAACCTTCTCTGTTCCATTTCCTTTGCTTTGTCCATTTCTGTTTTTTTCTGATTTTCATGAAGGCACTTGTTAAATGCCAGAGAAAGCTATTATGCTGCTTTATGTAACTTTGGGTGTGTCGGATATGTGAACATTTTCTAAAGGTATATTCTGATTATCTAATTAACAAACTTTCCTCCCAGGAAAACTGGATCCCTGGAGCACTGTTTGAAGTTAGAAAGCTACCTTAAAATATACTGTTTCACTGTTTGTTGTTTAAGGCCAGGACACACCAGCCCGATAATCGCCGTCGTCAAAAAAAATGGAGTCGGCCGTTTCAGGAAGCTCCAGCTTCCCGTCGCTGCTAAAGAACACACCGAGACGACTGTTTATTTTCCGTACGCTCGCGGGACCTAATGTCTCCACAACAGCAGGCGGCGCTAATCTGTATTGTGGCCCGAAAAAATACGAAAGCCGGAAATGATTGGACATCTCTCTAGAGCATAAACATAGATAGAAATACGTATTTATATTTATGGACCATAAGAGCACAATTTTTAGCAGAGAGTGTCGAGCATGGTGTCGAGCAGTCAACAAGGGTTGATGCATGTGAGTACTCTCAAAACGAAACGAACAAACACATTAAAACGATGGCTAGCTGTTGTTAGCTGTTTGTGCTACCCGCCTCACTTCCGGGCTTCACTGATTCGCTAGCCCTCCACCAATCAAATTGCTCCAAATGAAAGACGGTCGGCCGCCGATTGAACATGTTCAATCGGCGGCCGACAGGCTCAAAACAAGCCCGACGACCTCTACGTCGGCCGACGTCACGGCACACACCAAACAGATTCGTCTTTTTTTTTGACGACGGCGATTATCGGGCTGGTGTGTCCTGGCCTTTACAGCAGCAGGGCCCACAGTTTTGTTTACAAAAAAAGTCTTACGTTTGGTTCCAGCAGGTGCCTCAAAATAATTTTGTTTTGATTTATCACGGCAGAATGATTCAATACTAAGAATTACATGTAGAGAAAATATATTTTGTGGACTAAATGCATGCTCTGCAAATGTAAACAAATCCCCCTCCCCTGAAAGATAGTGTATCTTGAACTGTGCACTTATCATGCATGTTTTTTCTCTTGCAGGATATCTTCTGGGCTGTCTACATTGGTAAGTGCTGTGGTTTAAAGGACTTTCCATCATAGCGAGGTTGTTAGTAGCACATTACATCCTCTCATAGACTTGCTGTCTGTGTCTAGACGGTGACCAGTGTGCGGAGAAGCCCTGCAAGAATGGAGCCATGTGTTCAGACAGCGTGGGAGGCTACGACTGCGTCTGCAAGTCAGGTTTCAGCGGGGTCCACTGTGAGACAGGTGAGAGGGAGATGCCGGCATCACCGTTGTTAAATCACTTATCGTTAGGTGAGCGAGTGCCTCAACCCCCCTTCTTCTGTTTCCACCATGCAGACCAGACTTTGTGCACCCTGGAAAAGGACAAGGGCTGCTACCAGTTCTGCAAACCGGGCTACACGTCCTACGAGTGCTCCTGCGCCCGGGGATGGAAGCTCCACCGCACAGACAGGAATAAGTGTGAGCCTGCAGGTATGTCTGTGTCCAGTATAAAATGCCTTTTCCCTGCTACAGCATACACCTCATGCCATGTGTTGTTTTGAAAACAATTTGAATAATCTGAAACCGAAAGGGAGAAATATATATATTTCTGGTTTCATTGTGGCATCATATACTTTTTTTAGTTTGTATTAATTTAACAGAATACCATAGAGCTCCATCTACGTAGATGGAAACTTTTCCACACAGACGATCAAAACTTGCCAACTTCTGTTGTTTTAAACACAAAAAGGGACGACCAAATGTGATGTCTGTTGAGAGGTAAAGAAATATTCTTCTGAGAGAAGTGAACCCTAACCATCTCCCATTCTCCTGTCAGTCAGTTTCGCCTGTGGTAAGGTGAACAGTCTGAGTCGGTGGAAAGACAGACTGGCCACCAACGCGGTCAGCAACTTTGAAGGACTCAGCTGTGGTTCTACAGAGTGTCCATGGCAGGTGAGAAGAACACACACACACACACACACACACACACACACACACACACACACACACACACACACACACACACACACACACACACACACACACTTTGTTACACTGCAGGTTACAATAAAATTAATTTTCTTATTGTAAATCCCACGGAGAGTGATGCTGCATGTCACTGAGGTGTGTGGTGTTGTTGTTTCAGGCACTACTGAAGAGTTCAGAGTCTCCAGCCTTCTGTAGCGGAGTCATCCTGAAGGAGAACCTGGTCTTGACTTCAGCTCAGTGTGCCAACAAGTACAGCCTCTTCCAGGTGTCCGTCGGTGAGTAGAAATAAAACACAATCATGGAATACTGCTACTGTTAGGCCAACATTACATTTACTAATGCAACATTTAGAAACTCAAAAATGTCTTAGGTTACTGTCTTCAAAAAAATTAACCAAGGAGATTGTAATACACAATTCTGCAATTCCCAAAAGGCATTGTATTTTTCCAACTGTAAATGTTGATATATACATGATAATAAACACAGAGGAAGACGATTTTTGGCACCAGATAGACAATTATTATTAAACCATTAAAGAGGGGTTTGAAGATATCCCATTTATTGTGATGATATACAAGGGCTTTTATATTTAATTTTAGTTAATTTGTTTAGTTCAACTCAATTCAAGAAACAAAAGGGAATATTGGACACATTTGGATAAACGGTACGGCATAAAATAAACAGAGGAAGTATACACTTTTGTCTACCTCTTCTGTTTCAGAGCCATATATAATATTTTGGACTTTCCCCATTAAATTACACAATTTTTGTGTGGAAAATGCTTATGAAACACACAAGGCATCAGTGACGACATTACATGCTCCAAGCTGCATATAACAATTGTTCCATTTACTTTTTGAAAACAAGGAATTATTTTATCTGTATTATATCAGAAGAATTGACATTCTTTATATTTTCTTAGAGCCCAAGTTGGCGTCTCCAAATGTCTTGTTTTGTCCTATCAAAAATCAAAAATATAAACAGTCACATATAAGCTTCAGATCTTGACACTTGCGAAGCCCCCGCTAGCAAATGTTCAATCAACTAATCACCTACTCATTGCAGCTCTATGTGTCAGTATGTGTGCATGAACTTGACACACCACCATCATCCTGAATGTCCTGTTTCATCTGCCCCTCCTCAGGCAAGCGCAAAGTCGACGAGAACAGTGGACAGACGTTGTATGTAAAACTAGTTCACGTCCACCCGCGCTACGTGGCAGGAAGCCCTGAAAACGACCTGGCTGTAATCGAGCTCGGCGACAACATCCTGTTCAAGAAAGAGGTGATTTCCGCCTGTCTGCCAGAAAGAGACTTTGCGGACAACATGCTGATGACGGGGGAGGCCACAGTCACCGGCTGGAAAGTAGGCGGCGATGAGGCGTCTCCTCTCCAGGGCGCACTCACACTCAACCAGCTGGAATACAAGCCCCTGACTCAGTGTCTGGAGGCTCACCCCAATCTGATCACAAATAAGATGGGCTGCACCGCTCCTCGGCCCAGTGCCGACTGCGCCATGAGCTCTGGCAGCCCCCTGCTCACCTTGCACAGGGAGGTCTTCTACCTCACTGGGGTGCTCAGCCGGCCGGAGGGGGCCGACTGCAGCAAGGGCTACATCTTCCAGAAAGTGTCGCGTCACCTCGGGTGGCTGCAAAAGCTCATTGGTTCTCGTTAAGTGTGGTAGTAAGGGAGAACATGGAGATGGTTGGTTATGGAAAACATAGTATTAAAAAGGGTAAATAAGTACTATAAACAGGGAACCAGATGACAATTTTGATTTGGATACTTCTATCTCTTCATACTTTTTGTCTCTTAGTGGTTTAGTTATCTCCTAGTGGGAAACACTATTTTAGCATCCCTGTAGTTTTATTCTGGGTGGATTCTCATCTTCTGTCTCTGTGGACTCCCTCATGCCTCCACAAGGGGGCTCTCTGTTATCATTAACAAAGCAACATTCCTGTATGTATCTACCAAACCATAGGGTCAGAGGCAGCAAGAGATGCAGTGAATTATTCAGCATGTGTTTTGTGATGTGGATATACTTTATAATAAACTTTGAAGTGATGTTATTTTAGCAACTACTGTACTGTCTGACATGCACCTTGTACCATTGACTGTTCTATAAATGTAATTAACCCTAATACCACTGCTGATGTCATTATTTTAGTATACAGTTAGGTCTTCTAGAAGGTGTTGAGAGAAAAAAAATGTTTTCCAGACTTTCAGTGTCTGAACATTTGGAAATACATGCTTCAGGGGCCCGAATTGCTTTTTTAATTTCAAAGTTTGACATCTGAGGGTGTGATCTTTTGGGTTCACCACTGTGTTTTCAAGCTGGTCATTAAACACAATAACATGAAAATAATATGTAGTAAATAAGCAACAACAAATCAGTCCAAAAATAACGGCTCCTCTATGAAGTGTTCCACTTTATCAATACAACTAAATGAATCTGCATGCAAATAAAAAATTAAATAAGTCAACTAGTAAAACAAATTTAACTTAGAAGCTTCAAAAAACTGTGATTCCCTCCCTGTCATCGGACTTCATCCACTGGGGAACATGAACATCTCCCACACATTCAAAAACATGGCAATCCATCATATATCTATTATGCTAGTTTTTGAAGCACAAAGGAGGAAAGCAACACATCTGCATTTCTCCTAAGTTTGATGTAACCATAGTATGAAATTACAAGAGCGTAGCTCTGACAGTCTACTAGTCGCATATTTTCTTTTTGTCCCTGGACGTTTTTAGCTTGCCCTCACTGTCACATACCCCTGTGTTGTCTGGCAACATTTTCCCACAGACACACTGGCCCTCTGCAGTCTTCTCACAGCCTCCCTGGAGCACCAGGCCAGCACCGTGTCACGCAGGGAGAGAAAAGGGGAGGCAGAAGAATGGGCAAGAGCGAGAGCAAGAGACGCCACAAAACAAAACCTGGCTTGCCACTTTTGATCGGGCGCTTGAAAAGGACAGCCCTGAAAGCTGGGGCCCATGTTGGCTGTTGCTATGGTGCTCACCTAGGAGATGGCTCCTTGCTCCCAAAAATGGCTGGGCTCCTTTACTGGGCCTTCCAGTGGAGATTAATTTGAGGGGAGCTCCTTCCTTCCTGAACAGGGTCTTCCACTCATGGTCCAGCCAGCTCCATTCATATGTTCAAGCTTACATATACACAGAGATACACATACACACGCACACTGAGCAAGGTAGCAGCTAAACTCAAACTTCATCTGCTCTGTGCTGCTGAGTCCATTTAAATGGATCACCTCAATATCAAAAAGCTATTGCATCGGTCTGATATTATTCCCTGAGTCGAACCTTAAATCTGAGCAAATGGGGGAGATTAGGAATGGATGAGAATGCATAGGGGGAAAAACGCATCAGAGGGGAAAACGGGTTGAAGTGAGAGATGTTTGACAGGCTGCTAAAGCAAAGAGAGAGAGAGGAAGGGATAAACTAGAGGTGAAGACCAGGGACAGAACAGGAGACCTTCAGTCAGGAAATACAGTACTTCAGTCATTGAACAGATGGAGTGATAAATCTACAGTATATTAAACGTGAATGATAAGGCATCGGAGAGGAACAATAGCAAGGCCATTATAAATGAGGGAAAGTGAAAGCACTCAATGCCAAAGCTTTCAAATCAAATGTTAATATAAGCGGAAAAGATTACTGCAAAGTGTTGATATGGTCAAAATGTACCACAATGTGTCAGGCATGAGGGTACATCTGGCCAGTGTCCTACTAAATCAATAATCCTCTACTTTCCCCAAACCCCCCAAAATAGTTGCATGCTGTGATCCCAAATCCTCCCTACCCTCTGTGTGTGTGTGTGTGTGTGTGTGTGTGTGCGTGCGTGCGTGCATGTGTGTGTGTGTGTGTGTGGGGGGGGGGGGTAAGCTTCTACGTATTTATAACACATGTGTGCTTATGTGTGTCGTGTCTTGTGAGTCTGGGGGTGGGAGGGCAACATCTAATGGCAGACTTTGGGAGGGATTATCCGTCTGTGTGGTGTCTGATTCCAAACATGGGGTTAGCAGCATGTCTGAGCATCACAGGCAGAGTGACTGAATCAAAAGTCTGGTGTGCTGGGTGTAAGGAGCGCTATGCTATCTGTGAAGGCATGCCGCCTAGGATCTTGTCCAGTTATCTCCCTTCTCAAAAGTCCCCAATCTTTTTTTTCCCCCTCTCTTCAGGACTCAGACAGACACAGGGGCTCTGCAGTCATATTAGGTGGCACTGGCAGTGACAAACCCAACTCTGCCCTATACCAGACAAAGCAGCTCCCACTTCGATGGATAATTGTGCAATAGGGTGGGGGTAACACGGGACCTCGAGAGATTAGGGCCTGGACTGAGATGAAGTGGCTGAAAGAGGGCTTTTATATAACTCAGCTGTTGTGTATTTTTCCCCTGATATTTGTGTTATATTTGTTAACTCAAAACTACAAATGTCGACCTCATGGTGGCGTGCAGAGTGAGAGGAAGAGTCAGAGGATCAACAAAGTCAGTGGGCTTTGTGAATGTTCTGTTCATGGCAATCCATCTGAAGGTTGCTGAGATACTTCAGTCTGGACCAAATAGGTGCACCAACCGAAACACCAACATTGGTGTCCCCAAAGTCACAGTGCTAGAATGGCTAACAATCACCCAACCTCAAAACTGAAAAAAAAATATACTCTACACCATGTAGGATGGACAATAAGACTTCCTGTTGGTAAATAAAGGTCTCGCCTCGTCTGATACGCTGTGGATTTCCTGGAATTCCACCTTGGTCTCTTCTGTGCTTGGTGACAATTCTTCTCAGAAATCCTATAACAGAAGTAATGTACTTTGTTCACCTCTATCGTTGCGACAGGCATTTAAAACAGTATGTCACTCTCAGCATTCGGACACGCTGAGTGGGTGAGAGAGGACGTACGTAAATCCTGAAGCTGCCTTAGTCCCACTGACCTCAACCTGACCCTTTCTAGGGTTAAATCCTGTTTAGAGCCATTGAGAAACCTGAGGAGTTGACAGAAAGCTCTCAAAGGCTCACTGAATGGAAACAAGTGTGCTGCGGTCCATGTGATATAGTCTTTGGAGTGGTCAGATAAGACCTCTCTGTGTGTGTCCTGTCTTCCAGATACAGAACCTGTACATCTACTTGGTTGTTTAAAGGTGAACTGACAAGGTCACATTTAGATGACCTTCCATATCAACCCTGCTTCTAACAGGCTACGCTACTTCAAAAAGGTCACAACCTCTGTAGGTTTTAGGAACACTGACCGGCCAGTTACAGTCGCAGAACTTAAGTCCCTGTGTTGAACAGATAATGTCAGGATTATCCCACTAATCATATCACCTTCGTTAAATCAGTGACCAGTGGGCACAGCTAGCTCCACAATGGCACCACAGCAACTCCACGCAATGTTATTTAGTGTGCACCATCCCTTAAATACACCAGTATAAAAATTATTTCATTTAAGTATAGAAAAACATAGGTAACATAATTGAGTATGTGTGTTAATTAAAAATGCAGTACAATGATTTAGTATGCCACTTCCAATAAGTTCGGGGAAATGCAAAAAATATGAAACAATGGTCCAAATAAAAGCAGCAAAAGGCGAGAAATCTTTTTCTAATATTATTATTTAATATTAATATTTTGGGTAAATCTCGGGCAAAAACCTGAATCCTACTTTTCCCATAATGCAGCTGGACAGTTATACAGTTAAAGAACTGTGTCTTTTAAACTCCACGTTCTCAGTTACTAAAGCAGGAATTCTGTTAAAACATTGGTCGTCTCTTTGAAAAATGATTTCACACTCCAGTAATTTATCTTATTTGTTTCAAATGTGTGCAAATGACAGAAAAAAAACACCTTAAGACTCGGCAAAGCCTATAGAAGACTTTACACAGCTGTTTTCACAAGCTGTGGTTAGCTCTGCCCATGATGAGTAAACTGATGTTGATGTTTAAAATGGGTGGAGTGCCCCATTTAAGTGGAGGTTTGTGTATTTATAGGGAAACAGCAGCAACAAGATGCGTGGGTTGACCCAACATATCACAGTAAAACTCTGCTATATGACCCCTACATTCTATTTGGTGTCTATTTTCATATATATACCGAAATTAATCTTCCAATCAGACTTGCTAAATGTCAATATTACGTCAGCACAAAATAATTGTTCAGCTGATCCATTCTCCTCACCAAGCAGCACCAGCACTGTCCCACTTTTACATCACTGGAAGATACATCACAGTCAGATAACAAAATGGGATGTGTGTCTGGAAACAAAGAGCCCTTTAAAATTAGACTCTCTTCCTGCTCATTTTGGACACCTGCATCCTGTCACTGTTAATGCATCCTGTGAGGTCATGATAGACTCTCATCCTGAAGTTTGTCTCTGGAAACAGATGCAGCAATGCGGCCTGTGTGTCAGCCCACCCTGCAGCCAGCTATATGGTCCATTGTGTGGAGCTGAGCAGGGTCTTGACAAGGTGACGCAACCAAAGGGGACGTGGTGTAATGAAGGGAAGGATGAGTGCGAGTAAAATAAGGAAAACATAAACAGAGCACAGACCCATGCAGGGGTTGCACATTTTGAGGGGAATATCTGAGATCAATACTGGAAGAAAAAAGTCTTCAATACAGTAACAACACAGAACCAAAAGGAAACATGACAGACAGTAATCTCCTGCTGTTGTTCCTGTAGACACATGACAACCTCAGGAGCATATGCTCTCCTCATTACGGGACAATAACTCACCAGGCAGAGCCAAAGTTAGTCTGCTGTCTGTCTGTGAAGCTATATTAGTCAGTGAGGCTATATGAGTCACAGGAGATCATACAGATACACAGTTACTTTGTCACCACTTATAAATACTGAGGCAGGAGGTCTGCTTTATTTTTTCTGATGATGGCACCTTAGATACGAAGGCGAAAAAGTCATGGAAACAATATGGCCATATGAGCATGATGAATGTTCAGCATATTTACCAAAGGTTTTACAATTTAGATAAGATTGACTTGTCCTGGAGGTCTCATTAAGATATCCAAGTTCAGAGTTGAAAAGAAACTGGTGTTGCATATTTTTATACTACATTGCTATGGTTTCTTCAATTAATTATTTGCTACCTCCTTACGGTCTGCCTTTTCCTGTGTATGAACATTAAGGTTTAGTTCAACATGTCTTGCTGATAGTAAAAAGGGTCTAACTTATCTACCTAGCTCCACTTTCAGTAACTCCATGTTAATACACATCCTAAATACACTAGTAAACTCCACAGGTTAAAGGTGGAGTCAGTAATCCATGGAGATTGTTTGTTGTCACAATCACTTCACCTGCCAGTATACTGTGCGTGCACTGAGAATAATGGTGTCAATACACACCCTAGGCTCTGTAAAATGGTACGTTGCTAGCTACAGTGGGTCGATCCGAGCCCCTTTGTTTACAGTGTAAAGTCCACCTTTGGTGTTAAGAATTAAGATTGACGTGTCCCAAATCTGTGCGTCGTCATTAGTTAGCCTATGTGAACTCTTTCCTGCTCACAGTCTCTCAGTGCTGATAGCAAAGATGATGAGAACGAGGGTCTGTATCGACAATGCACCGCCTGAACTATAGTCTGCTGATAAAAAGTGAGGGGGCCATTAATCTTCCAATGGTTCTGTTTTGACCCCCATTCCTCTTCTCATGCTGTCACTCCCCCGGCATGCACCTGTCAGATTAGTCTCACATCCTCAGCTGCCACTCCATATGATATGCCTCCTTTACCGGCCAGAGCCTGCATGTCAGCTCACTTTGCATGTATTTATGCGTCTGTGTGTGTGTGTGTGTGTGAAAGGGAAAGTCGAGGTTGGGGGTTGGCTGGTAATGAGAGGGGAAATCCCATGCAGTATAGACCTATGTATGTGTGCCTGTGATGGGGGTTGTTGGTTCCCAGAGTCTCCCCTCTTGTTGCAGCAGGATTTGTCTTGGCACCATTAACATGCAAGTCGATAAAGTGTAGATTAAAAGCCCCAAATCACTGGATTATTTGCAATCCTTTAAAATTAGACCCATATCTCTGTGAATGGAGTTTTGCATTTCCATTGTCTGGTAATATGTTAAACCAGCAGCATTATTGTTGCCTGGACAGAGGTGTCATGGCAGCCATGCTCTGCTCTTGCTTGTCTGAGGCTGCAGTTTCCAAAAAAAAAAATCTTTCTTTTTTCTTTCTAGGGAGCCAGTGCAAATGCCGTCAAATCATAAGCAACTGGCTTCATGCACTGGGAGAGAGGCAGGATAGATGGGAGTCGGAGTGGGGGTTGGAGGTAATGGGGGCAGTGAAAGCCTCTATGGTGGATGGACTGGAGCAGCTGAGGCGACAAGCATGTGACGAGAGGGAGACATAATAAGCAGCACAGTGCTATGTAGTTGTATTAAGCACCCAGTGATAACCAGACACTAGCCTGGGAAGAGAGGCTAGATTACTTTCAAAATAAAAGTATAAATCCTTTCAATTGTAAACAATACTTAAGAAGAAGGGAGGCAGGTATTTCTGGATTGACTATAAAATGTAAATTAATGAATGAATAATTGAATGAATAAATTGTTTCCTATGTAATAATAACATGGCATTGGTAGTGCAATACTCATGATGCGCTATGGCCGGACTGTAGTGTTGGTGGTTCACTTCCTGGCTCTTTCTGACTTGTTGAAGTGTCATGGGGCAAAAACACTGAGTAGCTCCAGCGGTTATCAGTGTGACAGTGCCTTGCATGACAGTTTGCTGGCATTGGTGTGTGTATGGGTGAGGGTGAATGAGAGGTGGAGTGTGAAGCACTAAAGATGCAACCTGTTTTTAATGAATAAATAAAAAAGATTAATACTAGATTAGAATATTATCATTGTAAAATTGGTTTGATTTATTTTAAGTAGAATAGATGACTATGGGGACGATCGAATATTATTCTGAAAGATATCACCGGAAATTGAGTTTTAGCACTTTAGCTTGACAATATATAGGCATGTGTTTTTTATGCCTATATAGGCTAGTTATCGTAGTGAACAAGGCAAACAAAAGTAAGTTACAGTAAACTGTAACTAAGCAGAGTGCACACGTGGTAGCTATAGCCTGGCTCTGAGAGTGAGAAAAAATATTTTGGGGGTGTGCGCGCGTGCGTGTGTAGGAGAGATAGAGAGAGGGACCCGCTGTGCGACTTTAAAAGATTTAAATAAGGTGGTCCTCCTGTCAGGCACCATTTAATTTACCGACGAGTAAAACAGTTGAAGAGAGGTCGGACAGAGAGGAGCCAGTCAGCGGGGACTGTGGCCCTCTAGGAGGGCTGTGACATTCTGTGTGCATGTGCGTGTTTGAGAGTGCGCGCAGAGGGATTATCGGGACGCACGTTGTGCAGAGCGCAGTATCGGTCATGCATTCATTCGGGGGATGTGCAGCGGGCACCGTTGAGTATCCACTCGGACATAATTCAGTGGCGTAATCAGCGCAACAGCAGAAGAAGGGGATCCGGATGGTGTTTGGGGGGGCGCCGTCTGTGCGCATCACATGATTCCGACTCATCTTGTGTTTTATTTATTTTTCATGAATGCTCCTTTATTGGTGCAGACTGAAAGTCAAAGATGCGCACCGCTGAACAAAGGATTTAAGGGGAAACGATCAACAATCTCTTCCACATTTTAATCCTAACACCCCGGTGTGTCATCTCCCCCCGTTTGGACTTATCAAGAGTCGGCATTCATGTCCATTCTGTCTGTGAGGACAACGGACACAGCCTGAATAACCGGGTGCCTCTGGTGTAAAACCTGGAGCAGGAGGAATCATCTGGGCTGATCGCGCACAAATCCATTTGGATGGAGAGAGAATACGCAAACACAGCGAGCGGAGCTCAGTCCGAAATGTGACATTTTCATTCCTCCTCTCACCTTACCTGACAACTGCATCTCCGCCTTCGTTCTCGATCGGATTTGTTTACATCAATTAAGGTACGTGCTGCTCACCATGGACCAGATGATATTGATTCAAATGAACGGGGGGTGGGTAGGGGAGCGAGTGTGATATTCTAGTGGAAATGTGTGCGCGTGACATTTATTCAGTGGGTAGGACTGTTTTCGCTGAATAAACCACAGGGGGTCTCGGTGTATTTGAACGCATCACACGGTGTGTATTGATATAAGGCTTTCGGGGACTTGTCACCACTGAGGTGGAAGTTGCATCACTGACAGCCCCAGGAGAAATGCAATGTCGATGCACCAAATCAAATGCATAGGTGTGTGAAGCATAGAGGACACGTAGCACATTTACGCAACTGTACATTTACACACAGGGCACGGTACGTCTGGCCTTGACCTTTAAGGGGCATTTGAGAAAAAAACAACATGCTATAATCATCTAAAGACATGTCTCTGGACGACTTTGACCTGTGTGAGCTATGATGAGTGATTGGCTGTGGCACGTTTGTCTCACAAGGATGAAAACGTTGGTCTTTTCTAGATGCCCCACCTCCATCTTCTCCTCGTTTTAGGAGTGTCAATCACTGCTCCTTTCTTTAGTTTAGAGGTTAGATGTCATTCTTTATTTCTGGACATCACACACACACACACACACACACACACACACACACACACACACACACACACACACACACACACACACACACACACACACACACACCTACCTTACTAACAATGGTCTTATTGCTGCTCCCTCAAACAAACACACTCTTCTGGAACCCCCCAGGGACCTCCCCATGTGGTTGGTATTGTTAAGACAGAGAGAGGGGGGTGGGGAGGGGGGTCTGTGCCTAAAAAAAGAAAAGAAAAAAGAACATTCTCCAAATGTGTGTTTGCATTAAGCTGCTCCTCAGGTCAGCTAAAACCAAGAACGTCCCCTTTAGGGCGGCGTGTCCCTCCCTGAAACAAGAAGCAGGGCCTGGGCCTGGGACTGGTTGTTGAGAAATTGCACTTAAATGCCCTCTTGAGTTCAATTAGACATAGGAAGTTTGAGTGGAAATGGAAGTCGATGTATTGACTGACTTTCTGTTGGTGAATTGATAGATGATACATCAGCCTGGAGCGTCTGTCAGTGCACTATTTGCGTACTAGGAAAGCTCCTGGGCCTATTTGGGACTGTTCTGTTTTCCATCACTAATCAATATTCAGCAGAGTGGAGCGGTTTGTTCTCGGGCTGTGCTTTCATGAGTTAGTTAGCTTCCCTCATGGGAAAACAAGATGCTACAGTATCTCCTCGGGGATGACGCCATATGTGTGTGAGTGTTTGTGTGTCAGTGAATGGGGCCCCTTTTATGTACACATGACACAGTGTATGAATGTGTGTGTGTGTGTGTGTGTGTGAACTGTGCGGATTGCCAGGGAACTTCCTTGCTTACATACGTGCATTTGTGCTCTAGCACCCACCCAACCCCCTCCAATCAACCTCAGAGATACTCACACACACACACACACACACACACACACACACACACACACACACACACACACACACACACACAAGCTCCAGGCACAAGGCTCGCTCCAATTCTTCCTCCCCACATCGGGCTGTTCCTTGTTACTCCTGCTCCTCTGATCACTATCGTGCTCTCTAACCAGATCGGATGACCCCCCCCTCACCCCCCACACACACACACACCCATCCCACCTCAGATACCATCACCCATCACTTTATTCATAATAGAAGATGCTTATTGAAATCACATGGAAGCAGGACATGTGACACTGGAGGTCTGTGGCTCCGGTTTCACGGAGCTGTTTTCGGATTTGGGATGCCATCTGAGATCACATCCCCCTTGGGTTGTTGTTGTTGTTGGAGGAACATGAAGAAGAAGAAGAAGAAGAAGAAGAAAAGGGAGTAGAGGGAGGGGTGTAAGGCGCTGGTGCTGTTAATTGTTAAGTCAAAATTAGCATATGGTCTTGCTGTGAGCCCAGTCATATGGTAATGAGGCCTAACTAGGAAGGCTGTAGGGGTGTCTGAAGAGGCTAGGGAAAATACCTCCACCATCAGCTTCCCCGTGTTTACACCTAGGAGGCCTGCACAGTGAATGGACGACCATTTTCTCAGTCTCACCATTCAATATCTCTTCAAGTCTTTCCTCTTAAGGCCAGGACACACCAATCCGACTACCCAAAAATCGCGACTGCCGATCCAGGGAGCTCCAGTCTTTCCGTCGTGGCCGAAAAAGTGCAAAGAACACACCAAACTGACTGCTGACTTTCCGTACGCTCTGCGCTTGCGCGGGACGTAATGTCTCCATAACAGCAGGCGGCGCTAATCTGTATTGTGGCCCGAAAAAATACGGAAGCCGGAAATGATGGGACGGCACTCTAGACCATACACATAGATATAAATACGTATTTATATTTATGGACCATAAAGAGCACCATTTTTAGCAGAGAGTGTCGAGAATGGTGTCGAGCAGTCAACAAGGGTTGATGCATGTGAGTACTCGCTGAACGAAACAAACAAACACATTAAAACGATGGCTAACTGTTGTTAGCTGTGTGTGCTACCCGCCTCACTTCACTGATTCGCTAGCCCTCCACAAATCAAATTGCTCCAACTGAAAGACTGTCTGCCGCCGATTGAACATGTTCGGCTCAAAAGAAGCCCGACGACATCTACTACGACCGATTTCACGGCACACACCAAACAGATTCGTGTCCCCGCCCCCTCCCGACTCTACGACGGCGATTATCGGGCCGGTGTGTCCTGGCCTTTAGACCTGATTCTCCTCACTTCTGTGACTGAGTCTATTTTTACAAAGAATCCTTTTCTGTATTTTAGCACACCCATCCTTCATATGGTGACGTCCACTGCATCTCCCCCACTGTCTTTTATTTGTCCCCATCCCCACCGTTTCTTTCCATCTTTTTATCTGCCTCCAACAGCTGTGAGGGCTATGCGTGGTCACACAGGAGGCTTGCATGTACTGTGTACGTGGAGAGAGATTGGAGGCCAAGTCAGAAGGGTCAGATCACGCCTTCATGGTTACTGTGCTTTTCATTTGAAGTATTGAAAGTCTGAAGAGTTTCCAGTGGTGAGGTAAATACGTTCCTTTGCATTTGTTCAAGAGAAAAGTCGAGTCCTAATAAACATACAGTGTCATAAGAATAAGCAGCTACAACTTATATATCTAGTCAGCACGTTAAACAAAAACGCAGCTTATGTCCCTGTGTGTGCAGCTGTGATGTCATCTCTGTTTATGTTACCACTAGATATCTTCCTCAAAATGCAGACTGGGAAATCGTATTAAAGAGGGCCATGCTTTTGCAATTTTCTGTGTAGGAGGTCTCTGACTCAAGCTGAATGCACGGCCGCTAGGGAAGGCCTTCTCTGGAAAGTCACAAGTTCGGGGATTACAACAACCATGTGTCCTGTCAAAGTGTCCTCCAGGGGAGAAACAGGTCCTCTTATCCATTGTGGATCCTTTCTCAGAGCATGACCTCATAAAGCCAAGTTCATCTGCCTTTTTCTCTCCATTCCAGCCCTCTGTCTACACTACAACATTGTTTTTTTTCACTCAAAACTAGAGCAGAGAGGATGAAGGTTAAAATGAAAGCCTGGTGATGTCCGAAAAGTACATCTGTAAAGCAGTAAGAAAGAGATTTGCAGTCATATGTAGATATTCAAAGAGACACATGAATAAAGAAATGATACTGTATGCACACAGGATATATTATATACAGTATCTAAGACTTCAGGTTAGACATGCCGGTCCCTATTGTTTCCCATTACGTCTGTGACTTCCCTCCATTTCCTCCAGACCAAGAGCTACTTAAAGCCAATTATTCTCACACTAGAGAAGGTCAAGAGATCTTAGGGCTGACGTTACGACTAATAAAAGACCAGTCTTAGATGCCTCTGATGCTAAAACCCAGTTATTAGCTCATACGAGTTTATTCAGAGACACAAATGTGATTTTAATCCAAAGTAAATCTCATGCGATGAGACAGGACATCCAGATTGCCTGGGTTAATTTAACATGACAGACATCTTGGCAATTATGTAATCCTGGCAACTGTTGTAAGATGTAAATGTATGCGCTGTCAGAGGAAGGGTCTGTAACTGTTAAGAGCAGCCAGTGGACGGAGGAGGCTGGAGTCTCTAACACCGTCGTCAGCGAGCAGATGCCAGCATACATCCTGCAAATGACCCGCTCACCTCGACAGCTGGATCAGTGTGTTCCCAGACACATACCCACACACACACAAAACACAGACGCGCACACACACACACACGCACACGCACACGCACACACACACACACACACACACACACACACACACACACACACACACACACACACACACACACACACACACACACACATTTCCTCCATCATTGTAGAACCAAGCTGAATAAAACAGTTGGGGGTAAAAAAAAAAAAGAGAATTGAAGCGAGTCGTCAAAATGCAATAATACTCCCAATTATCGCCGTGGTTATTAGACAGCATCTGGCTATGTGCTATGTCTGATGATTATAGGAGGAGGTAATTGTTCAGTACGGCCCACTGGATTTACCCATCCCAGCCTATCCAGCCTGGAGCAGCTCTGAAGGACTGCAGCGCTGCACACTTGCACTCTCATGTCCGTATTCCTGTTGTGTTAAAACAGCAGCGCTATAAGGAATGCATGCTGCATACTTCCACATTCAGCTTTGTGGTGACAATGTGGTGCCTTCACACACGGATGCATAATACATGCCACCAAGCAGAATGTTTTATTTGCATGCAAATAGGGCCAGCACACATGGGCATTACGCCAGCCAGCCTGTGTATAGTGTGTGTGGGAGCGACACGTGCGGCATGAATTCATGTGAACCCGCTATGTACAGAATACAAAACCAAGATGGACCTCTGGGTGCCAGCTAGTAGCAGGCTGCTTTGGCACAGAGGAAGATGATGCCCGAGGAACAGCAGCCGTGTTGCAGAACGGTGCTGGATCCTTCCCCAGTTACATAAGATACACAGCAAAGAATAAAGGCAATGTGGGGGGGGGGCACAAGGAGGGAAGACGAAGAAGCCAAAATGGAAGGAAGAGGGGCGTGTTTGGGATTAGTTAGTAAGGGTGGATGAAAAATAGGCAGAAAATGTGGGGAGAGGAGGTGTGTGAGGCGCATCTTTCACTGCACATCTGAGAGATGAGGCAGCGCCAGAGAAGGAGAGGTGTCACTGAAATCCCACAGAATGGAGGATTTTAAATGGTGGGGAGGACAGAAATGGCTGCAGGGAGCGGGAGTGACAGAGAGAGAAACATGTCTAGAAAGAGGGGAGGGGGGAGGATGAGACGGCTGCAGAACCCTCTGTACTGCACAAAGCGGAAGGCCAGGGGCTCTCTCTCTCTCTCTCTCTCTCTCTCTCTCTCTCTCTCTCTCTCTCCTTTCACATTACTCATATTAATCAGAAGCAGTAGAGAGGACTCAAGGTTGTGGCATGTGTGCCGTAGGTGTGTGTTATGTATTGCATGTTTGGATGAGCACTGGTCATTTTGGACGTGTGTGTGCGTCAGTGTGTGTGTGTGTGTGTGTGTGTGTGTGTGTGTGTGTGTGTGTGTGTGTGTGTGTGTGTGGCCACTGGTAGCCCCCTGTGTGCCAAGTCCACACTCAAAAAGCACCCTGACTAACCATCTGCACACAAGGGAGCAATCAAATAGACCGAGAGGGTTCGAGACTGAGTGTGAATTTAAAAGTGGCCACTCACTAGTGTGCAGCCTCCAGCCGCTGCGTGTCTCTTGTCCTGAGAGTGCGCTCGTCTCGACTATGTTTTTTTCAAAGGCTCCGTCGTTTGGAAGTGACAAAAAAAGGCGTTAAAGACAAAAAAGAAGAAGTGGATAAAAAGAGAGAGGAGGAGCAGCTTGTTGAGGGTGAATGAGCCACTCTCTCTTCGTCTACTCTCCCTTTTGTTTTGTTTGTTCCTGTCATTTATGGGGCGTTACCATGGTTATCAGGAGCTCACTAGAAAAACAACATGATGTCAGGAGAAAGAAAGCGAGGCGCTTATCAGGAGGGAGTGTGTGTGTGTGTGTTTGTGCCACTTGTGCATCTACGAATGTAAATGTCAGGGGTTTGTATGTGTGTGTGTGTGTGTGTGTGTGTGTGTGTGTGTGTACGGAGCTCCAGCCCTGTGTTTTTTCTATATGTGTTTTTGTTGACTCATCCCTCCATAGGCTGTGATTTATGTTAATGTAGGCCAATCACAACTAGAGGCTTTGAGCTGCTGCAACAAGGAGACAACAGGAAGCCACAGACGAAATTAGGAAGCCAGAAATTTGAGTAATGAGGGAGGGCCAGGGTGTGAATCTCTAAAGGATAGATGAAAGAGCTCCAAACAAATGAATATGCACAAACACGGCCTATATATGAACGCATGCATCTTTCATTGTTATGCCCACTGGGGTCTCAGAAATAACTAACGATGTTTGGCAGGCAGTAAACAGCCGCTGCCTTAAGAATAAATATATTTTGAATGGATGCAGACAGACACATCAAAGGCCAGCAGTGGAGTGAAGAGATGGATGCAATATCTGCAATGTTTGTATGTGGAAATGTGGGGAAGAATCTCTGAACATTTCACTGGACGAGATAAGTTCACTCACTATTTTAATCTTTGAACATACACAACCCTCTCTTTTGTCTTTGGAGAAGAATACCAAGTAGAACAAAATAAAAATACTCCTGTAAAGTCAATATATACTCTTTAAAACCTCAGACCCCTATGGCCATTGGACCGCTCTACCTCTTGATCGACAGCCGGCCAACAAATTAAAGGTGCTTCGAGGAACTTTCAGTTTGTGTTATTCTTGCACCCCCTTTGGACAAAAGCGGTAGTTCTTGGGTGAGCGTACCCATGACAAATGCATTAAGACAAACTATATATATATAAAAAAACTTTCTTTGCTGGTCCCGTTTGCTGTTACATGTCATTTCTGATCAGCAGAGGAAAAATGTGACTGTTTCAGAAATATTTAAAAGTTCCTATTAGCACCTTTAAAGTGACAATTCATGCACTCAAAAGCAGGTTTGATTTGCTGCAGATCCACTGCTGATCCTGATCCTATTTTCTTCATGATTAAATAAATCCCAGTATCTAGGTGTCTGTCTCTTTCTCACTGACTGCCCCACTTAATGAGCCACATTCCATAAAGACTGTGTGTGACCTGTAGCCCTGGCTGGCGTTTATTTAAACCTACCACTCTCCCTTGATGGGCCCATGCAGCATTACTCTCCCTGACTTACTGGCATGGAGGGAGAGTCTGAAGCTGGGGGATATCCAGTGTCCCTTGTGGGGTATGTAAATATTGTGGTGCAGTCTATTTGTGGTGATTTTATATGTCAAAAGCCCAGCGAGACTGAAGTCCTCTAAAATAAACAGTTCTAAAGTGCGGCTTCAGGAACAGCGCAGGCTTGAAAAAAAAAAGTGTGTGTTCTTTGCGAGAGCAGATTATTTGACACGGTAATGTGTGAGCATTCGTTTTTTGTTCATCTGTATTTAAACCCCCCCCCCCCCACACACACACACACACACACATAGCACATCATTTGTGTTAGGGTCACGTCAACCGTCCCGAAATTCTTTCCAAGCATGCTCACACATTACCGTGTCAAATAATCTGCTCTTGCTTGGAAAGAATTTCGGGACGGTTGACGTGACCCTAACAAAAATTATGTGCTGTGTGTGTGTGTGTGGGGGGGAGGGGGGGGGTTGGGTTTAAATACAGATGAACAAAAAACGAAGCTTGTCAGGTGGGACGACAGCACCGATCCTATACTGGCAAAGACCTCAATGAAACGAAAATGTGTGTGTGTGTGTGTTTGTGTGCCTGACAGTTGCGATGAATAAAGGAACAGCTATGACAGCATTGATTCCGCATACTGAGTTCTGCTGTTTTTTATTTTCTACTTCGCTGGCCGGGCCACAGAAGTATAGTGATTCTTCTGGGAGCTTGAGGCGCTGTATATCTGCGCACAGTGTATTATTCATTGTCTCTCGCCTTGCCAGATGCCCTTAGATGCCTGATAGTGATAGGAACTGCTTGTACGCGATCGTTCCCTCCCCTGTATCTCTGTTTTCCCATAAAAATATGCATGATGCTGCAGGTTTTTCTCTCTGTGCTCTGGAAACCTGACGAGAGTAGACAAATGACCGTACACCTGAATCTCACTTTGTAGGTCCTATGACCCTGAACATACCTCCTTGTGAACGGTCTGACTGCAGCTTATCTGGGGCTTTCTGGGTTTGGTGGTATTTGTCTGCCATGTGTATGTTTGTTTATTTGAATGCGTTTGCCACAAAATGAGGCCTTTAGGGCAGGACTACAGTCTACTATTGGTGGAACAGGATGTGTGTGTGTGTGTGTCAGACATTCACCCTGCATGAACTACTGTCCTTTGTTTCCTTTCTGAAACACAGATTGCCTGTATTGTCACTCACTGGCGGATGATTACTGTGGGAATGACTGACCACTGCAGCTCTGTCACTTTCCAAACATTTTTGAGTCCCTCTGTTTCTTACTTTGTCTCCCTTCTGTCTCTGTGTCTTTGCTCCCTTCAGAGATGGCATACCTCCCGGTCCTCCTCCTGCTGCTGACCGTTGCTCACCAGTCTAGCGCTCAGAGCTCAGAGGACCCTGAAGCTCTCCCTAGAGGCTGTGGCTGGGGCCTGGAGCGTCCCTACACCCTCCTGTGTGACCTGGACTCCATATGGGGTGTGGCTGTGGAGTCTGTGGCTGCCGGTGGGGCGCTGACTGCCCTCCTGCTAGCTCTGGTCCTGCTGTGCCGTGTACACACCATCAGTGAGGCTGAGAAGCGCAGCGGCGTGGGACCCATGCTCCTGCTGCTACTGGGCATCCTTGGCCTGTTCGGCCTTAGCTTTGCGTACCTGATAGAGGAGGATGAGTCTCTGTGTTTGCTCCGCAGGGCCCTGTGGGGTCTCCTGTTTGCCGTCTGCTTCTCCTGCTTGCTGGTGCAGGGCGTCCGCCTGCGCAGGCTGGGCCGCGAGCGCCGTAGCCCTGGTGGCTGCGCCTTAACAGGCCTGGCGCTGGGCTTGAGCGCCGTACAGGGCATCATTGCCGCTGAGTGGCTACTTCTGACCGTGCTGAAGGAGAGACGAGCTGCCTGTCTGTACGAGCCTATAGACTTCTCACTGGCCTGCACCTACGTGCTAGTCCTCCTGCTAGCTGCGCTAACGGCCGCCTCCCTGGCCTTGTGTGGGAAGACACGTCAGTGGCGCTGCAATGCCGTGTGGCTGCTGGTGACCTGCCTGCTGTCGCTGCTGCTGTGGGTGGCCTGGGTGGGCTTCTATCTCTACGGCAACGAATGGCTGGGGAGGGCCCCGGCCTGGAACGACCCGGCACTGGCCATCGCTTTAGTGGCTCAGGGCTGGCTGCTGCTTATCTTCCATGCCATTCCTGAATCCCACATCTGCCTTAGACCCCCTCCACAGCCCACGGCCCCGGATTACTTTGACACCTCACAGAACTCGACCCGGATGAGGGAGACCAGCTTTGACGAAGACATCCCTCTGTCTCACAGGCAGTTTGTGGAGAACCAGGGCTACGGATACAGCGATGAGAACACTGCAGGTACAGTGAGTGAGTAAAACCAGAAACAAGACTAAACAGCAAGTGTTTCTTCTTCCTATGGTGATGTGGTTAGACCCAGTAAGTCATTTCTGTCCTCCTCTCTTTCCATTCCCTGCCAGGCTTGAGGAGTGGTAGCAGTGCTGGACAGCATAACAGCAACACCGGTGCCAGGCCCAGCGCTCCTTTCCGTAGCAATGTCTACCAGCCCACCGAGATGACCATGATCCTGAACGGGGGAGCGGTGAGTACATCCGCCCAATCTCAGGTACACGCCGCTAACACGCCGCTCTCTCATTCGACCACGCCGACAAGACTGCATGCACATCTGTGCGTTCCTGACCGTATGTCATTGCACAAGAATGAGGGAGAGGTGTGAGTGTGTGTGTGTGTGTGTGTGCGGGTGTGTGAATGTGTGTGTGTGTGCGTGCGTGCATTATCACGTTGTGTGTGCATGGTCACGAGCCTGTGTGTGTTGTATTTTGTGGGCACATGCATGGATGGGTTTGTCACAAATGGTCACTCTTGTGATCTGAGGTTGATTTGTGTATGGGTGAGAGGGAGAGTGCCTCTATGTGTTCCTGTGTGTATAAACTAGCTGTGATACTATGTGTCCACTGAGTGATGCGACTGCCTGCCGGCCTGTCAGCCCCTTCATTATGCTGGATGAATTGGCGCCCTGGCTGGCACAGGTGAACCCACTCCCGGCCACTGTGTTATGGAGTCACACCACTTAAACGCTAAAACGCTGAAGCAGTACTCTATACTGCCTAGGAGGATAATTTGTAGCCCCTATTTCTAGAGATTGCAGCTGGGTGTGCTGAAAGAGGGGATGCAGAGACTTCTCCTTCAAGCTACTCTGCATTAAATATCATTAGTTTACCCTAACAGTGTTTTTATGTATCCCTTTTAAAGACTGGGCAAGTTCATTTATAAATCCTGGATCATACTGAATGGGAAGTGCTTTGGTGAGGCATAAAACTATATTTAGTAAGAATTATATCTTACAACATGTCAGTTTAAAGAGGATAAAATAAATATAAAAAATAGAAGCACATAATGAAGATGAAGAAGCCAGTGCAAGGTAGATAATGGTCTAAGTGTGTAAGACTGGGTTGACTGTAGGCCTATAGTCTGTTTTAGAGATTTAAATGTGGAGATACTATATGCTGCTCTATTGTGTGTGCGGTACATATTAAGGCAGCACAAGCAGTCAGCTTAGTTTAGCATAGAGGCTGGAAATAGAGTGGAACAGCTATCCGGGCTATGTAAAAGGAACATTAAAAATGTAGCACACACAAGATGTAATTTAAAGCCTTCAGTCTTTGCAATTAAACAAATGGGGTATTAAATCTTAATTAATGAGCTCTGGATGCACCAGTAAGTAGTTGGATTTTGTTCCTAGGTGGGGGCTTCATACTCAGCATACAGACATTGGAAAGGTATCGATTTTCTCCTCTAACTCCTCTAAAAAGACAATTAGTTTAGTTCCAAAACTGTCAAACTATTGCTTTAAATACGTATATATTTATATAGGAATACAGGAGTATAAAGGGCATTTCCAGGTGGTGAAAGTATAAATGGGACTGTATGCATGTGTGTGTACAGTGTTAATATGTGTGACGCTAGGATGTTTATTTACATTTACATACTAAATGTTTCCCTTCACAGGTGCCGTCTGCTCCTCCGACCTACACGGGGAGGCAGCTGTGGTGAGTGAGCAGATTGGAAAGAAGATGTTTGGTAAAAAATGAAGCGAAGAAGAGGATGGAGAGGGCCTGGGACAAGGGGGCCCCGTCTGGTTGAATTATTGGACTTAAAACATGGATGCCAGGAGGGCCCTTTCCCTCTGTGTACAGACTTTAAAAAACAAACTTTGTGCCAATCAACTACTGTATGAGTGTGAGAGAGACTGAGAGAAAGTGGGGTATGGAGGACAGAGCTAAAGCCCTTCTGGCACACACATCTCTATTGGAGGGTTGAAAAGCTTGACCAGCAAGTAGCAAAACACAAGGCCGAGTCCGATCTGAAAATACCAATATGCAGTATACTCTTTTACATTCGTTTGATTTGCACCCCCAAGACTACAGCACTGTAAGCATCCTTGAAAACTGTGAAATGTATTGCTTTCCCCCCTCCCTTCCTGTCAGTCAGTCAGGATGTCCCCTCACAAAGCTGGAAACATTTGGCTCTGTCCTCCATCCGTGCACGGCGTAGGTGAAGACAGAGCACAGGGGCAACTGTACAGCTTGAGCACCGCCCGCTTAAAAACAACCCCAGCCTCTGTGTGTGTGTGTGTATGAGTATATGAGAGGAAAAAAGTGTGTGAGTATTCCCTATATATCCACCCAGGCAAGCCTTTCTTCTCCAGACTGTTACCCCCCTCGGCTTCAACAATGAACACCTCTCTCTCTCCCCCCCTCTCTCTTTATCTCTCTCTCTGTTGCCGGTTTGCATTTCTGTGAACAGAACACGTTTACTCTTCTCACCTTGCCCCATCCTCCCACCTGCATGGACACTTTGCAAGATGCGAAACAAACTGTGAAGAACTGTGGACCGGTGACCGTGTACTCAACCAAAGCAGCACCAGACCAGAGGGATCACAAGCTGCTAATGAACTGCCGTTAGATCGTTCATTCTGATTGGACGAGGAGGGCGTCAGTCACCAGCGGTGGGCTGGCACAGCCTCACAAATCTAGGTCAGACTACTGTGTGCCGCTCTCCCACATCTCCGGTGGCCACTGGCGCTTTGAAGCAGCCAGGAGAAACTGTCACTTTGTATCAGCAGGAAACGGAGCAAGGAAGTGAAATGGTCTCCCGTCCTTAGTTCCACTATCTGTGTTTTTAACATGTACGTGCGTGGCTGTCGTGATTTTATGAGTGTCCGCAGATGACAGTGTGGTTTCCAGTCAAAATCTGGTGCTAAATACTCCTCCACGCCGCTTCCCAGTGAGGCACAGAGCCACAGGAACAACACTGGTGCAGATACAGTAGTCGAAAAAACTGTGAGGACAGACTATATATAGAGAGCTGTAACTGGTGTGTGTGTATGAAATATCTGAGAGCCTTAGAACGGATCAGATTTATAGAGCAAGGTGGGAATAGAGGGAGATCAAATATAAGAGAAGGAGGAAGAAAGCGGAAGATGGAAAGAGCAAGGAGGAAGATAAGGGGAGTGTATATATGCGACAGTGTAGAATCCCTGTGACATCCCTCACTTGGTCCCATCTGTGTGAGGAAATGGCTTCCCGGCCATGTGGAGGGGGCGGCCATGCTGCTCTGCTCTGTGTGGCTGTCTCCTATATCTGGTGAAGCTTCTCTCTCTCTCTCTCCCTCCTTCTCCTCCTCTTCTTCTTCATCCTCCTCCTGTCTCCCTTTGGTCGGCTATCGCTCAAGTCCCTGTGCCAAGAAGGACTCTAGTTACAACGGAGTCTCCGTTTCCCTTCATCGTGACAGCAGCTCTCTCTCTCTCTCTCTCTCTGTCATCGCCCTAGAATCTATGTACATAGTAGTGCTGTAAAGCTTTGCTTGCTTGTTTACTTTTTCTTTTCCTTTCTTTTTTAACTTTAGGCTTAGACACCAGTGGCATATGACTGACCACTGTAAACTGTCGTTACCAGGGGATTTTTATTTTATTTTTTAAACTGCTTTGCTTTGTGTTTATACATTTTGCTTGTTATTACATTATTCTTTTATTTTTTTAAGCTAGCATTTTGGAACTGTTTCGCCAACACTAGATATGCTTTCATAAATATAATTTTTTGTTTGATTAATGTTCAAGGAAAGGTTATGGGTCATTATTTTACAGGTCTCACATCAGTTGTACCACCTGCACAGTACTCACAGTCCAGACAGTGGTCCACTCTTTGCTGTAACGGTTACGGGAATACATACTTGTTTTTTTTTTTAAATGACAATGACTAAGAATAACTTTTGGCACTACATGCAGTAAACAACAACTTATAATGGGATACTTCAGAGATAATTATATATATAAAAAAAACAGAACAGGGTTGAAGAAAAAAAAACTAACAAGCCCACCAATCATTTCAGTGACTCCCTGTTCTTACATCAACCCTCCACTAAGAAAAGACTAAGGGTCAACCCTTGACTGCTGTATGTTTAGGTCTTACCCACTGGTTATTCTAAAATAGGACCAATGCAGACAGGCCAGCTCCATGCCCAAAGAGAGTGTCTCTGTTTGGGACGATCCCTGGCATTAAACAGGCTACGGGCCCCAAATTTGTACATCGTAGCCCATAAAGAAGAACTGTCCTCATGGTCTTGAATGATCAGCGGTGTGAAATAGTGTCAACAAACAGAGTGGAGGGGGGAGGTTTCAGTTCTTGTGGTGAATTCACTCAATGTAGAATACAAAAAACAAACAAAAAAAAAATAACGTGACTTTGTAGATTTTGCACTTGTCAACTACCTATCTGTGCATGCTTATCACCATTTCTACATGTAAGATCTTTCTCAGATGTACTTTTGAATACTAACTATTTATGTAAGGGTCATGTGACAGCAATCATCATTTCAGTGTATACCAGATGATACATTTAATGTCTGTGCTTTCTTAAATACAAAAGAGAGCTGGCTCTTGAGAAGCAAAGAGATCAAAGTTCAGGGGGTAAAATGGTCCACCATAAAGGAACAAAATGCCATCATCACTGGACCTAATAACAACTTCCTCTGCTAGCGTGAAGACTTGAGGGGGAAAAAAAGAATCTTCTGACTGATATTGTCTGTGTTTGAAATCAATTAGACTGTGGTGAAATTTGCACAAAACATCTATATGTTGAGTTTGTCATCCCTGGGCAGCCCACTGAACACCCTTCCTCCCTGGGTTTGACACATCCTTGCCTGTCTCCTCCTGATTTGTCTTGCCTTCAGAGCCGGCAGGGTGGATATTGGTTTTCACAGCTGTGACTGTGCAGTGACGCAGCATGCCTATGTATAGAACTTTATTCCTCGGATTAGAAAAATAAAAAAACAGTTAACTCTCGTTTCTGTAACCGAATCAGGAAGAAAAAGTTCAATAAAAGTGTCATGTTTGTAGTTAACTTTTATTTGGATGTGGTGTTTTTTTCTATTTTTCTGGTATGAC
The DNA here is from genome assembly GCA_949357725.1 of Hyperoplus immaculatus. Taxonomy (NCBI): domain Eukaryota; kingdom Metazoa; phylum Chordata; class Actinopteri; order Uranoscopiformes; family Ammodytidae; genus Hyperoplus; species Hyperoplus immaculatus. The sequence goes on along the minus strand of OX442364.1, from coordinate 5,271,499 downwards.
ATTGTGACATATTTGATTATTCTATACAGCATCCAATATTTTTGCACTTTCATCTCCCATGAATATAAAGCTAGCGTTAGCTGTTTGCTAAGCTTAGCACAGAAACAAGAAACAGGAGCGATAAATGACCTTTACAGAAATGTGTGTACATTTCTAGAAAAAAATATAGAGAATTAAAAAGACATGTTAATTAGTAAACTGTACAGGTGCTGCTGGACCCTTTGGACATATCCAGGCTAGGTGTTTCCCTCTGTTTCTAGTCTTTGTGCTAAGCTAAGCTAACCAGCTCCTCGCTTTAGCTTGATATTTGTGTTAGGCAGCTGTTTTCCTTTAAAAATCACAAAATACAGTGGGGTATTTAGCAGCTAGATATATTCCTCAGTAGCCCAAAATCAGAGTTAAAGAGAGTGAATACTGGACTAACTTTAATTCAGAAACACTACTTCAAATGAATGCTTATGTTGTTCATCACTGCTGCATGTGAAAAATAAGCAACTGTTTGCTAACAAGTATACCCATATTATCTTTAAAGGTGATGAGATGCCAATGTACAGTTTTGTTCAGAAGTTGTTTCATCTGCCCCAAGTGGCCAAAAAAGGAGTTTTGAAACCATTGTAGGCATACTGTTAAAACGAAGGAACATGGCATGGGTGTTTAAATCAAAGTGTTTCTAGCCCACTGATACAATCAACTCAGACTCTCTGTGTGTTAACACAGTCGTCTTCTACACTTCCACCTTCAGGCTGGATTCACAGAGCAGAAGCCAGTTGTTTTCTGGCTTTGCTCTGACAGCCTGGTGCCCGCTCCCTCCTGCTGCTGTGTGATCCGGTTTCAGACGGGCCCAGTGCTGCCAGACTGCTTGGAGCTGGCTGCACTATCAGATGTCCCCAGAATGAAATGGCCTGTTTTATCACGTCACCCAGTGGGCAGCTGTCTCCCAGGCATCCACATACCTGCAAAGGGAGATACATGACCCTCTGCATGCCTCACTGTGAAGGCAGCGTGCATGAGTGACTGGGATGGTCAGGAAAGCCGTTCATCAAAGGAACGCCGCCTCCCTCTCTCTGCAGAGACACTGGAGGAGAAACCACTAGTATCCTCTCAGGTACAGATGGGCTCATTGAGTAGTGGAAATGTGCCAGGAGTGCACTTTATTCAGTTTAATTGACACACAGTCAGGAGAAGACAGTGATAACCTGCAGTTATTTTCCTGTCGGCACCAAGGAGAATGAAGAATAACTGCACAGTCTGTTGAAAGCTTGCAGCCTTTTTATTATGAATCTGTCTGCGTATCACATTTCATGAACTTTCCGTGGCTACTTTCAAGATGATGTTTGATTGCTTCCATGAGCAAAGACAACAACAAAAAGACAGCTATGGCTCTGGAGTCAGCAGGGGCCATGTAATATGTCTCCCTTGCAGGTACATGGTGCAAAAGATCAAAACCAAAATAATAAAAAAATAAAATATTCTAACTTAAAATTTAAAAAAAATTAAAAAACATGAAAATTCATATACAAGACTGAAAATATTAGACAAGTACATCATCATACAGTGTTTTATTTTTATGAAGAGAATTTATATATTGATTGTGATGCTTGCCTAATGAGTGGATGTTTTTCTATATAAAAAGGTCATTACTTTTCTAACTTGCCAAAAAATCGACATGGTGGAAATATTAATATAATGGTAACAAAGTTAGCATTTTTATCCGGGACATTAGTTATATTTTCAATAAAATAGATATGTAATAATGTTAAACGTATATCTTGGTAAATAGTAATATCCAACTTGCCTTACTGAAGCTAACATTCAATGCACATAGTGTCAGGAGATTCATAAAAGACGGTAATTAACAGGTGTAAAATAGCGAAATCTGAGGAGAATATTTAATTCCTTTCTGCTGTCAGAATTATCTATGTGATTTTTTGACAGGTTTATTACCTGTTCTGATAAACCGGATAGAAGATGCTGCTCAGAGTCACCTTTCAAATATATAACCTCTTCTGTGGAGTGATATTTATATACGGAAATGACAAGGCAAGGAAATACAATTTGGTTATGTTAGCTAGAGCTGCTCAGAGGAAATATTAGTGGTTGTTACTACATGCTTCACTCCCGACAGTATAATAATATGAACCGTGAACCGTACATTATTATATGGGTTTCAATTGTTGGTTGAGGCTCGTGAATCCATCAAAAAAGCAATAAAAGCAATCAACTAATTAGACACAGATCTCAGACCATAAATCCCTGCCCTGCCGTACCCAATTGGTTACAGGCGTTTTTAATGGCTTGTTTGAATGATCATTTTGCTCAGTTTGACATCAACCTAACAGAGTTTAATAGCCTTTAAAAAGCAGAAAAGCCTTGTAGACAGGGCTAATGATTTCAGTTACATTACCACCAGTCTAGCTCAGGTTCAGAGCTCCCAAAAGACTGAGACACTGCAGTCAGCAATTTGTCACCAGGCAGGAAATCAGTCACTCATGGTGCGAAGGACATTTTATCCACGCTGTGCAGGCTGGGGGTGAGCCGCTCACCGGCCTCGGGGGTCATCTGCGGGGTGGGGGTGTGGACCACCGTGCTCTGGGGGGTTGGGGAAACTACCTGGATGGACACATCTGAGTTGCCGGGCTGGGGGCTTTCTGGACGATCTGTCATGGCAGAGCCCACTGGAGACAAACAAGAGCTGCATCATTAATATGAGCAGGTTCAACAGAGGAGAAACAAAGAGTGAACCTGTTTAACAAACCATGATTCAGCCAGGAACTGACACTGTCTCACTGTGACAGCTGCAAGGTTATTGTGGTGGCCTTTTGTTATCTGCCAGTAAAAGGCAACTGGTTTGACAGTATGGAAGTGAAGCTTTGATGAATAGACTGACTTTTTATGCAGTTTATATCAACAAGATCCACGGACAGGTTGTTAAATAAATGTCTGTGAAAAGTTCTTTCACACTATTTACACGTCAATGACTAACTGTCGTTTTTATAAACGCTGATTACACCTGTGAGGCGCATAGACACCATCTACAGCATCAACATCTGGCCTTTAATATCTTAAAATGAACTTCTGCATCTCAACACCATAAACATGGTTATTATAATAAATTGATTAGATGAATAAAATGCAGGATGCGACATGTGCCAGACTTGGGTATAATAAACTAATTGACACATTTATGTTACCTTACATTAGTTATACTGTTTTTATCCATCACAATATCACCATGCTTGGACTGATGATAAACACACAACATGGCGGACTACAGTCAAGGACAGTCATGTGGTGATAAATGAGCTGCTGAGCGCCGCACCTGCCCAAAGAGCCATGGCCTTTAGCCCTTGAGGTACCGTCCTGCATCCGCTCTTTCCCGGCTACATTTCTCTCTCCCTCTTTTGTTTTTCTCTTTTCCCATCTCTGACTTATTCTGATTTCAGAGTGTGACACGTGAAATGGTAGAAGAGGTATCGCATGCCGGTCTCCTCGGGTCAGATGAGATGAGTGCAGCTGTTGCTGGAGCGTGCATACAGTAGGGAGGGGGCTTCCTTAAATAATCTCTCTCTCTAAACTCACCCTCTCTCTGCCATAGTCATTAAAACATAGGTCATTTATGTGGAGGTGCTGGAGGGCAGCGCTTGCTTCATTCCATCCAAAACAACAAACAAACTGCAACTTCCAGCATCAATCTCATCCCTGCCCCTAACTCGCATGTCTCTGGTTCCCCCCACAGTCTCATCCATTTGAGATTTTGGCAAAGAGGTCAGAAAATGGCCCCCAGTCTCGGCAGACTCTCTTAGTATACTCGCTCAGACAAACGCACACACAAACACACACACACACACACGCACACGCACACACAATAATGTCACGTCAGCAGTAGCTGTGCAGTAGCAGTAGCATCAGCTAACAGCAGCAGAACAGTGTGGCTTTGGAAGAATGTTCGCTGGGCAGCGAGAGCCTTTGTTGTGTGGAATGTGTCAGTGTGGAAGTAACCTGTGTTTATGATGCCGTTATTGTTTGTGTGTGACAAAAACAGAGACGCTACGATGACCATATTTACAGTGCAAATTGGAGTCTTGTGTATTTGTCATGAGCTATATGCACATTCATTTAAAAGTGGCAACATTATTTGGATGGATGGGATTCATGACAGTTTTTTTTAAAGGGGTCACTTCTTGTCTGGCTAACCCATGGAGAACTATCACCCGACTCTACTGTTAATCACTTAGTTCTATAGCTACTTTAGCTCCCATTTCAAAAATCTAACTGCAAAGTGCCAAACACCAATTAAATAGATCATTTACCTTCAAAAGAGACGTATTCCCCTCAAGATTTAATGAAGAGCAACCCAGAGCTATAGAAGAGTAGATATTGGACCATGACTGAACAAATGCTATTGTTGTTCTCTATCTGCTGGATGTGTAAATAAGTTCTGTTAGAGTGGACTGAATATCAATGGGCTTATTGCATGTTTTTAAGCTCAGTCTAGCCTGCAGCCATGCTAGCTGCTCTGTGAGGCCAAACTAGCTCAATGCTTTCACGGCAACCTAATCATAATGACAATGCTGACATCACATGCTCATTTTTAGCAAGTATAAAGCTTTTAAGGTAATAATTTTAGGTTAGCATCATGACATACTAGTGTTTGCTATTTAGCACAAAACAAAAAGTTACAGCTGAGCTAAGGCTGATGGGAGTGTGTTATCTCTGCAGGTATTTTGTCACAAATCACCTCCTGGCGATGGCAATTGATGATCCCTATACCTTTCATCTAAGTCATGACGCTTCATCCTCTATGCACTTTGGATATCTGTACAAAATGTAATCGCAATCCATCACATTATGAAAGAATGTCCTTCTGGAAATAGTGGCGCACTGATGGACTGAAATCGCCATCCTTTGAGGAGAATACACATCAAACTAATTCTATTTGTGTGTTTATTTACTAACCATTTTGTACCTATATTACCACCTAGAATACTTAGGATTACATAAACTACTCTCTGTGTGTTCAAGGACACAGTTTTGTCACTATAATTGCCTAACGCCAGTCAGTCCCACTGGACGAGGGCCTGCATTCTCAGCTGCTGTGCTCTGTCTTTCATCTCCAGACACGCACATGCACACATACACACACAACACTCTGCATCTCTGCTCTGTCTTCACATACTGTATCCCCAGTCTCCATCCTTTGCTCCAAGCCAGCAGACATTTTCTTCTCTCTCCTTCTCCTCACTCACTTCCCCTGTCTCACTCCTCGTTCTCTCTCTGTGTGTGTGTCGCTGTTCTCTGAATCCTCATCTCTCGGATTTAACCCCAAAGCTTTGTTTGGGATGAATACTGTATCTCTGCAACCCATGTGTGTGTTATTGTGAATGCTTCAGACATGTTGGTGTGGATTGCACTGTATAGGTGGATATCTGTGCATTGTAGCTTGTTTGAAAGGAATGCTAACGTGTGTTGGCTTCCTGCCTGCCTATCAACTGCTGCTGTCAACTACAGGAGACAATACAAGATCAATGGTATGGTGTTGTCAGCGAGCCTCAGGCCTGGTGTTCAGTGATACCGTTTGAATGTGTGTGTGTGTGCGTGTGTGTGTGTGTGTGTGTGCGTGTGTGTGTGTGTGTGTGTTCTCACCTCGGCTCTCTCGTTGGGCCCAGAACTTCTTGACAGTCTTGGCAATGTCACGGTTCTCTCTCAGTCCTTTCTGCCACCGGCGCAGCTCCTGCACATCTGGGCGTGCCCTGATCTATAAGACATGCAGCAAAATGAGCACAGGCAGCACATGCATACATTCACATTAGCAAAACATCAATAACTTAATCAAGCTGCAATCAGTACTGGTAACCTGCCAGTGCTGTTTGAAATGCCCATATGATTTGTATTTGGCATATCAGCCTGTGTAATTAGAAATGGCCTCATTTCACAAAGCCCACAACCTCAATACATTATACTCTGCTATTGCCCGGTCAAATATGTCCAGTTCGCTGATGCATTAATTATCACTTATGCATATTAGATTTTTCAGTTCATATTAAGTGTTAAATTGACATGACTTTCTTTGTTTATTAACTTTGTTTTCCTTGTTTATTTCACTGTTTTTATCTTATTGTACCGTGGCATATTTGGTTATCTATACTTTTATTTAATTGATCTGATTATTGTATAATGAGGTTTTAATCTTGATATTCCCATGTAAAGATTATTTTTCTTTAGTTTGAACATGTGGTAAGTTATGAATCGCAGCTTAAACAATGATGCAACACATGCGTGACATAGATATGAACCTTGTTTAAAGGGCAGATGTGTGTGTGTGTGTGTCTGTGTGTGTCCCATCGTGTGTTATGTAAATGATACAGCACACTTATATAATGAGCTCTTGTGGATACTATAAGTCTGTAAGTCCCTGGTATTGTGTGGGTAAATGGGTCAAATTCTGCCACAAATTAATGTCAATAAGCAAGCAGCCTCTGATTTGTCAATCTACACAGTCCGTAGTTAGAATGAGTTATGCTTTTGTTCTTGGAGGAACCCCCCGTAGCAGTGTGTTTGTGTGGGCTGCTGACTTCCCTAAGATATTACTTAACAGGATTGCTGTTTTGGATGAATAAAAAAAAAGAAATGCTTCTTTATTTCATCCTCTACTTTTACTCAGCCTCCTTCTCCTTCAACCTCAACTTTCTCCCTAGTGCCTGCTTGAATGGCACCCATAGTGTTCCTATTAGCGCTGGGTGTAAAAGTGGGCGTATTATATAAGCCTGGCAATGGGTTGAGGAATGGGAAAGTCTAGTGGGCTCCAATAGTTAATTTACCGGGTGTCACAGCGCCGCAACAGCCCCTCTGCTGATGGGATCAACCCATAGAAATGGTAATGAGGGTCATGAGGGGTGGAGAGACGGGTGTGTGTGTGTGTGAGGGGGGGGGAGGGGGAGTCCGTTGTGTGTGTCTATTTGTGTACGGTGTGGCCATTCCTAGTCCAAATCACTGCATTGGTGTCCTGCTGCAACCTCATACCTTCAGTTCTTTTTATATTGCTGCCAGCTACTTACTAAATGATGGAAACATTTAACAGCCATTGGACCCCCAGAGGCAATGTGTTATAATGTGTCACACACAAAGACAAAAATCAAAGTCTCAGTTCTGGGAAAGAAGGCTTTTTTGAAAATACAAGCTTCCTGCAGGGGTTCTGACAGTTTGTGTGTGACAGCAGGAGAAAAAGAGCTGAGTGAGTGCGTGTGCGCGCATGAACCTGTCTGTTTGCATGAACACAGCTGATTAGCAGGGGTGTGTTATTGTTTTAGATGTGTGCATCAAGGTAGGTATGTTTGTGTCTCTGTATGCTGTACTTAAGATTAAACACATTTGAACATGATTTTCAACAGCAAATGATATGCTTTTCATCAATTCTTCCTTTCGTCTTAATAATGGATGAACCTTTCAGATAGAACAGTTTCTTGTTGCTATAGTCGTCCATGTCACTGAGTCTGGTTCAGTGAGCATGTGA
>OX442364.1:5028989-5261489 GCA_949357725.1 Hyperoplus immaculatus | reverse complement strand
TGCCGATGTCCTCTGCTCAGCTGCCCACTGAGCTGTTAACCACTGTTTTTCATTCCAGCCAAGGTAACAACAGCAGCCTTGACACAACACAACGCCTGTGTGAGGACATTGCTTCAGTGCCTGCCCAAAAATATCTCCAGCCAGTGAATCTTAAATAAATCATGTCCTTAAGAGCCCAACCCACAACTTTAGATCCTAATTGTTCTGCGTTCACAGCCTCCCCATGCTTCTCAGGGAGAATGTATTTTACAAGGCTGCATTTCCCTCTATCTCGCTCCCGTTTCTAATCCGAGACCACCCTGCCACATCATCATGCCACTTTTACTCCTTTTTGTCATCCATCCATCTGAAAATCCTACCCATTCTCCCAGCACAGACTGTGTGTCTCTATCTGACTGTGTGATCCCTTGGGGTGCTGAGTTGCAGTGCCATCAGTGGCCCTCAGTGAACCTTTCTTAGTTCAGGGTAAACTCAGTGAGGAGTGACAGGCGCCTGGCTCACTGCTGCCACCTCATGTGAGCAGAGGCCAAATAGAGTTTTTGTTTTTACAGAAACAAAGAGGAAAAGAGGAAGCGTTGCCCCCTGCTGGTGCAAAAAAAGAACCAAACCTGGATGAATGCACACACAGATACAATGCGTCTTGTCATGCACACACAACTACATGCAACAAAAAAAAAACAGGGTTTCAGATTACTCAAACGCCATGTAAATGCACTGGACAGCACAGCTGGAATCTTTTCATCTCAATGGTTTCTGAAGCTGAATCCTCCCACAGGCACCAATGATAAGACCCAAAAAAAGAAGAGCTTTCTTTTGAGACAAACAAGCCTCCACTGCTTACATCAGACTGGGTTTATCTGCGAGTGTGGAAGAAATGGCTGCTGATTGCCTCTGGTATAGCGTCTATTTATATCCCAGTACAGAGCACTCCAGACCACAACACACACACACAGGAAAGAATTAAAGCCCAGCATCACTGATGATGACATAATCAAGCTGCTTAATGAAACTGCAGTCCTTGTTGAAGAGGGGCTTTTCAACGGGATGGTATTATACAATGAGATGGCACTTAGGCCCAAGCACGAGCAGGACGGTGCCTGTTGTATCCTAACAGAGCTACACACACACAACAATGCTGACAGAGTCAATGTGGTCTGTGAGGTAATTACAGCGTTACGTTTAGATTTCTACTTCAAAATGAATCCCCCTTTCACAAACACACACTGCAACGTCTTCAATCAATGTGAAATGTGCTAATTAGTGTTAGCCAGTCAGGCATACAGTAGCTATAGTTATGTCAAGTGCTACCTTTCGTAAACATTGTAATGTAATGTGCATCCAGCGCTAAGCAACCTTTTTCTCCCAGCCTTTTCATTTGAAATTTCCCACTTTCTGTTATTACTTTTCACTGAAGCATTTCAGGCCAGGGTTGGGCCCATTCCACCAATCCCCCCCCCCCCCACACACACACACACACATCTGTCTACAAGCCCCTTAATATACATTTAGACAACCCCGTTTTGCCTCTAGTCGTGGCATAGTTTACCTTGTATCCCCTCCAGAAAGACTGCATGATCAGAGCAGCCTGTTCCTCACTCAGCAGCAGAAACAGAGGGATGGGAGGCCGGGGACTGAAGTAGGAGAGAGAGAAAGAGAGAAATATGTGAAAGCAGGCAAAACATGGGGATGTGTCACCTCCCCTGCATCGTTATTATCTGAATCATTATTCTTCAAATGAATGTTTGTTCTATACTTCAGAGACAATGGAGAGTGGACAGCAAGCTGGTGATCATGAAAATCCAGACCCCAAATAAAACATGGAAGTTTAATGAGGTTTAAAACATTGAATTAACAGGTGCAAGGATTGAGGAGACACTCACTGTGTGCTGAGTAAGTCCTTGACAAAGGGGATGTCATTGAAGGTCACCGGGGCTTGTTTTAGCCTGCGGGGGTTATGGCTAGGGGACAGGAGAAAATGGATGAATGCATGAAAAATTACAACAGCTCCAATATATTCCATTTGATACAATTTATAGGTTGAGGTGAAAGAGCTATCTGTGTGTGTGTTGTCTGTCTGTCTGTCTGTCTGTGTGGTGGAGCTCTTACTTGTAAAGCCACTCAGTAAGGAAGTCGCACGGGTTAAATGCAGTTATTTTTCTCTGCAACACAAAAGATGAGGCAATCAACGCCATACATCAGGTTTCAAGTTCTGTCTTTACAGATAAATTTGTCAAAATCCAAAAATTCCGACCTGGAAACAGCCTTGTTTCTGGGCTTCTTTCACCAAAGCCTCCAGTGCAGGCAGCAACAGCGGGAACACTCTCCTCTCTAAGAATCTGGCGACAGGACCTGAAACATACAAATATATTAACAATATACAAGGAGCGGGATGGCAGAGATATTTGCATACAGCTGTACCCATCCCTCTTACGGCTATGTAGCTGTGGAGGGGTTGATAGGTGCCTCTGGTTTGGAGATTGAGGTTTTCCTAACACAGAGGTGCCGGTGAGAGCAGGGCTGCAAAGAGGGGGGTCAAAGTCTCTCAGAGGATCATCGTCCACAAACACCTGATGAAAAGCAACAAGTCACCCAGGGGGATTCTCCAAGATTAGATACATTTGAATTTTGGCACAGTTTGTAAAAGTGTAAAGAGTGGACTGTTTGACATGTAAGTGAGGTCTGTTGGGAAATGCTTTCTATATTTAATAGGGGATTTTTTTGGTGGAAGTTTTACACAATTTGTAATGGAACACTTGGCCAAATTTTTCGCACAGGTTTTTTACATTCAGTAGGCCTAATAGGTATTCCACAATTAACTTGTTTTCGATAATCGAATATCCTTACTTTCATTTTTAATTTATAGGCCTATAATTTTGTATCACTACCCTTCCTTAAAATGACCGTACACATTCCTCATTATTTCATGCATGGCAGAGTGTTACTTCAAGATTAATTTATTTGATAAGATCCAAACTAATGAGACACGCAACATGGTGAGCTGAATGATGGGCTGACCTCGGCTGTGGAGCGTCCATAGGAGAGCAGTGAGTGTGTGGTGGCGCTGTACTGTGGGAGCCCGGTGCTTACCGACCTGCCGTCTGTCCACACAGCAGCGGGAGGACTGGGCTGCTCAGCTTCAAACTCTCCGGAAAAGACATTCAAGAAAACTACGTTTATTTGAGGCTGTTTTTAAATTCACAACAGCGCTTCAAAAAAAAGACACAACATTATCACCTTACCTTCGCATACTTGTTGCCAAAGAGATGTTTGTGCTCCGACCGTCTCTGCCATTATTATGGACGTGGTTACCAGGGACTCGATGGTTGCTAAGGAAGTAATCATGCTTGTAACTTCCGGTGTGAATAACGCGCAGGTAAATGATCAGAGCAAACGAGTTGTCAGAGATGTTCAAAAACCATACATAAAAAACATAAAATAAGATTATCTATATAGGTGAATAAAAATCGAGTCCAACTTTAGGGACATGATCTAACGTAAACGTGTGACTCCATGGCCTCCTTACGGATAGGCTACTGACACAATAAACAACGACGTGTTTTGCTACTGAAACTGCTCAAACTATTATATTAGTAAATAAATATTATATTATTAATTATAAAATATAGGCCATTCAAAGTAGGAAATAATCGCTGCAGTTGGACAATTCCATGCTTCCATTTTGCAGTTCCGTTATTCGCTGCCAGAGGGCAGTAGGCTATAATTTAGGCCTACTGTAGTGAAGTCTACGCCATTACAAATCAATAGCCTATCATAAAAAAAGACTAGTTACTTTGGTAAGGCCTTTAACTTTTGGGTTGTTGTTTGTTTTTCACCTTTTCAAATGAATAGTCAGAGATCTTCTTAGGCTATCATAGTCAATGCCAAAATCTAAGATCAAGTGTATTTCTTTTCAGGAGTAAAAGATACAGCTTTAAAATCTAAGAGTTTACAGAGTAGCCTACCAGATTATTGTACCACAATTAACATAATAATGTTATATAATGTAATAATGGTACTTATGTGCTCCCTGCTGTTGTATTGTAAAACAATTCATCTATAAAGGTATAGACCAAAAGTAAACCTGTGGATGAAGAGGACATTATAACCTTATTAAACCATGATTATGTTACTCAGAAACATTCTTCAAAATTAAAATCTTTATTGGAATATATTCCAAAGCAGTTAAGTCATCTCATGACTGAACAAAAATAGCCATTTATCTTAAAAAAGTCCCAAGATGGTTCCAAAATGCACTGAACAGCTTTTGACAAAATATACATTGAAGTAACTCACATCTTGCAGTCACCAATTAACTTGTTAATAAATAAGATTGTGAACAAAATATTTTTCTATACATAAACATTTTAGACTCCCCCCCATATTTTCAAACAAAATGTATGACTATACAGCCCCCCCCTTTAGACAAATAGTGATGAGCTGTGCCAAAAATATTCCTCTAACAAGTTGTTGCAGTGCATCCCCTGACATTATTAACAATCCCCCCCCAAAAAAAGAAAAAGCAAAACATGATGAGTAACAGTAAAAATAATGGTAATAATAAAAGGAAGATTTTTTCAAAAGCAACACTGATAAAAGCAGATATTATAAAGGACCGACTATCAACAATGAAATTTACAGTTTACATTCCTTCAGGGTTAGAGGACAGAGGAGCCCATTTGAGGAGGACGTTTAATAACTGAGCCCGAGGGAGAGTCTCCTCTTGATAGAGACAAAGGAAGAAAATATCACACTCTTGTCTACAGGAGTAGTTATGTTATTTAGCTTTCAGTATTGAGTGGTGGTAAGTTGGGATCCAGGCAAAGCACACAAAACCTACAGAGACAACGCGTGTCTCATGTAAATCCATGATTGGTTTAAAAGTTATTGTTAAGAAAGAGTCTCATGCGAGAATGAATCCTGGAGTCCTTCTATGACCATACACATATTTTGTACATAATGAAGAGCCTCCTAATACTCTGAACACATCAATCTCAGGTCAGTGGTTATATTATGTTGCATCAAGCTTTGTGAAAACATTCAGGCCCTGTCCATAGGCATCATGTTCAGTTCCAAATGACAGAAAGCTTAGTTATGGCTGTGTGGATGTGCGATGCTGAGCCTTCAATGTAGTGAAGCTTACACAGTATCAACACACTGCTGGTGTTGTCCAGTGCTGCAGGCTGCCCAACAGCTCAGTTAAAAGTCATTGCAGAGACTTGACAGCAAGGATGGGAGGGACATGCCTGGACATTGTCACAGGCAAACAGTTTGATACTGAAAATAGAAGACCAACAGCAGTTCAAAGAAGATTAAGAACTGAACTTAAATAGCAGACCAAGATGCAGTGTGTGAGGAAATGGTGGAGATGAGTCTGTGATCCCCCATTTCAAGTGTCCACCTCCCTATAGGAGTAGGAGGTGCCAAGAGTGGGGGAATAGATTTGTCCGCTCGGGGGAGCCTGCTGCCCCTCAAAAGGCTGGATTCAGTGCAAAAGACCTTTTTATGAAAAGGGGACTGGGAGTTTTAGCTTCCTTCCATGGTTCCATTACTCTTCTGTGATCATTTCCCATACAAACTTTCCTGCGATTCTTTCTAAATTTCTCTCGTGATTCAGTCTGGTCACACATTCCTTTAACAATCCACCGCTTCTATGTCTTTCACGTCTTTCATACGAAAACGTCCACAAAGTCCTGCAGAGTCCCCCTCCAGGTTTTGTAAGAAGTTGGTGAGCGCTATGTACAGATAGGGTGATATGTCATATACGAGCACGTGTGGTAGTCGTTGGTTCACTGAGGCCGAGGTTCTCCGTGGACTCTGAAGCGGTACATGCAGGTGTACTCTGGATGACCCCAGTTAGACAGCACACGCACCTCCATGATCTGAAAGGCCCTCTCATTCTCCTCCTGGAAGAAAACAGAGGAGATATTCACCTGTCGTATTAGAATATTAAATAATAAATAAACCCAACCTGATTTGTATTTTTCAACACAAAGAAGTGCTTTCAGTTACCATAACGGGAAAGGTTTGCAGTGACTCCCCATCGTCCTGGTATATGTAGTGTCCCAGCAGCTTCCCTTCTTCCTGGTACTCATCATCTAGACCCTGTGCACAAAACCAACATGGGGCGAGAAAAGGCATTGGTCACTTGTGCTTTAACTGGATTAGAGACTCCAATTTTAAAGACATTAGCTGGGTTCCAATACCCATACTATTTACTATTTAGTATTGTATAAAAAAAGATTTAGGATATCCCGATTCGTGTGGCCAGATTTAGTATGGTTAGAAATACCCGGATGTTTACTACATTCGGTAGAGATTTTTAGTGTTGAAAAAAGCATCCTATTTGGGTGATTCTGACCCACAACCCATGTGTTATGATGAAATAAATAAGTACAAGTTTGTCCCAAGTGTGTGCCTACTGCATCCTAACTAGATTCTTTTTATGATCAGATGTAGTATGTAGACTAGAAAAAAGAAAGAGTATGCGATTTGGAACGCAGGGATTGTGTGAATGTGTTTCTTACATAAACAGTGAAGTTGCGTGGTGCGCTGGTGATGCTTCCGGTGGGAGACAGGGCTTTGGGGATGTGCTCCATGCAGAAGGATGTAGGCAGGATCCTCAGGGACAGTCGGATCACGAGGTAGCCCTGGGAGCCTTTGAAGGCCCAGCAGTTTCCTGGGTACACATCGGGCTGAGGAGGGGAGGACATGCCTAAATGAGTTTCATAACAGCAGCAAGGACTTCCAACTTCTGTGTTTCGGCTAATCAATTCATTTTCCACTAATAAAATAAATCACAACAGTTTTTGAATGGGCACTCATATGGTTCGGGTGTGTCTTCAAACATTAGTTAAGTGCCCATATAAAAACATATGGATTCCTCCTGTTCATATTGCACATTCGAAGACATTTGAAACCCCCTTAATAGATGTTAAAGAAATACTCCCCAACATCAATCTGAAGCTTATACTAGGCTCCTGCAAGTTAGTTAAATCAAGTTGATATCTTCCAAAGTTACAGGGTGAGGCTCACCTGGATGACAACCCGCGGGGACTGGGAGAAGTACCAGAGTGGCAGGCCAAACAGACTCATGAGGGCCGTCTTGGTCTCGTATGTCTCCGAGCAACGAGTACTGAGGATGCTGCCACCTGAATGCACACACACAAAAGGGTTAATTTAAAAAAAAAAGGTGTTTATACTAGGGCTGTCAAAATTATCGCGTTAACGCAGAGTGATTAATTTCTGGAATTAACGCGTTAATTTTTTTATCGCAATTAACGCATGTGCAGAATGGTCCGCTCCGTGCATCCCGCCGGCTCTGTACTACAGTCATCTAACGTTGTGGCTGACCCAGGATCAGTAGCTGCGCGCAGCCAAACATAACAGCACGCTAGCCCATGCCGTGTTTTAAACTGCTAACGGTCACGTCTGTGTCGGGGGCATAGATAGTATATAAAATCAACTGCCGCGGGTGACAGTTGATGTCGGGAGCAACAGGAGGAGAAACATTGTTCGCTCTGTTCAGAGCCCGCGAGGACACAAACGTCTGCAGTTTTCAGAGGTGTGTGTGAGTAGACATCAACATAACGTTGGCTTCCTGGCACACATGAACAGTCCCCTAGGACGTGTTCGCGCGTACACACACACACACCGCGGACTGTATTCAAGTTGTATTCAAGAATGCGCAACCTATAGATTCACCAAATAAATGCCATTCTATAGCCTATCCTATATTTGCCCAAAGACATAGTAAAGAGACAGACCAATTGAATTATGGCGTGTTAGGTATATATTTTAGTTTGATTTAAATTTATTTTCAGTATAAAAACAATCATTTGGATTTTCAATTAATATAAATAGTAATTTTAAATGTACATATCCACCTTCTGTCCTTTATCTTTCTGTTCATACAACAATATACAGAGAAAATTCAAATTTTTCAGGCATTTTTCGAATGGTAAAATTAATCGTGATTAATCCACAGAATCCAGTGATTAATCTGACTAAAAATGTTAATCGTTTGACAGCCCTAGTTTAGACATTTTAGCCTGTCTTGATAGCATTATAAGATACAAACTGCAAATAAGTGGACAAAGAGAGGGGAATGTAAAAAAAACGTCTCCAGGCCAAAGCAGTTTCTGATTATATGGAGTCTTTTAACTCCTATGCTACCAGAACAAGAATTGGTGGTCAGCAGAGTGCTCAGTAACACCATGACAATGGAGTCAGAGCCTTTGCTGTTAAGACCTTGTTATCCACGAGCCTGGTTCATGCATGCACACTCATTACGTAAGAGATACATACATTAAAGCACGGTAGAGAGTTATGGAGCGACTAGCTTGCTTATCCCTTTCACCCATTATAGGGTCTACTACAAATAAATACATAATTGGCCCAGGATGGAGTGTCACAGACATCGATATGAGGCTCCTTTCTTACCTCCAGACTCCAGGGCGTAGTCCACCTGGCCCGTTCGATCCTGGGAGTAGAGTCTCAAAGCGTTTTGGACAATCAGCTGCACTTGCTGGGGCAGAGACAAAAACACAGGAGTTAAAAGGAGAAATAAGGGCCTCAAGCATGTGATAAAACAAGAGTTCAGCTTAGATTATGTGCTTAAGATGGAAATGCACAGTGATGATGAATGGCGACAGTACACGTTAACGGTCATTACCTCTTCAGTCAGCCCCTCAGCAGCGGCGGTGTGCTGGACAGATCCAGTGACCGTCTTAATGATGGTCTCAGCTCTGGACTCGACGTGGCCCAGGGTTTGAGCCTGGTTATGCTCCAGCTGCACGGACACATTCTTCAGGATGCTCAGCTCCAGTGAGGCCAGGGCGGCTCGCAGGTCGGGCGTGCTGACGTAGCGCTGAGACAGCCAGTGGATCAGAGACTCAGGTACCTCTCCCTGCTCCTCTCCTGACCCAACACTGCCAAAGAACAGGGCCCGCAACTCCTTACGCACCTGGGAGGACACCTCGGCTGATATCTGGGAAAAGGCATACATAGGAATCTAATGAGTAAGGGAATGTATTGGAAACAAAACCTCAGTAATTACAAAACTGCACAATAAGTAGGGTTGCTGGATTATGGCAAAAACCATGATCGGGATTACTGTGATTGATATCGAGATCACAAGGATTTAAAATAATAATAGCATTAACTTTGGAAACATCATGCATTTAGTAACTTATTTTTTTAAATTTGTGTATTTCCTTGATTTTAAATATAGTTCAACTGTAAAATAAAAACACGACCTGGCTCGAAGGCTTGACCCGTCTTAGAAACATTCAGTTGTAAAAGTCGATTATTTTATTGTCATAATTGTTGGAAGTGGAAATTGTAATTGCGATTAAAATTCAATTAAAATTGTACGGCCCTAACCTGAGTTCGATAATACTGTAAAGACCAACACAGAAGTCATCTGTGTGACTCACCGTTGCCTGCAGTGTGTCCAGCTGATCACACTTGCCCTTGCAGCCCATAACACCTTGCACGTCCTCTCTGATTTTGCCCAGCTCCGCCTCAAGTCTCTGCACCTCCACCAACAAAGCATCGTGGTCCTCCTGCTTGACACCCACACTGAGGGAAAGACAGAATTTATGTGTGAGCTGACACAGTCTTAAAGAACAAAATGTGAATTTGAAGTTTTTTTTTTCAAATGTATATGCTCTGGTCTTTGTACCTGACAGGAACGGTGTGTGCTGCTGGAGTTACAACCTCTTCCTTTCTTTCACTCTGCTTCTCGTGCTCATACTGCTGTTGCTTCTGCTGCACCAGCTACAACACAGACAGACCAACACAGTGTTAATAACAATGAGATTAACCCAGGAACACACATCCATTAGATATGTGATACAACACCATTCTATCTTTGTATAAAAGACTTAAAACCTGGCACGAAAACCAGATCTGCCTGTTCATGTTGGTATCCTCGCCTGCCTGAGCTCGTCAGGACATTCTTGTAAATTTTTTAATATTGTTGCTGCTATGGTTGTGGAATGTCATGCCTCATATAATGCCATTGTAACAGTTTTGTGTGCAATAAAAATTAGACTCCAGGATATGTATGAGAGCCCATGTTGTCTGTTCTTTGTTAATGTTGACCATTTGACCTATATATGCTGTGCTTTATAATGGTTTATAGTAACTTATACTTATTTTTTGCAAAGGGGGGGCAGTAATAGTCTATTAAGATTATTCTGGTACATTCTGGTATCTGTCAAATAATAAAACATAATTTAAATACAGATAAATACATAATACATAGATAAATACAGCCTCTTGCCAAAATACTCCTTGCATTCAGCAAACATTTGTGTCCATTGCAGTACAGTGGGTTTTCTATGTGGAAAAGCAGTGAATCTGCTGTACCTCAGTTTTGGTAGCCAGAGCATTGAGAAGCAGTTGTAGATCGGCCAGCCGTAACGCCAGACTCTCTTCGTGCTGTTTCTGCTGCTCGGCATTCTGCACAGAGGGTGGCATACATGGTACAAATGTAAACTTTTTTTTAAAAGCAACATTATACTTGTAAAAAACCTCACTCAAGACTTATCCTGAATCTCCCCTACCTGTGCCCGCTGTGTGTTCTCCTCCTGCTCCAGCTCCCCCTTCAACAAGCCCAGCCTCTGCTCCAGCAGGGAGGACACCCACAGTCCCAGGCTCTCTCTGTCTGTCTGCGTGTGGAGCTGCTCCTTCACACTGCTGTACAGACCCACTACATCCTGGTGACGCAGCTCCTGCTTCTGGTCCCCCTGCTGGACACGCTCCCACAGCAGGGCTAGTTGGCGCTCCACACGGTCCAGTCGCTCCAAGTCCACACTAGAGACCACCACGGGGGGGACGATCGACTGAGGAAGGGAATGAAAGTGGATGTGACGCATGGAAATGTGTTGACTGCATGACAGCCCTGCATTGCACCAGACACACAATAGAATAAAGATATTATGTGTGCATTTAAGGAAAAAATAACTTATTATTGTGTAAAAGAATGTGTTAATGTGTAGTAAACATGAGTCAACATTTAATTATATAGTCCTTTACAGTCCCCAGCAGGTGACCAAAGTGCTTTACAATCAAGGAAACAATTAAAACTTATATAAAGTACAATCAGAACAGCTTACATAAAAGCAGGAAGAAAATGTCACAGCGCTGTTTATACAAAGCCTTTCAAAATATGTCTTGAAACATATCATAAGTTCACAATCAGAATCACTCAATGATGTCTAAAAATTATGCTTTTTTTCCCCCTGTGAATCTTACTGATGCGTGTGAGACCGGAGTGGCTGGAGTCTGTACAAGTGAAGGCTCTGGTGGAGGGACGGGGACAGAGGCAGGCACCGGAGCAGAAGCCTGCATCATGTTAGACACCATGGCGAGGGGAGACGTAGGACGCCACTGGGTCAGGTTTACGGCTGGGAGGTAGGCTAGCAGGGCAGCAGTGGACGGACCCCACCACCACCACACTGCACAAAGAAGAAAGACAGTGACGGTTAGAGTTAACAACCAGGTCGTTTCCTCATAACAAACTCACAATGTGAGCCAAAAGCTTGTTCAAATCTTTCAGACATGTATTTTAAATTCTAGTCAAGATACAAAGCAGGATTCATTCTGGGTAAATGTGTATAAAAGTAACAGTTAGAATCTAGAAATGTAACAGTTAATGTAAAAGTTCAGCAGCAAAAACATGGCACATCTTTACATGACCCCAGTTTCCCTTATCTTTAAATTTACTTTGGGGTAAACATAAAATACATATGTAAATGAGTTAGACATAGTTCACAAAGCAACAAGAGAATTAATACACACATGTTTTTGTTTAATTTCTGTGCGTTTTTGTGAGCGGTGCTGAACCACAGAGTGAAGACGCTCACTAGAAAGCCCAGAAAGGCTGACCTGAATCTGGTGCCGATACGCAGCTTTATATGTGCTGGTTTTGAACATCTACAGCCTCACTACAGATTGGTCTTTTTCTCTGTACATGCTCACTAAATGGGTTACACCTGGGATGAAGAAAAAAGAGAGAGAGAGCACTGCCAGGTCTTATACACTCACAGAGGAGGAGCAGAAGGGGCAGGAGGAACAGCAGGAGCTTCCAGAGTTTGGGAAGGCATCTGAAAACAGAGGCACACACACTGGGTCAGATAAATGACAGGAATACACATACAGTTTATTTAAAAAGAGACAAGAACCTTTATGAATCAAAACTGTCCAAACTCCTCAAAAGGACAACAAGCACTGATTCTCTGGACAAGATGTATTGACCATTATCCACAAAGCACACAATACATTATTATAAATCACTCTCTGTTTGCTATATGTACCTGGTCTCAACCAACTCATGAAGGAGTTATCTGACTCTTTAGCTGCTAAATGCTCCACTATGGTAGCCTACTAGCTTAGTACTAACTGCATTTGTTGCAGTCAATTTAGTGTTGAGTAGGTAGTGTATCATGGGGGTTTTAGAGCTTTGTCATTAAAAACAGTTGCCTTGTGAGGCTGAAACCCAGGCTGTGAGAGCATTGAGAGAGAAACATAACAGTCCAGTAGCAGAGCAAAGCCGTGGGGAGCTGCATTTGAAAGGTGACAATTCTCTGTTTTAACATCATCATTTGATACATTGTTATTAAATACATATCCAATATATTCACCTTCATTCTTTGAAACCAATTTAGCTGATAAATGTTTGTGTGTTGCAATGCATGATGGTTCAGAGAGAAAAAAAAAGGGGTGAGGTTCTTACCGTGTCAGAAAGAAGACGTTGAGGAGAGACATAAGAGACACCAGCTGGTACCATCCTGTTGCAAGAAACCACAGCAGTCCCCTGCCTGCCTTCACTGGACAGATTAAAATACATATATATTAAAAATCACATACAAAGAATGACAAATACAATGTGTTGCCATTGCAGACCATGTTGCCCAGGAAGTAAGTAGAGAATGTGCATACTTCATTTAATAAGAGGGGGAAAAAAAGCTAGTACTAACCTGGAGCTGCCAGGAGCATCCAGAACAGTGACAGCAGCTTCTGCACCGCTGTAGCAGCCCCTGAGCCCAATGATTTGCCCGCTCTCACCGCACAGTAACCTGGCTGCAGGAGGCAGTAACCTGTAGGACAAGGGGAAAGAGGGACACCTGTTTATTGATTGCAGCAACTGTATAACAGATTGACTTACAGTGTAAACGTGTAAGTACTAAAGAAAACCTTAACAGTGTATCAGTGTATCTACAAGCTGTCATGGACATAAAGTGAAGTGCTGGTTAACCTGTGTAAGCTAGGACGCTCCACAGAGCTGCCGCCAGGCGTCCAGGCCTGGAGGACTGTGTGAGGAGGACGGTGTGTGTCTCAGAATGCTGCTTCCCTTTACAGTCATCACCTGTGTGCGCCGACATGATGGAAAGCAGGCAAACACAAAACACACAACACAATAAAACAAACAAAAGAATGTGTAAATGAATGAAATTAGCATAGCTGATAAGCATAAAAACAAAAAGCAATACAAATCTGCAAATAACCAAAGCAGCAGCATTTAAAATGTATGTGAAACAGCAACACTGTATGTGTGTATATATATA
Source organism: Hyperoplus immaculatus (assembly GCA_949357725.1). NCBI lineage: Eukaryota > Metazoa > Chordata > Actinopteri > Uranoscopiformes > Ammodytidae > Hyperoplus > Hyperoplus immaculatus. The sequence goes on along the minus strand of OX442364.1, from coordinate 5,247,918 downwards.
TATATATATATAGAAAATACTGCATGTGATGACAACATAAACAGCTGAATGTATGATAACGCTACGAGAGGTACTAGACAGCTATTTCACTTCACTGTAACTTTTAAATGATTAGCCAATAGATATAAACAAGCGTGGACATTCAAAATCAGTAAGCGTTCTTCTGTGTTTGGGTGTCATTCATTTTCATTTATTTTATGTCCTTTTTTAAATAAATGTATTTTTCTATATTTGTTTTATAATACCAAATGTAGGGACTATCAGATCCCTCTGTTTTTTGCATTTATTCTGTTTGTATTCAGTTTATATAGGTAAAACTAAAAATGATACTAAAAACAGCTGTTACTTAACTACCGGTAAGTTTTTTCACGTCTTGAATAATTATAACTTGTGCTGACTTGTTGGTGTTGAACTGGTCCCTGCTCCCTGGTTTGGGGAAACAAGTTCATTGAAAGAGAAGCATCTGCGGGTCACACCGGTCAACAGGCTGCTCACTATGTAAAGCAGTTCACACAACCTCTGCTCACTAGTCCCAACATAGGTCACGCATAGAATTAACTCTTGTCAATCGCAGCTACCACACGAACACATACTGGGAGCAGAGATAAGAAGGTTCGTATGTGGGGTCTGTGTCTGTGTGTGTGTGTGTGTATGTGTGTGTGTGCTTACACAGGGAACCATTGAGTTTAAGATGTGATGCGTCTTCAGTCACCAGACCCTTCACATTCATGCTTCCACAGTAACTTGAGTGAGCTGCAACACACACACAACACATTTATTTGCATAACAAAACTCATGTCGTGTGAGAACATTTAAAGGAAACAGAGAAGAAGAAGAAGAAGAAGAAGAAGAAGAGAAGAAAATCCACAAATCACGCCAGTCTGACGGCTCTGTGTCTACAAGAAGGAAATGAGAGTAGAGGACACATGGGAAAAACGGCTAGAATCAAGATTATAAAATGTGCTGAAATGGACGTTTTCCAAGTTGATCCAATTCATTTATAGCTGTGAAAATAACCAACTTAAATCAGCAGTATGTAAGTATGTAGTTTTAATCTTGTTTCTAGTATACGTTCTCCTTCACAATAAGAAAGTGTGTCTCTTGGTCCATAGAACCAGAGAGTGAGAGAGATGATAAAGAGATCCATCAAAGTCCATTCAACTACATATTAATCCCAAGAAGAGGCTTCTTTCCCTTAAACAATTACAGTACAAGCTTAGGAAGAAGAGAAATGGTGACAAGAAAGTGTATTAATATAGAGAGCAGTGGAAGAGGTCAGGAGCTGTGACCCATTTGCAGTATGGGCCGGTACCTTGTGCTTCATAGCCATTGGCCCTGTGGCCCATCACCCTGTGGAGAGTGCTCTGCTTAAACAGCCACAGCTGGGACAAACTGGAGGACACCGCTCGTCTCAACGAGCCCCAAAACGACACAAGGGCACCTGGTGAAACACCCACCCGGTACAATCCCCGTTAGAAAAATGGAAAATCTGCCCAAAATCTTGTCAGTAGGTGTTTTTATTTTTTAAATTAAGATCACAGAGAGTCTTGTTCTGACCTGAGCGACTCAATTCCCACCGCAAATGACGGGAGAAGAAAAATAGAGAATGATGGACGAATGAATGTGGAGTAAAAAGGGTCTCGTTGTATGTATACCTTTTCCTGTAGTGCTTTTGGCCCTTGAGCCCAGCCACAGCACATTGTTGAAGAGCAGGGTGACAAAGGACACTATGGGAGCCAGGGCTTGTTTGCTGTAGCGCACACACGTGTTTGACATAGACACCAGGACACCTGGAGAGAGAGAGAGACAAACCAGTACCAATTATAATCTCATGATCACAACTGCATTAAAAGTAGGAACATACTGGCCTTTCAAAGCATTTCAACCTTAAAGGAGCACTATGTACACTTGGGTGTGAGCATTTTCCAAGATATATTGAAAAAACAAACTTTCCTCACAGGAGAACTAGAACCCGGGAACAGGTGTATTCTGTCTGACGTGGAACCAGCTATGTACTGAAAATGAATTCCTCTAGCCTGGCTGTGTGGTCATTAAAACTAAGTAACACTGTTTGAAGTTAGAAAGCTTCCTGAAAAGCTACTGTTTAACTGTTGTTGTTTACAGTAGCACGGCCTCCACTAACTCCAGGCGCCAAATATTTTAACAAATCCCCCTCCCCTGAAACTGCGTAGTGCACATTTAACAAGGACAAATGTGAAGAACAGCATTCTCCATTTCTTCCAACTCATCAGTTCCTCACCTGTTTTGCTCTTTCGACTCCTGTCTCTGGAGTATATGCTTGTGAACGGTGACGAGGAGAGAGCGTCTGAGGCGGCTTCTGCAGCCTGACATGAGGATGATGATGATGAAGAGCGTGTGATAAAGGAGTCCGTCTGTTGGGAGTGTAGAGAGCAGTCTTTGCAGATGTAACCGTTGGCGAGCGAGGCGTGGGACTTTGACACGCTGACACTGGCGTCACCGTTGACACCCGATGAACAGTGGTCATCGCCCGTGTTTCGTCCTGGGGGAGAGAAGAGAGAGAGCAGTTACGCAGATGAATAAATGCATTAATCCTGAAACACACAGGGAAACAGTTATACTCAATACAAATTAGAGCAAATATATTACTTAGCTAGTATGCTATTGCTTCATTCACAACTTATTGTCTGAGATACACAGAGCAACAGGGAATAACTACAGTAGTGGAGGAAGTAATAACAACCTTAACTTAGGTAAAAGTAGAAATAAAATATCAAAAAAATACTCTGTTGCATTGTTCAATTTTACTTTCGTATTATATATGTATGATTCATTATACTAGTGCAATTACTTTCTTGCTAGCAATTAATAACCAGTTGATAACCTGGATTGCTAATGTTAGCAAACTAAATAATAACACTTCAAACTAAATCAAATGCATAAATCTAGGCTAAAATAAGGGTAAAAGAAATTTCAGGAAAAGTTACATTGTAAATCATGCATGGTGGAATTCATTCTACAAAGGTGTATCAATGACTCTATTTTTTGCAAATGCATAAGGTCATTTTCAACAACTGACCCCAGTGTCCATCCACAGAAGTAAAGGTGGTGGTTGTGGTGCGTTGTCTCAGGTTGGACTGATCCAGCATGGAGGTGAGCAGAGTGGCATCAGACGCTGTGTTGCTCTCCTGGTTGATGCTGCTGCTGCTGTGAATGGGTGTGCTGCTAACAGCTGAGAAGGAGAGGTTCTTCATCGGTGTGGCGATTTGACTCAGGGATAAAGACAAGGAGCCGGAACTGGCTTGCTGCTTTCTGCTGCGCACCGTTCTGGAAAAGAAAGGACAGGAAACATTATTATGGCGCCAGTTTGATTGCATGTATACGAGTACGACAGAGAGACATGTTGAGAGCACTTAAGGTCTTGAGCGTTCATGGAGCACCACTTAGTAGGCAAGTGTGTCCCACGTCTGTAAACATGCCAATATCCAGTGCACTTCACCAACACCGTGTGTGTACAATGTCTTAACTTTTTTGAAGCAGTATCCATATTCAGTTAAGTACATGGCATCATCAGTCCAGCTGTTTAGTTCAGTTATTAATGTATCAACACTACGAAAAATTACAGAAACTCTGAAATTTGTCACCAGGGAATGTCATAAATCTTTTTCTTTTCCTTATAAACAGTAGAGTTGTGTACTACCAACTGGATTTCATTGAAAAGTTGTGAAGTGTTGAGCGTTGTAATCCATGTCTATCCTCACCGTGTCTCTCTCCTGGTACTGGTACTGGTGTGGCTGGTGCTGCTGTGGTTGTGGGAGTGTTCAGCCAGGCTCTCGGTGCCATACTGACCAGAGCCCGTCTGCAGGCGAAGGCTCCGTCGAGACATCCTGGGAGACACGTACACGGCAGGAATATGATGCTCCTTCTCAAACTCCAACGCTGCTGTGGAGTAGCTGGAGCTGAGAGAGAGACAGACAGAGGGAGAGAGAGAGAGAGAGAGAGAGAGACAGAGAGAGAGAAGGAAAGAGTAGAGCAGAAAGAGCGGGAAAGTCAGAAAGAGAGGGAGAAAGAAGAGAGGGAGAAGAGGTTTATTGAAAAGAAGGTATTGCGTAAGAGTGAAGTTTTCTTGTGTCTGCCACAGGGATATTCAGGTGGAGACAGACCTCTAACGACTTATAACCTAAAATCAACACTGAACGGGGATATCCTGCACTTTTCAGGATGTGTGTTTCTTCTTTAGATAGTCAACTTCAACTTCAGTGTGAGTTGTCTTGTTTTAAACAAAAACAAGCGATAAAAAAGGAACAGTCAGTCCGTTCAGAGAGCTGTGATGTGCTGTAGTTAGGACAAACAGGAAGTGACTCACTCCCGAGGGACGGAGAAAAGAAGACAAAAGAATAGGCACAGAGCGTCTCTTGAACGTTGGACTGGAACAAAATGAGCCTGGTAAACATCACAAATACTGCAAGTAAGCTGTAAAAAACAACAACAAAACTATTCCCCTCCACTCAATGCAACCCCAAAGCCAACATTGGTAAGTGGAAACACACCAGGAATGTTGTTCAATTTTGACTTTGCCATGCGTTGTGCAGCTGTGACTCACACTGCCACACCCACTTAGAGTAGGCGCGCAGAGCCAACGCCAACATGCAGCCATGATGACTAACACGCAACAGGGCAGCACTCTGTAGAATGCACTGGAATCATACACAAAACTACAATTCTTCCAAGATGGTTGTCAGCCAAACACAGCTAGAAAAATACAATAACCATGCCCCTCTTTCTCTACAGTGGCAGCAAATCAACAATCAATATAAAATCAACCCCCTAATGTAATATTGATTTGTGTTTACTTACGATACTGGTATTTTTGTTATGGTTTAGACTGAACTGAAATGACCTGACCACCACGCTCCATTTTCTTTTGCAGACTGTCTGTGTACAATCCTTAGCACTCAGCATGCGGCTCAACTGGGTCAGGCAGAATGACTCCCCAGACATGATGCAGGGGAGGGCGGGTGAGGAGGAGGGGCCAAGCACTTGATCTGTCACTGGACAACAGAGACTTAAACTTCCTGATTGAAAAGGAGGGACTCTCCCTGCATAAACACAAGAAGTGCTTGCTTTTAAGTCCCCGTCTGTGGCTCTAGCACAGCAGCTATTATATGGAGGCAGAGCCTTGTGCCCAGGACAAAGTATGGACTGAGTAATAGCAGCAGTATGCACAGTACATGCGTGCATGTTGTTCACTGGCCCTCCCTCTGACTCTCAACCCAGAGGATTACACGCCCACTCAAGAGCCAATTATGTGCTTTCGTCCTTGTTTTACCTCCGGCCCGCTGTTCCAACTGGCTTTTCTCTCTAGTCTCTCTCCATCTATATCTGATTTTGGTCTGATTTTGACCGTGGCTCAAATCTACTGTTGAACGTTTGCCAAGTAGAGTGATTGTAAGTGCATGTGCTACTTGTTTAGGACCTCACTTTACATGTTCTCATTTGGAATATCTGCTTCTTTTTTTTTTTTACTAAAAAGCACAACACTACGTCAAGTTGTTCCAACACTAGCAAGCCATCATCCATTGGGTTTAAGTCAGGTCATTTCAGTTCAGTATAAATGATAACACAATAACAGTAATATGACCCTGCCCTTCTGTCTTGAAGTAAAACCTATGAGTGGAAAATCAAAAAGGTTACAGATATGATTTTTAATTGTTTTAAAGCCACATAACCACACAACGCTTTTCAAACAGTGCAAATCTTCATCTATGCTCCTGTGCCTCGAGTGTGTCTGTATGTGTGTGACACACCCCTTTCCAGTCACATATCTAATAGGATACATCTCTGGACCATGAAAAAAGATCTCACCCAGAAGTAAAGCAAGCTGTACCATATGTATCAATTCAGCACCATTAAGCTCTCCAAATCATTTGAGAAAGGGCAGTATGGTATTAAACCAGCACTGACATTAGTGCTACCTGCACGTAGCATTAGCATTACTAACTTATTTCACCTCCAAAACACTACTTAAATAACCCATAAACATCCAACATTCATGTGCAACTGAAGATATCAAGAACAATTGAGCAGTCACAAATATATCTGGATCAAACTGTAGACCATGTATCTTCAGTCCAGGTGCTGTATTGCTGTAGAGGAATAATAAGACATAGACACTTTATTCAATACGTATATAATACAAGATCAAGAGGTCATACAAGGACAGCTGAGCATGAAGAGGAGAACATGGAGAGACTGTAAGCTTGAAGTGGAGTGAGGAAACAGGATGCACCTAAACAAAAGTGGGCTGCCGCATATCAACAGAACAATCAAAACCTCCCCTTATTAAGTCACTGCTCGTCTGATTCTAATTTGAAATTCAAATCATGGTCCAAGTCTGTGGGGTAGTGCAGACTTGGAGTGCGTTTCTGTGTTTGTTTTCAATGCATAGTTTCTAACATTGAATAATCTTTATTTAAATGGGGAATGACCCAATTCATCCAGTGTGAGTCATGAATACAGAGAGAAAGCACAATACAATATTGTATTGGCAAAACCCACAGTTATAAAAAAGTTCATACAGTTTGCCTCCAGGTCTCATCCTGAGCCAGAAGCCCTTCACTGTGGCATGTCTCCAGGTGTATAAAAACACACACGTTGATGGGTTTATCATATCAGAACATGATAGTTCAGGATTCACTGGTAAATGTCACTGACTGAGAGCCTGGGGGCGTTGAGACAGTGTGCAGAGCAGAGTGCGTGTGAGAGAGAAAAACAGGCTTGTCTGTCTGTGTAGCCTTCAGCCAGGCACATTAATGTAATCTGCTGCACTGCCTGGCAACTCCTCACCACCAGTCACAAACCTTCATTTGAACAAAAACAACCACCGAACATTCACCTGTCTGGAGGGCACAGTAATGAACGTGTGGATAGTGTGGTTCTAGAGAGATTGCACGCCCTGCCCTGCCCTCCTTTAACAAACTAAAATAATGGTTTTATACACAATGTTTGAATACTTCGTAAAAACTCTTTTCAGTTGTTGTGGGCATCCAAATTGATCTGCGTGCTGTTTTCTGCCAGGCAGCTCCCACGGCCCACACCAGTGATAAAAATAGAGACGGACACTGTGCACTGTGCTTTCAGAGCAGAGAGAAGAAGACAAAGATAAAGAGACACAGACATACGGTATTGAGAAATAAGACACTGCCATCCTGACATTTAACATCCTGGAATCTCTCCTTACATAACACCAAAGCCTTTGATACTCTTCCCACACTCAGTGGGCACTGCCGGCTTTCTTATAACCCACAACCCAACCACACAGCCGTTCAAGTTGGAGAAGCTGCTTAGAAAGTGTCCTTTTTGTTATTAAGCAGAGGATGATGCAAAGTACAACACTAATGGACTACTGGCTTCTTGACTGTTGGTCACACAAAAACAAGACATTTCACATTGGGCTCTGTAAAGTCATGATGAGAATTTTCTAATTAATGTTCTGAAATTGATTAAACCAAAAGATGAATCAAGACAACAGTGTGATTGGGGTTTCCTGAACCCGGTGAACTCTACAAAACACCTTTTAAAGAAATACTCCCTATGCCAATTATTGGAAATTAATCAATGCCTCAAGAACATTTGACATAACTTCAAAGTGCACATGCACAACTGAAATAGGATGAGATCTTGATGTGTTTGCATCACTGAGAAGGTATCTATCCATCTATCCGTATGGTGGGGGGAGGCACTATCATAACAGCATTTGCTCTTTCCAGGTTCGGCACAATATAAAACGCTTAAGACAACAAGACAGTTACACTCTAGGGCTCACAGCAGCTGCAAAACCCGACTGAGGCAAAACCGGCTCGTCATCATTTATTTCAGATCCTTCCATAACAAAGAAACAGCAACTCTAGTAACATTGGTGAGTATACACCTCCAGCATCATGTTTGGTTTGCTGCCACTTCTGCCTGCTTTGCATAGTGTATGTAAAACAGAGATCCCTTCACAAACGCACAGAGAGGACACAATGACACATCAAGTTTACATGCAATGACATTCACATGTTTCTTTACAGTCTACACAGAATTAAAAAAATATGTGTTTAAAGAGTTAGAATAAAGCCTTTCTGCTAATTATGTTAAAAGCATAGAAATTATTCTTATAAGGAGGACACTTGAAGTCTTCTTGAACGACCCGAACTAGTAACAGACTTGCAAGAGCAAATGCTTCATACAACCCTCCCATTTGTGTGTGCGCACACACACACGCACGCACACACACTAAAAGAAACCATGTGGGTTGTAAATCTCAGCATCAAAACAAAGTGTGGTTAGTAAAGCCTTGTCAAAGCCTGTCAGAAACCTCACACGCACAAAACAGAAGGAAAACGAATTTATAAGACAATGGGTGCTTTTTGAAACCCCTAGGAGGAGCAAGAGCTGCTATTTAAAGTTACTGAAACACATTGGTTAGTTAGCCATTAAAAGTGCTCTGCTTGCCTTGGGTAAGACTAATCAGAAATGCTTGTCCTGTAATCAAATGGAATGAGTGTTTTTTTTCCTCTCCTTCCTCTCTATACTTTGATATGGCAATATTGCAAAGCACCAGTATCACACATTCCCAACGATGTATTTAAATCTCCTCCCTACGCCACAGTGGAGAAAACGCTGTGTTTACTGAAATTATACTAACTTCACCCCACCCGGAATTCAGCTGTGCTGAGTCTCTGTAAATCTGTGTGGAAAAATACCAAATCAGAAGACAAACATAGCACATTCTGGCTATCCCGTTTCCTCAAAGCGTTACAGAGTAGAGAAAGTCTATTCCCCTGAGGTGCTAAGGCCTATATTTACCAGAGGCCGGGGCACTGGGAGTCTGGGAGTGAGCGGAGAGCCTTTGAATTTCCATCCAGCTATCTCTCGGTGGGTAGAGTTTGGCACTGATTAGGATCATTCCTGCCCACTCTCATTTTCCCTCCCACAGACAGCACTTTCCTTCTGTCCCACTCACTCTCTCTCTCTATGTGGTGTCCTTTGCTCTCTATCTCATGGCCATATAGTCAGAGTGCCATTTTATGGTGGTGTGATTGCCATGGAGACCACTCTAAACAGCTCCATGGCTTGAGAGAGAGAGAAACGATTGCAATCAGTAGCAGAACTGGATACATGATGCATTTCCAAACAGACAGAAGCTGTAATAAACACAAACCAACACAAGCCAGGCTGATACACAGGAACAGAAATGCTTCCGACGTGTAAAACACCTCAACATAATGTATAACGTAACCATTTCAAACAGGGCTGTGACGGGATAGACTTTTTCTTCCTGCGGTTATCACTCAACATATCAGCACGGTCATTTGTATTGGACTGTCCCTACTGTGTTTCAACCTGCATGATATGGCGCAGTTGAAATGGAGAGTGAATTAGCCTAACAAATACTTAAATAGGCTATTGAAAGCCATGAACGGAAGGCAGTAGGTGACAAATACTATTTTTAAATGTGTACATTTCATACAAAACATTTACAAAATGTAACTTCATTAGTAAAGAAACAAAAGAACAACGGTGATAGATAGTGGTTATAACACCAAATGGGTTTATTGCGTTATTGTCACAGCCCTAGTTTCAAAGGCCAAAAAAAACTGTTAAAGAAATGTTTGTGTGTTGTCATGGGTAACTCTGGCACAGGCTCAGTCTCCAGAACCTAACGGCTGTCATTTGCCTAGCACTTGACCAGTGGTGTGCACGTGTTCTGACACACACTCAGACCAGATGTCAAAACAACTGTGGACAACCCCCACTGTGTTCACAGTTCGAGCCTGATTTACTTGCATCCCTGAACCTTGTCTTGCAGAGAGTGACTTGCATGTGCAAATGTCACAGCACCAAATACATTCAATACACTCTCTCAATTTGATTTGAGTCAGTTTTCTAAAAAATGAAACTGTAAATTAAGGAGAAAACATTGCTTTTTCAAATACTCGTTCAATTTTGAGATTTTTGACTATTTGCTTCCATAACATGTTTTCTTTCATACTGGTGAAAATAAAAAGGTACAATTAGGTATTTATTTTACTTAAACTTGTCTGTTTGCATCTGCATATGGGCAACGATTATTAACGGCCATTATCTCAAGTTCAATTTTTCTCAATACTCTGAACCAAATAATCTCAATTTCTAAAGCATTTACGCCAACTAATCTTTCCATGATCCTTCTTAGCTTAATTCTGAAGGTAATTACAGAAGGAGTTGTTCAATAGTAGATATAATACATATAAGACATATAATATAGGTAAATTCAACCAGTTTTAGACTTGAAAATAAGCGGTTTGAGACAGTTTCAACATATCTTTATGAGGATGGGAGGTCAAGTTTATGTTTCCTATCCGATTATCTCTTAGATTTTTTGCTATCTTTTTCCCAGGTGTCTGCTGCTGTTCACAGACAGCCACATTCAGCATCAGATAGCTCCATCACTGCTCTCTGTCACAGTTCAGTTATCACTCATGATGGAAAAACACTCCCAACCCCAGCCCCAATGACCCACTTCCACCATCAGAAAATATGGAGGGTCTGTGTGAAGACATTGACAAAGTCCATCTGTCTCTCAACACGTGGAAAAGACCACTGCTGAACCACGCTGTCAAGACTAAAATGACAAAACGTTATCCATGCAGTTATTCTATATACTGTAGTAGCTCATGTTTGTCCACTGGTGGCGTACCAGAGAACTGTTGTACATGTGTGCTTTAGTATGACCAGTGCAAAGATGACTAAACTAAAAATTATGATATTACACTTTAATTACCTTGATAACATCTTCATCCAATTCCAGCACGTCTACCTTTGAATTAGCATCCTGGGTTTTTCTTCCGTTTAATAAAAGGTTTGTCAAAATAGCTTTGCTAAGAAGAACTAAAGAATTTGATGTTTTCTTCTAAAAGAGCTTTATTATTTTGATTAGAAATACCCAGAATTCTGCCCCAGAATTAATCAAACATTTTCTCATCTGTTTTGATCCAAGGGCAAAAGCAGTTTGATAATGAAAAAAACGCACAAATTAGATGTGACATCTCAGATTAGAACTTGAAAAATAGAACCTTGCTTATAAGACCCAAGAATTGAAGATTAAAATCCACACAATAAAAACTTCATATCTCCAATATGACACAGATAATATAATAATAATAATAATAATAATAATAATAATAATAATAATAATAATAATAATAATAATAATAATAATAATAATAATAATAATATAATAATTGATCAAACAATGAGATTATAGTTGTCAAGCTGATCTATGACCTCGCAGCATCCTTGAATCAGTCCAGTAAAGAGGAAAGTGAAAGCGACACGTGAGGAAGTGAAAGAGCTCATACATCAAATCCACAGCTAAAACACATTGACAGGTTATACATCCATTAATAAAAGCATTACGCTTGATACAATATTAATTACATGAAGACAAGGTTTGGGGTCTAATTTGTAATGGTCTCTCGCTGGTGTGTGTGTGTGTGTGAGTTGTGAGTGTGGACAAAAACAGCACGTGATTAGCTGGCCTCCTCTCTCCCCCTTTCCCTTGAGCCAGTCAATGCCACACAAGTTGTCGCTGCTCCTTTGAGTTTTGACAACAGATGGGCCAACCGCCTCTTGTCACCTGACCCTGTCCGTCTCTGCCCTGCTCTCTTGTATTCACCGCCAGGCCGCAGACGACATATACAGACACCCTGTGAAGTCGGACCAAATTCAACTGTCAGACTCTGATGGGTTAAGCTTTCTGAACTTTGAACAAGTAGAAACATAGGCCATTTAGTGACTGTTCTGCTGTTTACTTAGAATATAAAGTCAAAGTCAAATGTATTTCTATAGCACATTTAAAAACATCATCAGTTGACCAAAGTGCTGTACAAGATACAATACAAAACAAAAGTATAAAAATATATATATTTTTTTTCAAATGTAGAAGTGTCAATAATATATAAACCACGAGATAAAGACATACCATTTGGCTGTTTTAAAATGTCATCAAACCGTTTCTGGGGAGAATTGAGAATCATTTTAGACGCTCGGCAGCAGTAAACACAGGCCAAGATAAAAGCACCGATCTCTCAATTAGCTGGTCAAAGAAGCAGAAACTATTAGTGTAATCCAGGGATCAGGGCCACTGGTTGTGACTGTGTGAGGTTCATTAATAGCTTCTCAGCTGACTGCATTCAAAAAGGAACACGATTAGCTTGTTCCAGCCCTTCAGTCTCTACCTGGCAGATTCCAACACCGTGTCAAACGGGCTTTTGTGTTTTCTTTGCCTCGATCCACGTTGTGAGTCATAAGACTGGATTCTTCATTACTGGAACTTTTTGAGCAACAAATATGAACTGAAATTGATCTGAATTCCTCCCAACAAAGTCATTTCTGATTCTGAATTCATGAGGGTGTTATTTATTTAATTTCTTTTAGCCATTTATGACATATTACAACATTAGCATACTTTTTATTCTAGTTCTCAAGATGAAAGACTTTCCATAGTGGAATGCTATTTTTTTCACACTTGATATAATGTCACGTATGATTACCTTGAGAGGGAAAAAAAGAACTCAACGGTAGTTTTCACAATTTTCTCTGCATTTCCGCAACACAAAGTTGTTGAAGTATTGCGAGGTATTCGTTCAAACTAGTCTTCTTGTTTTAGAAGAAACATTCCTACTTTCACTTTAAAATGATGGGTCTCTTGCTCTTTCAGGTCATGCAATAACTCTCCCACTAAAAGTCAAAAAGTGAGTTAAGACCTGCACACCCAAATACCTTTCTCTGTTCTGAGAGCTGCCGGCATCAACAGTGACAGTGCTGAAGACAACAACATTCCTTCACATGCCAAGACCTTCCTGTCGAAGTGTGGACCACACCTAACAACATATCATCTGCAACGAGTAGCCCGAGAAATGTTGCATGGAGGAGGGGGGAAAACTATGGACCAGGTCGGTGTTACAGGTGTATCCAAAGCTGACTATGCTGACTTCAACTTTTTCGAAAGCTGAAAGTTTGCGTAGAGAAAATCTAGAGTAGTTACATGCTCTGTTTTGTACCCTGTGCGAGCCTCCCCAGTGCACACACTCCAACTGAATCACGAGGCTGAGTCATCAAAACCACAACCACTGGATTTCTAAGAGTAACTTCATTTGAAACAGTCGGAAAGTAAAAAAAAAACAAAAACAAAGCGACAACAATGTAATCAAAAGTAAATTTAACCATTTAAGATGTAATTCGTCGCAACTTTCCAATCTAACTGGCACGGAAGGCTGGACTATCAAAGCTGCATCCTAAGAACAACAAACAGTCTTCTCATATGACACAGAAAACTAGCAGACAAATGGTGAGTGCCAAACAACCCCTGGCATCATGTGGACGCTTAAACCTACTGTTTTATTACACTATCATAATGAAATGAGTTAACACAGACAGTAAACATAGCATCAGGGTTGACATACAGAGCTCCATATAGCATATGAAACAAATGGAATAAGGAGTGGCTGGTTTGACGTCACACATGCAAATTCCTACAACTGTGCCACATTCAGACTTAACACTGTGAGCTATACGTAAGGACACAATTAACAGACAGGGTGTTAGATGAAGTGCCATAGAGCTGACTGTTTGACACTGCGGCCAGCGCACAGCAGCAGCGTATAGCAATGAGGTCTCACCTGAGAGAGTAGGTATAGCCCGTGTTGTCTGGAGCACACTGTGGCGGCGTATATGTGTGCAGTTGGGAAAAATCCATGGTCATTCTTCGTTGTTCAGACTGCAAGAGTCAGGACGCAAAGGGACAGGCATCTTTAAGCCAAAGCTTAAGTTGCAGAGGGATAACAAGCAAAACTAAACTCCATACACACACACACACACACAAAGACACAAAACACATGCAATGCCCTGTCTCTTTGCAGCAGACAAATTACTCCTGCTAATGAGCTCAGGTTCTGCAACTGTGCAATTCTATTTTGGGGAAAAAAAAAACTGATTCAGAACCGCATGTACACATTAAATACAGTACAACACTGGTAAATTCCCCCTGCTTCTTCTCGAATGAATGCTATAGCGCTATTCACTGGGCTGCTATCCAGGAAAAAAACACAAGCACCGGTTATAACTGCTAGTCTGCTACACTATACAACCATGTCATAGAGCCCCGGGCACAGGCAGGTCCTAATGAGAGCTGAGCACTGGACATTCCTTTTCCCTTAGGAACACAAACAATGCTACTGTGGTGCTAACAGTGGACGAGAGTTGGCCCGAACCTCTTCCTGCATGTTGACGGAGCCTACGGACGCCAGTTGAAGCTGGAATGAATGACTTGTCTCTTCTCCTCCGCTCGACAAAACAGGCTGAAACTGACAGGAAAAGGGCTGCTGGGGAAAGTGGACAAAAAGAATGACGATCCTCTCCTGTCGTTGTACTCCGCACCAGGGGCAGCTATACTCCGACAGTCAGTGACTTACTGGTTAGGCTTCCACATTCAAACAGAGCACTATTACGAAACAGCCAAGTCAAACTGCGAGGGGTGGGGTTTGAGTTTTTGGCAGTGAGCGGGAAACAACTGGCCAGAGGGGTTGAGCTTCTCATAGTAAAACCTGCTGTGCAAATGCTGTAACCATAATACACTCCGGTTGCCAGTTAATTAGCTTCCCCTATAGTTCAAACTGCATGCAGTCGTGTACTATTATTTGATCTTATATGATTTAGATAAGTGAGGGGAGAGGTGGACTAAATCTGTGGTTCCCAACATAGAGGTCGGTCCCCCAAAAAGGATTACATAATTTATCTGTCATGTCGTGAGTAAAGCTGAATGAACACCTTTTAATTGTTGAACAGTTTCAACAAAACAAAAGCAACTATTGTAACCTTCATGATGGAAGTATATTGGAAGACTGAGTAACTACTGGGAATATCATTTTTCTATGCGGCCAAAACTTCCGTCAATTTCCTGAGCAAGGAAAGAGTAAGGAGGGAACTCCTCCTCTTAACTTACTTACTAACTACTTAATACACAAACTCTGTTCTCCGGGAGTAAATAAAAAAAAGTGCGTGTGGCAAATAAACAGATGGCTTTTCCTAAAATCCACCACCAAAATCTCAATCTTCAATCTTAATCATGTTTCAAATCCACATCCTAGTCTCCAAGCCCAAAAGAGGGATAAACGGAATCAAGTATCCAAAAGCTAAAGCGACTACTATAATTCAGACAGGATTAGTACTTTTCTTCTTCATTTTTACTTGTCAACTGGTGCTATGATGGTGCTGTACTAAATGTGGGCACTCCAAAATCAAATACCAACGTTCTACTGTGCATCTCTTGTGCTAGAACTGACCACAGCTGCTTCCTATAAAAAGAGCAATTTATGCTCTGCTGAAGGAGACTTTATTTATATTCTAGCGTTTAATCCTTGAGCTCACATAATGCAAGAGACAGGTTCAACCAAAGCAGTCAAACACACACACACACACACACACACACACACACACACACACACACACTTGCAGTCTAAACATGCGACACAGTGACACCTTTCCCACAGTGATTGTTTTGTCCTCCTAATGTTTTGCTGGCTCCGTTAACGCAGAACCACCTGCCAGACTGCTGTGAAAACAGCGTTCCGATAACACATAGTTTAGTTTAATAATAATAGCAGATAGTGTCCGGCCAAATGACATACAAGCCCAGTTACATTCTCATATTGCCCTGCGCTAAATTTAGACGCCATGTATTTAGACAACGCCGTCACTCACGAAAGCACAGACTTACAGGCTCGTGCAACAACGAAATATTTCCATGTATAATTTGCTATCACCACACAGACTCACTTAACATTACTCAGTCAAAGCACGTACTCTGTGGTTTCTCTTGCATACTGATAACACATACTATGTCCGATATGTCGCAGATGTGTAGAAATCACCTTAGAAAACAAGGCCTGAGATTGCGTACGTTGTGGGTTACGGAGCACAGCGAGGACAAAACAAATCTGAAGAGAAAACCCAAAATGACACGTTCGCAACAGAAAGAAATTCAGCTACATGACAGGATGGTATTTATAGTAGCATGCCAACTTGCCCGCGTGGTAAGAGACCAGGTGTTATTATTCTTAAGAGCGTAGTCCAAAGGAAAAAGATCCACTCATTACTATAACGGGTGATGCGCAAACTCCTGCCAGCATCCCGACGCACGGGAACCGAAGGGTTACTTATCGATGCGGACCCACATAGCCGATATCCTTGACGTTATCGTTGTAGTAAAAAGAAAAAGACAAAAGTTTGCAAGTAGCTTGGCAATGTTATGCTAGTGCACAACAAGCAGATTTCCAAAATGGCTTCCCAGGCGTAACAAAGCCAGAAGGATAGCTGCTGAGCCGATCCTCCCACTCCGAGCCCCTCTTTTGTGGGCCAGGGCGCACACTTTGAATCTATTGGAGGACAGCAGCATTGCTGCAACGGCACACACCGGACTGCTGCTGGAGCTCCGTGCATTGACAGGGATCACAGTCACACTATTGTTAGAGTTGACATTGAACCCATGGAAGAGATAACAAAAAGTACTCGTATATCACATCTGTCGTAAAAACAAACTCAAACACACTTCTGACAGCATGAATGATTGATGACAAAATACCGGTAATAACATCAACAATATAATAATAACAAAGCAATAATAGGCCTAATAATAATAATAATAATAATAATAATAATAATAATAATAATAATAATAATAATAATAATAATAATAATAATAAGCTTACAGATATTTGACCTGCACATAAAAGGTCTCAGAACCTTTAAAATACTCAGCATTTATAATTAACAGTATAATATAAACTGACCCTATATAGCTCCCTACAACGCTTATGGCCCAGATTGGTTGAATGATCATTATGATACATCTGAAAATATGATGCATTGTTAGAAATCAACCCCTTACACACACACACGTGTTTTCAGTTGTGTCTGATTAACATATAGTTAGAGCTTTTATAGTTAATGATAAGAAACTTCATTGTTCCATATGGAAACAAAAGTGGCAATGCACCTACAAACATGCATTACATAAATGATATGCACAAATGTTCTGTGCCTCTCTGACAAGTGACCAAGGATTTTTAATATAGAAGTTGGAGGTAGTTTTGTTCTTTTTTCCTGATTTTCTTCCTGGCTGCTGGAGTGAAGTCAGCATGCACTACTAAGAATACGAAAATTGTGAATTGTCCTGGAACACAGTTATAGAGCCCGGGAAGTCCACAACAATTATTTCTTATTTTGCCAGATGCAATGTGTAAAAACACATCTTC
Organism: Hyperoplus immaculatus; assembly: GCA_949357725.1. NCBI lineage: Eukaryota > Metazoa > Chordata > Actinopteri > Uranoscopiformes > Ammodytidae > Hyperoplus > Hyperoplus immaculatus. Next base: position 5,230,600 of record OX442364.1, on the reverse strand, counting down.
TTATCTTTTGTGCATAATATAGAACCTTGAAAGCAACATAATGTAACACACTGAAAAGGGAGGAACAAATACTGTATGTGTGGTGATACTTTTACTTTTGATACTTAACAAGACAAACAATAAGCACATTTGAATCTGAATCCTATAATTAAAATGATGGGAGCATATAAGGTCTTGGGGAAGGCGCCATCTGCTGGACAGCAGCCTGTACACTTTATTTTGATGAACTTGAGATCCAGTTATCATGGTCTTAAATGGGACCTTTGGACGTCTGCTGCATGCCTCCAGAAACTTAACAACTATTAGCCTTGATAAGACCTGTATCATAACTTTCTCATTGAGTATCCGTCATTGCATATCATGTGAGCAATATCCAGTGGTGGAAGGAGTATTCATTAAGTGAAATTGTCAACACCAACACCTAGACTACAATATATAAAATACCCTATAACAAGCAGTCCATTATATAAAATACCCTATAACAAGCAGTCATATTGCATTTAGGTGAGAGTATAAAAAGAAGCAGTTTTTCAATTTCAAGTAGGCCTACTTCATAGTTAGGTAGACCTAGTTAAGTGCAGTGGTTATTGAGTCAGGTCCTTAGAGCAGGTGACATGGAGTCATGAGATGATTAAGTTTTTCTACAAAACTGTAGACATTTTGGGACTTTTTTTAGGCCATAATAATCCATTATTTATATGAAACCATGTTAGGCATTTCTGGGGGAAATATAATTTGGTGGAACTGCTAACAGCAGACATCTGAAACGTGAACAAGGGCTCCAACCAAAACTCTTAACTCTTATAAAGTGGCACAAGCCAAAAGTCATAGCATGTGCATTTTAAGCTAAATGTTAATCTGAGGAGAAGGCTAGCCTTACTAGAAGCTGTAGCTGTATACTACGATTACTAGGCCTAGTAGACTTTGTAGCAGAGTAGATAATATGCTATAAAGTAGCAGAAAGTGAAGTAGGCTACAAGCTACAACACTGCGAGTGTCTCCCGGATTTGAATGATAAAACACGGAAGTGTAGCTTTCAGGGTTGAAGCCCCTGCCTTTGCATGGATAGCTACTCTGATTTTGCAGATGTGACGTTCAAGGAAGTGACCACCACACAGGCTTTGTTAAAATTAAATAATAAGCATCACCAGTGGGATTACATTAGTGACAGTGGTGTGTGTTCAGTGAATCCATAGACAAACTGTGTCGTCACCATGAAAGACATTATAGCCTAGCCCCCCTGCTGCTACTGCACTGGTCAGGAAAAACAAAAGCTGAAGTTAGTCACCAGGTTTCAAAAACCTATTCAGATAGATACAAAAAGTCCAGGGCGATAGAAACGTATTTCCCGAAATATAGGCTACTGCACCACACAACAAAGCGATAACCAGTTAACTATCCGAACAACTCACTGGACAAAGGTTGTATAGCCTCTTGTGACAGTTCATTATAGCACACGTGAAGTGAATTTATAGATATCAATACAGAGGTTAAGACTACTTACATGTTGTCCCTGGCAGCGGGTTATAGAGGGCACACGCTGCTGACAGTCAAATTGGTTAATCTTCCAGTTGGTTGAATCCAGTTCGTTTAAGCTTCACGAGCAGTTGCACATCTACTCCCCTGAAAAGAAGAGGACTTCGCTCAGTTCTAACGTTCGCCTTTCCCGCACACAGTCATACTTTCCGTTGCTACCACCGGCGTCACATGTGTCATTCCATATATGGTGAAGATGACCATATATGGGATCTGTCAAAAAAACAAAAACAAAATTTAAACTGGCTATTGATATAAAACAGCGCCACTTTGTGGCCGCTGACAGGAACAACGACTAAACTAGGTGAAAGAATTGTAGGCCTATTATTATTTCAAAACTAGCCTGCTACTTCTACCCTACTAGGCCCAGCAGTGGTGTAATGTAGGCCTACATTTAGCCATATGTTTTAGGCTTACAAAATAGAGATAGGCCTCCTTGTAGCCTACTTTACTTGAGTATTTCAATAGTATGCAACTTTAAACTTCTATGATCACTAGCCTACATTTTATAGGATATTGTAGGCCAATTTAAACTCCACTTTATTTGTTTAACAGCTTCAGCTATAATTCAGATTACACTGTGTAGGGTACCCGGGTACCCCCTTCTGTCCAGTGAAGACCATGTATCTCCAGATTTGGTTATTTTGAATGTTTCTGATAAAATAAAGGATTACTTTTTTATGGGTTGGGAAAAACTTCTTACTGTAACTTATCTCTTACATCTGGTATTGTTCTATATGTAGGGTACTTTCAGACCCCCGTACAAAAGACCAGCAATATAGGCCTACTAACTCTGTGTTAATTATCTTTATATAGTAGGCTACGAGAAAAACCTGAAAAACTGGACACCTGTCGTCTGTGGAATGATGTGATCCCATTGTCCTCGAGATCACATGACCACGTTACCTGAAAGGGAAGATGACGCGGCTTGTGCGCAGTTGATTGCTCTGCCTCTATGTCTCTTACAGTGAGAGAGTTGTCAGTTCACAGTGTGCTTGTTTGGTCTCCAGTCGACAACCATGAGAACCTTGCTCTTGATAGTGTGTATGTGCTGCATTCTTCCTGTGCAGCCTAATGACGTGGAACGCTGTAAGTAAATTAAATACAACTCTGCTAACTTTTACCCCAGTTTGCTCTGTTGGATAGTGTCTCACGCTTGTTGATGTTTTTCTTTTGAACAGATGCCTTTTGTGAGAGTTGCCTGGGAGCAGCACGAGGTATTGTGGACTAGTCTACCCTCCTTATAGCAAGACACAATGTTAAAAAGAAATGATACTGAGCTAAAGTGAAACTTGTTCTGACTCCATAGTTTCCTATAACCTTGTGTCACTCACTTCTTCCCTGTATGATTTTGAATTCTCTCCTATGAAATACAAAGTATAATTGAAAGCTCATGTTGTTTACCACACTCCAGAGATTGAGAAAGCCATGAAGGAAGCCCCAGCTGAGATGAGACAGACAGTAGTCAAGAACCTCATCGGTGGAGGGGTTTGTGAGAAACTGCAGTCCTACAACCATGGCCATGTCTCGAAGGACAGAATGAAATCTTCCTGCATGCGCTTGTTAGGTAAGCTCAGGGGGAACATACTGTATAACTGAACTAATGGATTTGCACCTTTTCCACTCACTAATTAATCTTTTTTTTAAAAATCCCCGTCCAGATTCTCATCATGACCAGTTCTACGAAGCTTTGTTGAATAAAGAACCAAAGCGTCTGGATATAGTCTTGTGTTATGAACAGTCCCCAGCATGTGTAGGGGTGAAACGCAAGTCTTTTGAGGTAGGCCGTGGGTAAATCGCCAATTGTGAAACTTATAAACATTGATATCCATCTGTTTAAACATAACACTACATTCCTCCTAGGAGAACTAACATTGTTGAACTTTGTCTGACAGGTTCCCAATGAGAAAGCCTTTAGAGACAGTGACATTGAAGCTCTACTTCGGGCCAACAAGGATAAGGTGCGCATTGCTCAACCAACTCATTCAGGTTCACCTGAGCATTCAAGAGATGAGTTGTGAAAACAGTGACGTCACTTTTGCATGCTACTGGATGTGTAAGAACTTTTGTTATGATACAGTGTGAGTTTATGTAGTGTCAGTATAATAAAGACATAATTGAAAAAACTTGTCATGGTGTGTGTGTGTGTGGGGAGAGGGGGGGGGGGGGGTTCTGCTCCAGCCTACTCAGTATGTCAAGTTCTCCATAAGCCCACTGCGTAGAGTAGATTGAAGATTGAATGCACCTTTATTTAAGAATATGTTCCATGTTACCACAATATAATATTAAAATATTAAACATCAACAAAGTTGATTTTGACACAGAGTCCATCCCAAAATTTTAATTTAATCCAAATACCAAAAGTTTTGTTCCAAACTAATTTGCTTGTAGTAGCCTAAACCTGGGGTTTAGGGACCCTGATGATCCGGGTCCTGGGGCAGTTGCCCACTTTGCACCGTTTGTAATCCAACATCGATGTTTAATATCTGGGCTATAGCCTACAATAACAGAGATGTGACCAGAAACTGTAGCCTATGATAAAATCACATTGGTGTGTGGAGAGGCAAATAGACATAGGCCTACCGTTAGTAGTATCATTGGATAGTTTCCTCATCTTTGGTGATTAATTCAATTATAATCAGATTACCACACAGGAACACTTCCAGACTACCAACAGGCTGCAGGCCTTTACAAAATGCACAAAGCAGGGAGAACTAGGAGTTAATAGGAGCTATCAATGTTCCCCTGTTGATTGACCCTGTCACAAACAAAAGGATAGCCTACAATAGGCCTACATTGTAATTCAAAAATGAGAGTAGGCTACTTTGGATGTAGGCTAGCCAAAATGATGAGTAATTATTTGACAAAAACCTCGTTCCATTATTCTCACACACAGAATGTAAACTAGCCTGGCCCCGCCCGCCTACCTACTTCCGCTAAATTTTCATTTATGAAGTACGATGGTCTGGTTGGACCAGGCTACATGTAAACGGTTTACATTTGGTTTACAGTAAACCATATGACTCACTACTTCTATTTCCTTTCCTACACTTCCCACGGCGAGTCGTAGCATCAGTTCTGCATAACGTTAAAGATCGTAGAATCCTTTATTCTTCGGTGCGCGGCATGGGTGTAGGCCTATGTGTGGATGAAATTATTGACAATGGAATCTCCCGACATGGCAATGTGTAGCCTACCATGGACATATAAAGAAAGATGTGTATTGTGTACAGGTTGCATGGACCGTATTGGAACGTGGCCCGCCTGCTGTTGCTAGGAGGCGCTGTTGTAGCCCGGAAGAGTGGAACATCAGGATGATGATGATGGGCAACCCATCCGAGATTGATGGGAGACACCCTCCATGGAGACACCTAAGGTCCACGTCGTAGACGCACTTTGTTGTTTCCCTGCGACATTTGTGCTTGCCTTACACCCGGCGTAGGTAGAAAGGAGAGGACATATCACTTTGGCTTCATTCTGAAGGTAAGACAAGGTGGAACGAGTAATATCACCGGTGTGTACGTTAGTAACAACTGTCATTCTGCCAGCCGGGGCACACGCCTACGAACACGTCTGGATGGCTTCAACAATGCTGCTGTCTATTCGAATATGTCTTTAATGTTGCCTTTATATTTTCCGGTAGCGTGTCAAGGTGGGAGGCTATGTAATATCTGGGTGCAAAAAGAAAACCATCCCCATATCTACAGTGTTGTCACTAGGCTGTAACGTAATGAATCAGTGCGCGTGGTAGCGGTTTAATCAGACAACTGAAGAAGACCACCAGGTTACAGGCAGCAGCAAAGACCCCATGTCGAATTAAGGCTACACACCTAACTGAGGGATGTTCTCTTTAATAGATTAGCCATACGGAATTAACGAGTGAGACTAATTTCAAATAGCCTACATTTTTATTGAAATGTTGTTTAATTCACCCATAGTCTACTGTACAACAACTGTGCTAACGCCTAGCTGCAGGTGCTGTGAGTAGTCTGTAGGCTGCTGTCCATTTGCTGACAGACATAGCAGCAATAGCCTGGAAGCTGTATTGATTAGACACACGATTCCATATTCATTTCCATGAGGCACGAGAGTGGAAGTCAGTCACCAGCAAGGACAGATAGAAAAGGAATGGCAGGAATGTGATGAGTGTGATAAAACCACCAATAGCACACAGACCCTCCTTTGTTTTGTGCAATTTTGTCCTGCTCGATTCCCAGACGGGTTTTCCTCTAGTGTTGACCCACCACACCCAGTGCAGCTCGAGCTCTCATGTACACTGACTTGTGGGGACGTCGGTCCGTCTAATTCCCCCCACTCTCTCCGTTTAATTTAACAGCTTGGTGGTGACGAGGCTACATGGTGTGTGTTTCCGATCCAGAGTGTGAATGTGTGGGTGCCCGGAGATGGAGAGCTACCAGGACTTCTGTCTGCGGAGTTTGGCCGTACTGCAGGGGGAGAGGAAATACATGAAGACAGCATGTGAACCACCGTGGTCCCCGAAGGCTCGCTCCCTCATCCACTTCCATGGGAGAGCTGTGCTTCTGCCTCTGGTAAGGGAGAAATAAACACATTATGAGAACGGATCCCAAAGGAACAACAGTTTAATCAGTAAAATGTTTAGTTTGTATCAATCAAAAGAAGAAATAAGCCATATTCATATTCATATTCATATTCATATTTTTGGGAGGTTTGCAGGTGGCTTGGTATCAATAGAAAATACTTAGTTGCCAGTTGCCACAAAGGTGACTCTGCTTTTTAGTGACTCAATAGTTGGTTTGTTTCCTTAGAGAATATGTGTATCTATTACTGCCCGGCTGTTGCTGTGTGTGTGTTTATCTCTATGTTGCATAGTGACAGAGAGCATTGTTTACACTGTGGGCAGAATTAGATAAATGTTATCATACAAGTTTCAGGCATTAAGCTCACATGTGCACAGAGAAATACACAATCACATGTTTTAAATTAAATCTAAGGTAACATTTAGGGTAAAGCACTTAAATTATTTATTTTTGAGGACTACATATATGTAGTGTATATGTAGTAGTATATGTGAAACATGTGGGATGACTAGTCCCAATTAGATCAGCAGTGGGCAGGGGAAAAACCAGGAGCCTGTTGACGAGGAACACCAAGGCTGTTTGATGTTAGACAGGAGAAGCCATCTGCTAGTGACTAAAACAAGTCTTCAGGAATAGTCACATGATGTAGAAGCCAGTGTGAGGCTGACGAGTGATGAGTGTTTCTCATCCACTCCAACAACGGAGACACAACGATATAGTCTAACAAGGGTTAGAGTGTGAAAATAAAGCCTCATAAAATACATTTTCTGTGTTGAAAATCTCTACAAAGCCAGTTCTCGACTAATCTTTTATTATTGTATTAGTATTTATGCTTGAGTCTGTTCAAATGGAAAGCTGTATGAATTAATGAATACTTTATTCCGGGCTCAAAGTTCCATATGTATGAAGTGTATAGCTTTTGGAATCAGTTAAAAAAGCAAAAAAAAAAGCATGTAATTTCTTTTTCCAGTTGAGTGCAGAGCAGCGCGGCGAGATGTGTGAGCACAGGCAGCGGGCGGTCCAGCTAGAGATGGACAGGCAGAACCAGCAGAGGAACATCCTTTTGGCTCGGGTTCAGGACATAATGGAACAAGCTCAGGTCAGTAGCTCCGTGTAGTGCTGGCCACAGGCCTGGATTGGTTCTGGTTTGGGGATCCAGTGGAAAAACAAGAAGTTCTTGACTAATCTATCATAGAGTGATACAGTATATATTTAACTACTCTCCCTACAGAGAAGAAGACATTAAACAGCTTTTATTTGTATCATTTCAGAAATAAACATCATACAAATGATCAAATAATGTACCATATGGGAAATAGGTCTGTGTGTCAGTCCCACGATGTAGCACAAAAACTGAATTACAGTCTTGTCCCAGGGTCTCCTGAGACATTTGCAGACTTGAATACAGGTTGTTCGATTGAGCACTTTTTCTGGTAGGCTTTGTTTTTTTACCTCCAGTTAACATATACAGTCTAGGAAAATGGCTATTTTTGATATTGGGCTATAACAAAAATGATTTGATTTGATTACTGTCTGTTTTACTGCCTCTCTGATGTGTTTGTAAAGCCAAAAAAATATACTTGCATTTAATTTAGCATTCGCATGAAAATATCCACGCTATTTATAGGAATTTTCACTGAGACATCGAAATCAACAACTAAGACTGAGCTATTTTTTTTATTGGATCTTAATTGAAAATTGAAATAACATGATGTAAGCATTCAGTGTCTCGTCTAAGACACATCTTAGGTTTGCTTTGGTTCTTTGTGTTGGAAGTGGCACCTGACACATCGTTGACCATCACTGGACTATCTGATATGTTTTCCTTTAATTGCTTGTATGTCATGAACTGCTTTAAACTAATGCATTTCTTTTAGAATAGGCCAAACGACCACTATCTCATCAGTCTTTATTGTTGCTTTTGATTTGAGCAATAATTTGATGCATGTCATCATTACTTATTATCTCTTCACAGGCACATAATGCACCAGGTGAAGACGTTGAAAAGCTGCCAGTTTCCAAGTCTGCCTCGGTCAGTGGCTACACCCTGGTCACTGACTCTCCTGGACTGTCCAGAGACTCTGGATTTGGGCTTCAGACAAATAATCAGCCTGCCCCTCCATGCTCTGTGACCCCCATGCTCAATGGCTACCAGGCAGTGGGGGAAGTTAAGATGGAGAGGGAAGAGAAGAGTGAAGAGGAAGAGGAGGAGGAGGAGGACATGAGTTTGGACAGCCTCCTTAAGAGGTCAAGAGAGTATGTGAAGAGAGAGCAGGGGCCAACCGTTGTCCACACAGTCACCAGGACTCCCCCACCGGAGACAGTCTCTGAGAAGACGAGCTGCAGTCCTATGAGGGACGCTGGGGTTGAGTTTGGATTCAGTCTGCACCATAGCCCTATTGGCCCCCCTCAGGCCCAAAACCACAATCAAACACTCCATGACCACAGTCCCCAACCGTCTGGCTGCCTTTCACCTACTTTACCTGAGCCTTTACCTGAGCGGTATGCCCGTCTCCCCAGCCCGGAGTCCAGCAAGAGTCCCCGTGCACAGAGACGCAGACCCCGCCCAGTTTCTATGGGTAACATCCATATTTCTTTCCCCATTGGCGCAGCAGATCTTATCCCCCGTAGCCCAGGGAGATCGGTGGAAGGTGCCGGCATGGCAGATTGGGGAGAAGCTCTTGTCGCGGCCACAAAGTCCTTTGATCAGTGGGGCTCGGTGGGGAGTGAAGGTGGGGCGGCTTTCAACAGGATTAGCAATCGTCGATCCAGCAACTGTGGCAGCGGTCCAGTCCCGGAGACCCGTAGACCTGTCAGTACCTCAGGGCCCAGCCTGAAGGGACACCATGATCATCTGGCTGCAGGATTCCGCCGGCGCTGCCACACCATGGACAGCCAGATTCAAACCGGCCACTCTGAAGTTGAGAACATCAATCGCAGCCAGGAAAGGGCTCCCCGCTTCATGGCAGGAGTCACATGCTTGGCTCAAACTTGGCGCAACCCAGCAGCCCCCTTGAACCAGTCGTATGAGATAGATAACCCCTCACACTCTCTGCCGAGGCCCCGCATCACTCCTGACCTGGCTCAGGTCACACTCAGGATGGAGCGTGACGATCCTCAGCAGACAAACAGTGGGAGGATCACACCAACAGGTGAGTATCTCTTTGAACAGTTCCCGTAATGCAAAATGTATTTACTAAGATCCACAGAGATGTGTCAGTTCCACTAAGATTACTGCAGCTTTTAGATCAAATAATGTATGATAGATAGGCAGGTAGAGGGAAGCAAAAGAATAAGGCCTTTAAAAGGGAAGCAAAACAGGATTTTGATGTGATTTTCTCAGTATATATTTCTGTGTACACCAACAGAGGAGACCCAGAGACGAGCACAGGCTCTGGAGGACATGCAAAGGCGTTTGGAGGAGGAGCATGCTGTGCAGATGTCTCTGCTCCTGGCTGAGCAGGAGAAGGAGCAACAGCGCCTCTGTCTGGTCAGCACGTGGAATCACACATTACTATTCTAAAAAGAAGTAGACGCTAAAAATATGTATTTTGTTCAGTATTGTATCATGAATTTTCAAGTTACCCAGGAAAGACGTTAAGTCAAAGTCAAGTCAAACTTTTTTATTGTCAAATCTGAAATATATATATATGCAAGACATACATAAGAATCGAAATAGCGTTTCAAAGACAGTGTTTTGTTGTTAAGTTGAAATGCAGAGCAGTCAGTTCATTCTCCTTTGCTTAAGCTTTCCTACTTGTCGTGAACAATAATGAAATAAAGATACTGAAGTATACCTATGTGTTTAGGAGCTGGAGGAGAGAAAAGTGAAGGAGCAGGGGAGTGTGCGGCCGTTGAGTGGGGATATGTGTGTGTGGAACTGTACGTCTGTGAGTGACAGCTGTCCTGTCATGAGCCCCTCCTGTCCGAGACTTAGCCCTGCCCATACTCCGTCTGAGCGATCACCTGGACACAGTATGTACAACTTCACCATGCTCACTTATTACTTTGCTGGAGTTCTTAAGACAGCATGTTCAAAGATAAAAAATAAATAAAAAGTATTGTTTAGCTCCTCTACTTTTGTTTCATACATGTTTTTCCCCTTTGCACTTATTGAAACCTAAAACATGATAATACTAATAATAATACGAGAGCTTTATGTCCATATTGCAAGCTAAATTTGTATTTTGTCATTTTTCCATGTTCAAATTGAAAGTATCCGTTTGTTTCTTTCTCCAGCTTTTCCCAGTCCTTTCAGTTCCGGTGTGTCCTCTCCCTCTGTCCAGCCTCCCTTCTGTCTGTGGGGGCCCACATGGGCAGTTGGCAAACCTCGATCGAGGCAAAGTCTGGTGGGTATGGCCCAAGTAGACAAGAGGGTGTCTGTGACTGGGTGTCTTTTAACAACACATGGACATATTAAGTTTTCAGTCCCTCTCTGTGTCCCTATCCCAACATTCTTGTCTTGTTCCCCAGGTTCTGACAGCAGAGCTGCAGAGAGCGTTCTGTCGAATAAGCGCCATCGTCCGTGGCTTCCTCACCCGCAGACTGCTCAAAACAGAGAAGGTCAAACACCTGCGCCAGACTGTCGTGGTAAGGTTACACTCACACATGCCAGAAAAATACACACACTAAAAAGAGCTAAAACTAGTCAAACAAGTGAGCAAAATAAGTTATTTAAGATATTGGTCTTCATGAATGAATGTGTGCTGTCTGTATGTGTGCTCAGGATACACAGGAGTTCATCCGTTCATTCAAGACTGAGGGCCCACAGAAGAGAGGCACCCAGACAACACAAGATCGCTCCCTGCAGGAGAGAGTTCGAGCCCAGGTATGAATGTGTACCTAAGGCCTATATAGACAGCAGAGGTCCAGCTTTCTTCTCTGTGTTAACGTGTGACTCTTTTGTCCCTCAGTTACGTGCAGCCGTCTATGACATTTATGACATCTTCTTCACAATGCCTCTGGGCGATCGATTAGCGCTGCTGCAGCAGGACAGGGAGCTCCGAGAAGAGAGGAAGCTACGAGAAATGGTAACCGGAAAAATCGAGGCAGCGAACAATCACATAACCATGTTAGATGAGAATAAGGTGATGTGTTGCTCTTCTTTTTAAAAGTAAGACCTCAAAAGGAAAATTCAGGTTTCTTTTTTTTTGTCTGTATGAACCATAGACTATACAGTAGGGGAGAACGGGGTAATTTGTCACATGGGTTGGATGTCACATTCGTTATATCTCGCCACCAGAGCGCGCTAGCTCTGAAATGTTGATATAAAAAAGGTCCAGAATTGGGATCAGAGGTCACATACATAGACTTCCTTGGAGTTAGACTGCTGCATTTCAGGTGAGAGGATGTTTTGTGTTTTTCATGTCAAATTCAAAATATTTTGCTTCTCAGTATTTTTCTTCTAGGCTTTTACACAATGGGTTTATAACAAAACACTTGTTACCCTCAGAAAGTGTGAAGGGTAAACTATAGTTTAGATTGTGGTTAGCAAGCTAATTAGTTGTCAGATGGTTGTTGGCCTTGATGCTAGCAAGAAATTCAAGTTGGGGTTGGTCGTCAAATTTTTTGGGGGGTTGGTTGTCACATGTTATCTCAAGGCTGCAGCCAGAAAAGGAACCCAATAACGAAAGAAATTGTCAAGCTGTATCCTCACTGACACCCCAGAGAAGGAAAGAATAGAGCAGGAAAAGGCAGCTAGCAAGCAAAAGAAAAAAGGGCAACAAAATCAAAACAACCCAGTGCATCCCAAACTAGACCAGCTGCCAAGGCTACAGAACGTTATGTAGGCCTATTTGTCAACTTGACAATGCAATTAAACATTCAAATTTGGTTCTGCCTCCTTGCCTTCTTTTTAAGATTTTTCCCATTAAGATAACATTGTGACAAACAACCCCATAGTGTGTGACAACCGACCCCTTGATGGGGTTGGTTGTCACAATGTGTCAGAGTGTCTTTGATGGTAAATTACTTCTTCATTACAATAAGTTGGAAAAAAAGAGAGACACACATTTCTAGCCAACACCTTAAGCTTCAATTTAATGTAGGAATGGCTATTGACAGATGTTTTGGTGATGAGCAATTCTCACTAGAGTAAAAAGTGTGCCTACTTACCCCGTTCTCCCCTATATAAAACAGGTATGCTCTTGAAAATATTTTTGCTTGTGCTTTTGTGAGCACTAAAACAAGTTAATGTTATTAAGACATCAATAGCCTTTTATTGTCATTTATACATTATTTATATTTGTCTGCCAACACATCTGGTGGTAAAAATAATCACCATGAGCTGTATTTATATAGCAACTTGATTACCAAATTTGCCGTGTGACTAACAGTGGAGAAATGCCGTTTTGTGGCAACCTTTGAACATGCTTTGTCATGTGCTGTCAGGGTGAGCATGTTCTTTTTCTGACTGTGTCAACAGGAGAAAGCCAAGAGCCCCAAGGAGAGAGCGGTTTTATCTGCTGCCACACAGAGGTCTCTAGACAGGAAGAAGAGGCAAGCTGGGGAAACGGGAACATGGCCTTACTGCTTTTAATGTTGAATGTTTTCAACGATGAGATCCAGCTGTGTTTATATTGCATGTGTTTGGTATACTCTTTGTCAGGGTTGGTGAGTCCCCAGCACAGGCTAGGAAGATGCAGCCGAAGCCAAAGAGCCCCAAAACCAACAGGTGCCAAACATAGAAAATCATTGTTTTAATGTAAATTGTCTGCTTTCATGTGTTGTAATTTGTTTTTCTTTTGTTTATCTATCCTCGGATAATCAGCTCTCTCTCTCTACATACATTCTGTTTTTCTTTCCCAGAGTCCTGAAGCCAAACCAAGGGCAAAATTCTCCTGTTTCAGGCCAGCTGAACCGACAGGGGTGAGTTTAGATTTTTGCCTTTTTTTCACCATTTTTAACTTTTGTCCCCTTTTTCTTATAATTGCCTCATCCTGCTATGATAAAACACATAAATGACCATGTTTATGTGGGTGTTGCCTGTCAGGAGCTGGTACAGGAAAACCCCAGAGGACAGAGTGCGGCGCTCAGACAGCCTGAAGAAGCAGAACTCTCTGGGTTAACTTGGTCACTCGACATCCCCCCTGACCCGTCAACTTGAATTTGTAGTCTTTTAATACAAACCTTGCACCACTGAAACTTCAGTCTGCGCTGCTATCACTACAGTTGTCTTGAATCTACCTTGTTGGAATGATTGTATTCACTATCACACTTTAGCTCAGCCACATACACCGTCACAAAGCCTTTGTTCTCTTGCTGTTGTAGCTTGCAAAAATAGTTTTAAGTGGCAACATCTGATTGTTATATACACAACTTTAGCTTGATAATTTGTGTGGAGTATTTAATGACATAGGTAAATCTTTTTAGGAGAAACAATAGAAGTGTCTTACTTTAATAAAAACTATGATGTTAGAGTTAAAGGGAAGGAAATCAAAATGTTTATCTGTGCCTAAGAACCTTTGCCTTTGCTATGTATTTTAGCATGCATATACTTAGCAATTAATTGTGTTCACAAACATCACATCAACGTGCATACAGCTGTAAGTGAATTTACAAATATGTTTCATGCTGACAGTCCCAATGTAGTAAGAGAATTGTATTTAATACAGTATGTATGATTTATTTAAGTATATTTCTTTGTTTTTACTTTGAGTAACTGTGTGCTGTACTTCTTTATTATATGGTGCTGAGTTTACAGTCCTCTGAGACACTTCATAGTGTTACAACATTTGGCTTAAATCAATGCCAAATTAAAAAAACATATATATATAATTATATATATACAGTATATATATAAGTATATTTAATTGTTTACACACTGGTGCCCTATTAAATTAATATAGCCTCACAAAACAGGAAATGCAGAGCAGACACTCCTCCAGGAACATACTGAGTGAGACTTTTAATCTTTTAAAAACATCAAATGCATGGTGATTCTCCAAATGTTGCCCTTATTTTTATTTATTTATTTATTTCAGGACAATGCACATTAATTTACATGTATAGCAGTACACGTAAATATGGCAGATTGTAGCCCGGGGGCTTATTTCCATCTGTAGTCCAATTTACAATTGCCCTTGTCAGGAATAAAGGTCGGACTGAATATAAGAATATTTGTGTTACTTTCTAACACCATATATGGATTGGTGCACCCAACTAGTTCACTGCGATACCACATTGACTGTTTATTGGCATTGCAATGCTCTCTTTTAAATATTTTATTATTAAAATGTCCTGTTTTCTATGACCAGAATAAATTATTTGAATTATCTGGACTCCTGATTCATGATCAAATGGAACAGTTTTTACAGTTTAACTGGATGTGTTTTATGTATTAATCTTGCCCCTATAAAGCACTTTGAATGGCCTTGTGTTTGAATTGTGCTATATAAATAAACTTGCCTTGCCTTGCCTTGGCTTTACTCATGATGCAGTGCTGTCGGAATTAATAAGTAAGGCAACATTCTTCTAGTAACATTTTAATCCTGATTCACCCAGATCATGGAGTCCTCCTAAATCATTTCATACAAAAGTATTTTTGCTTTTAATTTACAACTGTTCAAATGTTCATCAAGTCTTTCAGAACAATATGTCAGGGAGTTTTCCAAGAAGATAGCCACATAAATTAAGATTGTGTTTCACCAAAGTTACAGAACTATCGTATAGCAATATACACTGTACAACATACAATGTACTGTATGTCTTTCAATTGTATTCCCCATATGGACATCAAAGTGAGGACCAAAATGAATAATTTTAACACTATATACAGTCAATTACCAGAAAATACATCTTAGCATGTTAAATGTCATACACAAATGACCAAATAGCACATACAAAAATACACATCATTGGAAGAATTATGTTAATACAATGTAATAAAGAAAATATATATACAGTATTTAAATAAAAACTGTGTGGTCATTCATTGGCACACTACATCTAGTGGATGTAGTTTGTTAGATTCTGTTGCGATCATAAGTGGCACACAGATCAATATGGTGGACATGCATGCTCTATCCAGTATATGTTATTTTGTGGTCACAAGGCTTTGAATGTACATATCTTAATGTTTTGTTAATATTTACAGTCAGTTATAGATGTATTAATGTCATGTCATTGTGATATTCACAAATAAAATACAGTCACACATCCAAGCCATTGCTCAGGGGCTAGTGGTCCATAGTCAAAATGTGATAAAAGAGGCATTATACAACTAAAGTTTCCTGTTTTCCATGCCCCTCCCCCCTCCAAAAAAAAATGGCTGCGAGTATAGCACTGATGTGACTCTCTTGTATGTGTTTGGCAGTTTAATATCTCTCATATGTGTTTGGCAGAGGCACAAACCAACCATCCACATGTATGCATTTACACCTGATATCCACCAAGAAGAAAGCTTTAAGTTCATCTGTCTTTTTCACTTTGACAAAGACAGTCTTTGATGGATGGGAAAATGTACCAGCGTTGACATACATCTGGACCACTATGATTGGAATAGCCTGGCACAAACAGTTGGACGTGCAAACACAGTTATCTTTAAAAAGGAAAATCTGCTGTATTTCTCCATAGCAGCCATTGTGGAGTCCAATACAACTGTTTTGGTCGGACTCTTTCAAGCTTGTAGAGTGATAAACAGTGTTTCCGTAAGTGAAGCTGTCACAGGCTTCAAGTGATTTGGTAGGAACTGATCGATTCAAGAGCTCCTCAACTGCTAGTTTTGTGGATCCTGTGAGATCCGGATGGTGCGAGTTTCCAAGGGGTTTGTCGGAGCCCCTGCCATCATTGGCTGGCGTGAGCTTGGCTAATAACTCACCAAAATCGGATTGCCGGTTAAAAACTGAAGATGTAAGGTCTCTGGGTATGTGATGCCAAATGAGAAATTTCTTGTATATGTGTCGAGGGTCAAATTTCATACCACTAACCAGATCCCTTAAATGGCCATTGTTTCTCTCAAAACTAAATGTTGATGTTGCCCAGAGTGGCCCCCAGTTCACTACACTTTCAGTTAAGTGGATTAACTGATGGCAGTTGAAAGACACATTTTCTTGACCATAAAGTACTTCCATGTCTTTGACAAAGTGTATCAAGTACTCATGGGCTAGGGTGAGGTCATGTGGGGATATTGTTTCTTGAAGCAGAATGTGAATGCTAGATACCAGGTACAAATAATGTTTCAGGTATTCAGGAGGTAGGATACCAGGCAAGACACTAATAGCATAAAATAAAAGGAACGCTCGCCACTCTGATGGGTTCCAAACGTCCCAACACTTCAGTGATCGGGGATTTTTGTTTTTTTCTAATGGTGAATTTAGACGGCGAAGACGGGAGTCCATTTGCTCAATCTGTTCACCTACATACCACTGTTTCATTGAGTTGACTGGGTCCAACCACAGAGACATAAGTTGTTTAGAAACACCACGTAGGACTGAGTGCAAGTAATCAGGTACAAATCCGAAAACAATGTCAAACAAGGGAAGTTTGGATAGTAAAGAAGATCCTTTTACTCCATTCTTTGGGGTGTTAGAACTTTCAGCCTCTTCTGCATCATTCCCGAACATTTCATTTGACCTCGGTGCTTGTTTGATTTTATCATATGGGTAGGACCTTGTGTGTCCCTTGCATTTTTTGATACTCTCGCCAGGGTGTAAGCACCAGTCACAACCATATTGACCATTGAATTGTTTGCAGTTCCTTAGGAGTGGTCTAGCCACCGCATCAGAGGAACAAACCAAGCAGAAGACTTTCGAGGAGTGATCTTTACCATTGCTGTCCCTCCACTGAATGGGGTTGTTGGCTAAATTTAGACATTCATCTGTGAAAGGTTTTAGAAATGTTTTCATGTTAGGGTTTGTTTGGCCTGCAACTATGACATTTTCCTTTCTTTGCATGTAAGGAAGTTCATTGATAGTAAACTGAAGGGGCCAAATAGAGTAGGTGGGTGATTCATAAATTGGTACACCATCACTATTCCATGTCAGTGTAATGTCATCTGCAGCCAATCCTCCTTGTTCAAGCAGAGTCTGGTACATCTTCCCATCCATCACATCTTTAATGTCATGTCCATGTTTGACTGTTTTAGATAACAACTTAGTGCCATGGTTCTGAAGGATGTCTTTCAGAAGCACTTTCACAGATGTAAATAAAAAGAAATGTCCACCTCTAGTGCTTCTCTTTTTGTTGAACATTTTGCCACATTGCGGACAAGGAGCATCATGAGGATTTTCTCCCATGTAGTTTTGACAGTCATGACAGTAAAACACCGTAGAGACAGCGGCAATCTTATCAGAAATACTCTCAGATGCAACAATCAGGATAGGGCTGAGAAAGTTCCATAAAGCCATGAAATCATCCAAAGCTGCAGTTACACTGTGACGCAGAATGAAGAGTATCACAGCAAGTAGGCCTGCACTCGAGTTACTGTTGGACACTGTCTCCTCACTCTGCAAAGACATAACACATATTTTCTACATGCATAACACAATTATTGGAATAAATGTGTGAGTTAACAAAAACATAAACCCCATTTGGACTTGATTGATGTAACAGGGGGAGGTTAGGAATTTAATTAATCTCCTAGTCTTGCTGAAAGCATTGTCCTGAATGACATTTTAACCATTGGGAAATGACAGAATATGGTTTGTAAATAGATGTGCACATTCCACAGGACAAGGCCGGAAGACAAAGCAAAAAGCAGTAACACTTTATATTAAGGGTACATGGATCATCAGGAATTCATGCCTGACTTCATGCATGGAAATGCATGAATTAATTAATGTAGTTATTCACAAACTATCAGTAATACAACATGATTAGTGCTATCTCACGCAATATTTAATTTAGGAACAATCAATAATGATGATCATATCTTCTTAATTGGTAAGTCTAAGGTTTAAGTGTCAGGACAAAGAACTGAACCGCCACACCAATACACATGTATTTGTTCATGTTTAACTAAGCATGTATTTTTCATCATCAAATAAACTTCAAAGCCAACAAAGTCAAATTAAGGCCAGAAACATAAAGTATTAAGTAACAACAAAAGCCTCCACAGGGGGCCTGAAGTAGAATCATATCCTTTCTCCAAGTAATATCTCAGATAAGCAAATGTCACAATACAATATAACAATAACAATATGTCTTACCATCACGCAATCTGTGTCTGATGTTGAAGTTGGTTCAAAGTGCCATGGTAAAATAGTCGGGTCCTGCATAAAAGAACATAGAATTACAACCTGCTGCAGCCTGCAATTTCTGAGGTGTATTACCAAAGCCTCCAGTGCACTAAATGAGGCTTTGTTAGGCCAATGCCATAACATCTGCCTGGATGATAATAGTCACACTGAATTTGCCCATGCTGAATATTTCTACATTTGCTGAAGGCTTTTCTTAAACAAGTAACACAGGTTATTTAAATGAAAAGGTTGAACTCTCTGCCAATTCTGTGTTACCTACAAGTATACTTCCCTTGTACAGTAAATAGCTGGTTAGACTAGACAGGTGGGAAGCAGCTCGCTTTCTGTCTGAACATAGCAAAATTCTCCTACCAGCACCTTTAGTTTTACCATACTGACAGGAGTATAACTATCTCATCCAACTCTTTGTTAGAAAGCGAATAAGTTCCCAAATTTCCCCAAATCTCAAACTCTACCTATTGAAGAACATAATTGATGTTTTATTCTGTTTTTATGCGTGATCATTAACAAACCATTTCGGGGATGTCCTCTTGGTCTGAATTTGTGTCCGTTTCAGTGTCAGGCATTTCAGGAATATCAGCCTGAGTCTGGATCTGGGCCTGCAGTGGGAACACAAGCTTGGATATAAGATTGACTTCACAAGCACATAATGAAACAATGCGTTCATCTAAAAAAATTTTTTTTAAACACACATGTCACATGAAAAAAAGCAAGATTGGTCTGTCTCTCATTGTGAATACACAGTGATGAGTCACAAGTCATTGTGATCGGCTAAAGACACACGGTTAAGATTATAGAGTGTAAATAAATGTGCAGACAATATAGTTTTGCTTCTCTTATGACCATAGCGCAAGAGTAATAAAGTAAGTCTTATTCTGTTGAGTTGTCGTGTGTGTGATCATTAACAAACCATTTGGGAGCTGTCCTCTTGGTCTGAATATGTGTCCATTCCAGTGTCCAGCATTTCAGGTATATCAGCGTGAGTCTGGTTCTGGGCCTGCAGTGGGAACACAAGCTTTAATTTAAGATTGACTTCACTAGCACATGATGAAACAAGAGTGATCTGTTGCCCTAATACCCATTTTCGCTGATGACTCCAATTAAAAGTTTGACATCCCTTTTTTCACTCTTATATACGATCCAAAAATTGTAATGTATTAATCTTTATTGTATTAAAATGTAACCATTTCCATGTCCATTATCCAGAGGTGTTCTGTTGAATACCTTGAATATTCTAGCTGCTTTTATTTATTTTTTTACAAAGACTTGCACATTACCTGTAAGTATTCTCTGAGTCTCTTTCTGAATTTTACTCTTGGTCCAGTTTTTGGAATCAAGTCATTGAAGTTGCCCAACTCCTCAAGGCTTAAGAACGTTTCCTTGTCAATGGCTTGATCTGAAATGAAAATAAATTAAACTCACTATGATTTTTCAAAAACAATCAGAAGAATATCAGGGATATGTTGCTATTGTGCTGCAGCTTCTTTTCATCGCAAAGCCGAACTGTAACTTTACCTTCAAATATCTGAATCAACTCACTCAGACCCCATTCAGTTAGTTTATCCTGGACGAAATAACATGTCTCCATGGAATTCCACTGCAAATATGAAAAAAGGGCAACATTTATTTTGTTGCTTGCAACAATTCTAGCTTATTGTACTACTGTATTGTACTCTCGACGTATACAACATCTACATAGAATACACAACTGCAGAAATATAATATAGAATAAGTGCAGGTTATTATACAGGATATGGCTGGTAAATCTAAAACTATTAGTTTGTTAGTTTTTGTTTGACATGGACATCACATCACATTTACATTTGACAAACCAGATGCATTGTCTAATTGTTTTAGCATACATGCTATTTCTCAACACCTGTCCACACGCAGCTTTTAAAAGAAAATAAATAAAGATAGGGACAAAAGAGGTAGAACTAATGAAGAGGAAATGATAAAATATGCAATATTACAGTGATGAAAGAGCAGCAATATATTCAGGGTCAAATGAGCAAAGGCAGCATGATCAGCTAATAAACTAGTCGTAATTGATTTATGTTTCATTTTTCATTTCATTTAACTTTTATTTATCCTCGAGAGACCAATTGAGGGGTGACCCTCATTTTCAATGATGTCGAGTCAATGATGTGAGCACTGTTGTGATTTTAGCCGTTGTTTAAAAGTCCTCTGTTAAAAGCATTAATGTTAATCAAACACTTACCCAGCAGTCTATTCTTGCACACTGGAGGTTATTTTGCTCTGATCAATGTTGCGAAGCATTTTTACTACATAGCAAGTAACTAAACTGTTTCATCTCAACACTCTTCCATGTTTCTATTTACCTTAAAGTTGTCTGACATGGATGTGTTAAACCGAATGCATGCATGCATGCTGTGGATGCTTAACTAGGCTTTAGGCAGCTGCAAATCGGCAGAGCTGATATAAGGATCCTAATTGTTTTTGACATCTCCTGGCTGAAAAGAAAGCAAATTCTTGCATTGATTCTGTCATGTTTGTGCTACATCTAGATACATAAGATCTAGATAGAAGCTCAATGTCCTGTTACCCTTGAACATTTGCATTCACTGCTTACCAATTAGTGTACACATTAGTGTAAGCAGGACATATTACCTGTAAGTATTCTTTGAGTCTCTTTCGGAATTTTACTCGTGGTCCAATTTTAGGAATCAAGACACTGATGCTGTCCAAACTGCCAAGACTTAGAAAAGACTCCTTATCAATGTGTTCATCTAAAACACATGAAAGAAGAAACAACATAAAATAATGATCATGATGTCAGCACTTTTAGTCATTCATAATACATGTGCAGACATCAGTGGCTTGAGCCCAGGAGAGTGAAGTAACAGCCCCATCATAAATACATAGCTTTGCTTCTCTTATGACCATAGCACAAGAAGAACAAAGTAACCATCCTTCATTGGCATGTGTTGATTGCTTGAATACATTGGTTTTACAACTTAGATCAATTATACACTCTGAACAAAGACATTGAATAGTATTGAGTTTACACTTGCATAACAGTTAACCATAGAAGCAAAACATTTCTCATCATTGTGCTGCAATTTCAGTACCATTAATTTCAGCCTTAACTACTCAAAGCAGCATGCTAATGCAGTACCTTTAAATCTTTGCAGGAACTCAGTGAAGCCCCATTCAGTTAGTTTGTCCCGGATAAAATCGTTGGTCGCCATGGGAATTCACTGCAAAAAAAAATGTGTCAGCTATTAAAATAGTTAGTCCAAATTACAAGTGCAATTCAACAACCACCACTGACCTCTTACCTGAATCTTAGTAATAATTATACTACAGAGATCATGGACCTCCAGTTTCTGTGTTGCCTTGTTAAATGCCAGGCAGGGGGCAAAGTGCCTTGTATGTGTGTGTGCTCGTCTTCCTGTTTTCTCATCTCCTTCCTCTTCTTTTCTCTACAGGTGATTATACTTCTGGATACTGGTTTTATAAGTGCCCCTCCCTGCACTGGGAGAGATCACATGGTTTAATCAGTCAGCAGCTGCTACAACAGAAAGACAATTCCAACATGACAAAGACATTCATGGATAAGCAGGTTAGGTTAATATGAAGTTAGACATGTGTTGGTACAGTTTAAAAACTCACACCCTCATTGTTTTCTTTCTTCCAGTAACAGCCATGGTGTGTTGTGGGCTAATTGTTCGTTATGTCTGTACACATAATTTATATTTTGCCTGGAGCACGGCACCATCGCACACACCCAAAATAACCACACCTATGCAAATAGCATGCAAAAACAATGATAACCATTTATAGTAAAGAAGAACTAAACTTTTAGGCGTTCATGGTCAGCCACTTGCGAAACGCAGGATGTTTTACTGTAACACCATCAGTGTGTAGTTCCGATACCATCCCACTTATGTTATTACTCTTCTCTTCGGTGTACATTTTTGATGAAAATATTATACTTAATCTACTTGACATTTGTTTGACAGATATGGCTACTGATTATTATTAAAGTTATGTGAGTACTGCATGCTGAGTGCAGTGTGTCACATGACTTGCATCGATCGCAAACATCCCCCCCGCCTCCTTACAGATCTAGAATACCCATTATATGAGGGGTCTCACTGCCGGTATGGTTAGGTAGATTAGGGCCCTAAATCAGTAGAATGTTTCTTGAAGATTATACAATTACACATTATAGTGAATGCCATCCTAAACAACCAAAATAAAATAAAAATTAGTAAATATTGATACCTGTTGTCACACCGCGGTGAGGTTGTCTCGTCTTGGGTTCTTGGTCTCGTTACTTCCTGTTTTATTTTGAAGATCTAACTCTCCTCTCGTTTCAGGTCACTTGCCCTTCCTCATGTGTCACCGGTCTGATTGTCTCACCTGATCCCTAATCGTTTCCACCTGTTCCCCATTATCCTCATGTGTATTTAGTCAGCGTCTTCCCTTTGTCCTGTGCTGAAGTGTTTCGTTTGTTTGTTTCTCCTAAGCCCCTGTTGTGAAATTTTTGAATTCCGTTCTTAGTCAGATTTTCAGAGAGACAGTATTTTTGAGCCTGTCTATTTAAGCACTTCTTGTAAGAAGTATTTAGAACTCAATAAAGTGAGTTTGATATCATTTTTCCTCTGCATCTGAGTCCTCTTTTGGTCCTGGCCTGACATTACACTTCAGCCAGTATGGACTCAGCAGGGATAGATCAACTCACTGATGCCCTGCGAACCCAAGAAGCCCGACTCTCTCGTCAGGAGGATTTCCAGACCGCCATGGCCTCCCAGATGGGGCTTCTTTCCTCTCAACTCCAGGGCCTGCACGATCATCTAGTGCAGACGGATACAGCACCCGTGCCTCCGGCAGTGGCCGCCACTCTACCAGTAAATCCCGTTACTACTATGACCATCATGGGAGCTACATGTAAGTTGGCTTCACCTACACGATTCTCTGGTGAACTGGGCTTATGTAAAGCTTTCCTCATAGACTGCTCCATACACTATGAGCTTAATCCCCACGCTTTTTCCACTGACCGATCAAAGATTGCCTTCATGATTTCCCACCTTGCCGGCAGAGCCAAAGCCTGGGCCTCAGCAGAGTGGGCCCAAGATTCTCCTGTTTGCAGATCACTCACCGGATTTGAGACGGCGCTGCGAAAGATCTTCGACCCAGTAACTACCAACCGGGAAAAGGCTCGGGAGCTGAGCGGACTGAAACAGGGTAACAACTCTGTGTGTGACTACGCCATCCAATTTCGCACATTGTCGGCCGAGATTGGCTGGAATACTATGGCTCTATACGACGTGTTCTTAAAGGGATTGGCGGCTCCTATTCAGGATCTTCTGGTTCCTCTGGATCTTCCCCCGGACCTTGACTCGCTCATCGCCCTCGCGATCCGGACGGATAACCGAGCTCGTCAACTCAGACAGCAGCGCACCTTGAGACCATCGCGCATGCAGACACCTGGCTGGTCGACCACCCGGCGACCTCCACCAGAACAGCCTCCTTATCCTCGCCTAGAAGGAGAGGAAGGAGAGGAAGAGCCTATGCAGCTGGGGAGAGCCAGGCTATCACCGGAGGAAAGACAAAGGCGACTACAGGAGGGTCGCTGTTTTTACTGCGGTGAACCCGGGCATCTCGTCTCCACCTGCCCGGCTAAAAGGACCACGATGGTGAGTGAATTCAAGACTACAGACACCCCCTCACGTATTCTCACCACAGTGCAGGTAACACACCACGCCACCACTGAACTCAAGGCACTTATAGACTCAGGGGCTGATGAAAGCTTGATGGACTGGGAATTAGCTAAAAAACTGGATCTTAACATAGAACTTTTAGCTAGACCCATCAGAGCTAAAGCTCTTAATGGACATGAGTTGTTTACTATCACCCACATCACAACCCCCCTCAAAATGCGCATTAACGATCACCAAGAGAACATTCGTTTTTATGTATTCACTTCCCCATCTCAGACCCTCATATTGGGACAGCCATGGCTCTCACGTCACAATCCCCACATAGATTGGAGAACGGGTAAGATTGTGGGATGGGGAGGGGACTGTGCGCGTGACTGTATGAACATTTCAGTTCGGGGAGGGGGAATCGCAGACATTAATATGGTCTCTGTTAACCCCACCATAGATCCCAACTACCCGGACCTGAGCTCTGTGCCGTCCTGCTACCACCACCTCAAAGAGGTTTTTAACAAAGCCAAAGCGCTATCACTTCCTCCTCACCGTTCCTATGACTGTGCCATAGAGTTAATTTCCGGGCTCCACCATCCCCAAAGGGCGCTTGTACGCGGTCTCAGGGCCCGAGAGGGAAGCTATGCGGGAGTACATCGAGACCTCCCTGAAAGCCGGGCTAATCCGCCACTCATCATCCCCAGCCGGAGCCGGGTTTTTCTTTGTCGGGAAAAAAGATGGTTCACTACGACCCTGCATTGACTACAGCCCACTCAACGACATAACAATTAAGAACCGTTACCCGCTTCCTCTCATGTCATCTGTCTTTGACCAGCTTCAACAGGCCAAAGTATTCACCAAGTTGGATCTTCGCAACGCCTATCACTTGGTGCGGATCAGAGAAGGAGATGAGTGGAAGACCGGTTTCAACGACCCCAGTGGCCACTATGAGTACCGAGTCATGCCATTTGGTCTCACAAACGCTCCTGCAGTATTCCAGGCCATGATAAATGACGTATTGAGAGACTTTCTTGACCACTTCGTGTATGTTTACTTAGACGACATACTTATCTACTCCCCGAACCTGACCAAACACCAAGACCACGTAACCCAGGTGTTAAAAAGACTATTAGACAATCAACTCTATGTCAAGGCTGAAAAAAGTGAATTCCATGCCGAAACTGTCTCCTTCCTGGGCTTCATTGTAGCCCCTGGAAGAGTACAGATGGACCCGGCTAAAATTAGCGCTGTGCTCGATTGGCCCACACCTGATAGCCGCAAAAAGGTTCAGCAATTTCTGGGTTTTGCTAACTTTTACAGGCGGTTTATCAGAGGCTTCAGCGCAGTAGCTGCTCCTCTCCATGCTCTTACCTCCACGCAGGTGCAGTTCCACTGGTCTCCAGACGCGGATGCGGCGTTCCGGACCCTCAAGCAACGCTTTACCTCGGCTCCCATTCTCACCATGCCAGATCCTCAACGGCAGTTCGTGGTCGAGGCGGACGCCTCCAACGAAGGGGTCGGGGCAATTCTCTCACAGCGATCAGAGCAGGACGGTAAGATGCATCCTTGTGCTTTTCTGTCCCGGCGGCTATCCAAGGCGGAGCGAAACTATGATGTTGGCAACAGGGAGCTGCTGGCGGTCAAACTCGCCTTGGAGGAGTGGAGACACTGGCTCGAGGGGGCTGATCATCCATTCATCGTATGGACTGATCATAAAAATTTGGAGTACATCAAGAAAGCCAAGAGACTCAACTCTCGCCAGGCCAGGTGGGCGCTATTTTTTAACGGATTCTCTTTTTCTCTTTCATACAGGCCGGGGTCCCGAAACGTCAAACCAGACGCACTGTCCCGTCTCTTCGACCCCGAGCCTGCTGCCAAGGACCCAGAACCGATCCTCCCACGGTCATGTGTGGTTGGAGCACTGACCTGGCAGATAGAAAATGAGGTTAAGCAGGCTAATGGTGAGGCTCCGTCACCTAGTGATTGTCCAGAGAATCGTTTGTTTGTTCCGGTTGAATTGCGTCCACAGGTGATCCACTGGGCCCACACCTCGCTGCTTTCCTGTCATCCGGGTGTTCGTAGAACTATGTTCGCTATCACCCGGAGGTTCTGGTGGCCCTCCATGGAGCCGGAGGTCCGGGAGTACGTAGGGG
The DNA here is from genome assembly GCA_949357725.1 of Hyperoplus immaculatus. Taxonomy (NCBI): domain Eukaryota; kingdom Metazoa; phylum Chordata; class Actinopteri; order Uranoscopiformes; family Ammodytidae; genus Hyperoplus; species Hyperoplus immaculatus. Next base: position 5,204,477 of record OX442364.1, on the reverse strand, counting down.
CATGTTCGGTCTGCGCTCGCAACAAGACGTCCTCCGGGTCACGTATGGGTCTCCTGCAGCCTCTTCCCATTCCCTCCAGACCGTGGTCCGACATCTCGGTGGACTTCGTCACGGGGCTCCCGGTCTCACAAGGTAACACCACTGTCCTCACGGTGGTGGACAGATTTTCCAAAATGACTAGATTCATTGCTTTACCTAAACTGCCCTCCGCCAAAGAAACGGCGGAGATAATGATGAACAATGTTTTCAAGATTCACGGATTTCCCAAGGACATTGTTTCAGACCGGGGCCCCCAGTTCATCTCCCGGTTCTGGAGGGAGTTCTGTCGGCTCATCGGAGCGAAGACCAGCCTGACTTCGGGTTATCACCCGGAGGCCAATGGCCAGACCGAACGCCTAAACCAGCAACTGGAGACCGGCCTCCGGTGTCTGGTCTCTCAGAATCCCTCAACATGGAGCAAACACCTGGTCTGGGTCGAGTATGCCCATAATACTCTGCCCACCTCGGCCACAGGTATTTCACCATTCAAGTGTGTGTTTGGTTATCAGCCCCCTGTGTTCGCAGACAACGAGCTGGAGGTGTCTGTACCCTCCGCCCATGCCATGGTTCGCCGCTGCCACCGCATCTGGGCAGCCGCCAAGCAAGTGTTAATTCGCCAAGGGGACCGGGTCAAGAAGACGGCGGACCGCAAGAGACGGCCCGCTCCAGCCTACCAGCCAGGACAGAGAGTGTGGCTCTCCGCCAAGGATCTGCACCTTAAGGTTCCATCCAGAAAGCTGGCGCCGCGGTTCGTGGGTCCGTTTCCTATTACCAAGCTCATCGGTCCTGCAGCAGTTCGCCTTCGCCTGCCCCGATCCCTCCGTGTCCACCCGACCTTCCATGTGAGCCGAGTCAAGCCCGCTAAGGAGAGCCCGATGGTTCCAGCCGCTGCCCCGCCGCCACCCCCAGAAGTAATAGACGGCGGTCCGGTGTACAAGGTTAAGCAGTTACTGGCAGTTCGCAACCGGGGCCGTGGTAAACAGTATCTGGTGGACTGGGTAGGATATGGTCCCGAGGAGAGACAGTGGGTTCCGTCTAGACACATCCTGGACGAGATCCTCATCACAGATTTTCACAGGGACCAGCCTGGGCCGTCAGGAGTCGGCCCTAGAGGGAGGGGTACTGTCACACCGCGGTGAGGTTGTCTCGTCTTGGGTTCTTGGTCTCGTTACTTCCTGTTTTATTTTGAAGATCTAACTCTCCTCTCGTTTCAGGTCACTTGCCCTTCCTCATGTGTCACCGGTCTGATTGTCTCACCTGATCCCTAATCGTTTCCACCTGTTCCCCATTATCCTCATGTGTATTTAGTCAGCGTCTTCCCTTTGTCCTGTGCTGAAGTGTTTTGTTTGTTTGTTTCTCCTAAGCCCCTGTTGTGAAATTTTTGAATTCCGTTCTTAGTCAGATTTTCAGAGAGACAGTATTTTTGAGCCTGTCTATTTAAGCACTTCTTGTAAGAAGTATTTAGAACTCAATAAAGTGAGTTTGATATAATTTTTCCTCTGCATCTGAGTCCTCTTTTGGTCCTGGCCTGACACCTGTTATGCGTTTAATACAGATGAAACAGCATGGGAAACAGCATGGGTCAAATTGACCGCAAGGAATAGGCTACCTATGTATACAGGACAACTAAAACATAAAATCATGTACATTTTACATTTACCCAGTTGGGGTAGGAACATCCATTAAATATGAAAGAAAATGATCATAACCACTTATGCAGAGATGTCAAACATTGAATGGGGTCAATGTGCCACACAGTAACACTATTTGTTGATTTGATTGTCAATTGCCCCCACAGCAGTTTCTGATTTATATTGTATTGTATTACAGCTTATATCTTTTAACCTTTATGGTTTCTCTCTCTCAGTCTCTCACTTAATAGTTAACATGCTGAAAACATACATACTTGTTCATACTAAAAGCCCTCAGATGGGACAGAACCTTAGCTTGCCCCTGTGCTGTATTTGGAAGTTTAAATTACAGTTTGAGGACCAAGAGACAAAATGATTCAATATTTATAAAAATTCAACAAAATGAATTAGAATATGAATTTACATTTTCTGTAGCTAAATTTGGAGGAACAATAAAGAGCCATTTTTCATCAGAAAAACTTTTAATTCTTGGTTTTTGCTGATAATATTGTACTTTAAAATACAGGACAATAAGTATTTTTACTGAACTGATTTTTTTTTTTACTTTACTTGAGGAATTGGGAATTTAAGATTTGAGTACTCCTTCCACCACTAGTTTACCTAAAATGACAGAAAGCACATGACCTTGATCCAAACTTTAAGTAACTTCTAGACAAAACATTTGACCTACCAGTAAAATAAAGATGCAAAATACACACTAAGAAAAGAGCCCTATTATCATTTTGACCAGGAGGTGGATGGCTTACAATGCCACTTGACAGTATTTATTTTCACCACAAAAGCAACTGTGCCTGCTCACACCTGTATGATAATATTGTCGCTTCACACAACAGCACCTGCTCTAAAATTGTATGGGAGTTGTCTCAAAATTAAAACAGGTCTGGTGAGGCTTATTGATTCAGTAATTGTGTGGACAGTTGTCTTTAACGAGATGCCATATAAATATATACACAGATTAGACATGGTTCATATGAAGAAAGAATTGGTTTTAGAAAATGCGATGCCAATAGAAAACTTAGTCTGAAATCAGCATTTCAGTATGAAACAAGTTTTGCGATCATGTGATCATAAATTCCTGGACGACTATCAGAAAGCTTTATTTTTTAGTAATTCAAAGTTTGACATCAAGTGGTCCCTTTTTTCGCTCTTATTTACGATCCAAAAATTGTAATGTATTATTCTGTATTGTATAAAATGTAACCATTTCCATGTCCATTATCCAGAGGTGTTCTGTTGAATACCTTGAATATTCTAGCTGCTTTTATTTATTTTTTTACCAAGACTTGCACATTACCTGTAAGTATTCTCTGAGTCTCTTTCTGAATTTTACTCTTGGTCCAGTTTTCGGAATCAAGTCATTGAAGTTGCCCAACTCCTCAAGGCTTAAGAACGTTTGCTTAGTAAGTAAAGCCTAGTTGTGTTATATTTTCCTTGGCTGTAAACTAATTTATTACTTCCTGGTGCACAGCATAACCAGCAAATTACTCCTCACACACTTAAAAAAAGGCATAGCCATGTAAAAAGGATACACTTTCTCTGTTTCTCATACAAGAGCACACACACTTTTATTTTGCAGTAAGCAACACTTGTCCTTGAAGAAAAAATCATTCTTTGGAAAGCCTAAAGTCTGTCAAATACAAATACTGTAGTATGTACTCAAGGTTCAAGGTTGTATGAACTCATACAAATATTGAACTTGCTGCATGTCCATCCCAATCTATTAATACTAAACGCAAAGTCAAATCATGAATAAAAAAACATGAAAACACATTCAAAAAGAAGCAAAAACTGCTAAATCATAAAAAAAAGTATCTGGCCATTATAATGAAAGTAACATTATGCCTGCCTTTCCCCATCATCTCTGTCCACCTCTGATCTACAATTACTTAATTGAAAAAATCCAATCCCTCTATATGTAATACACAATAAGCAAATTCAAAGCACATATCAAAACAACACTCAAAGAGAACAACTTCACAAAAATGGTCGGGACCAAATTCAGAGTCTTCATTTCTCTAATCCATGTGATCGCAGTGAATTTTCCTGATCTACATGCAAATTTAGAATCAGTGTAGATCAAACAAAACGATTGTCAGTTAATAACTAAACACATGTTTCTCTTGTATCATACAGTATATTGTCTATCTACTTCTCGTACATGAACAGACAGAAACTATTACTATGCTGTAAGCAACATTTTTGTCCTTTTTGAGAAAACAAAATCATTCTTTTAACCTTTAGTCTGTCAAAAACAACCTGAAATATGTACTGTAATGAAGATACAAAGTCTAATCTAGAAACCCATACAATTGTTGATATTGTAGCACATAAAACCCAATGTCAACGCTCCATGAAATAAAAACATTGACATAGCATGAAAATATATTCGAGAAGAAGCAACTGCTAAATCATTAAAAACAAGACTGTGGGACATAGAGGCTAGGACCCCTACAATAAAAATGGCAATGCTTACCCCGCCCGACACACACACACACACACACACACACACACACACAAAAGCCTCAAGTCCCCGCCATTTAAAAACAAATCTTTTACATGTCTGTCACAACAAGCAAACTAAAAGTAAATGTACAACACACTCAAAGGATCAGGGGGAAAAAACTTTATAAAACTGGTTGAGACCAAATCAAGTGTCCTCTTGTGTCTAATCCATGTGCTCGCAGGCAGCTTTAGTGGGTCATCAGGCCCCTGTTTGGTTCTCTTTGCTGAGCAAACCTGAAACGTCCACACAAAGATAAATGGCATGGTCGTTACATTGAACAATATTGATAGAATGTTTGGATCATCAGTTTCCCTAAAACGTACCTGTGCACACATCAGTTATGCGGTGCAGCTGCTGCTGGGCCGGTTGGATCAGGACTAGATTAATCAAAAGCATGATATTCATTAATCACATCAGCTTACAATCAGGCTATTAGTTGAGATTTTAACAAACTTTTACCAGATCGGTGTTTCTTCATCTGGGGTTTCCTTCAACTGCTTGTAGTATCTCTCCACCTCCTTAAGCTGCACTTTAACATCTCAAGAAAAAAGAAAAACTATTTGTTTAAACCAAGTGCATTAATAATATTCTACACACTGTTTTAATTTATTTAAGTATAATAATCAGAGTTTTTTTTGAAAGTATGAGATTTATATTTTGACATACTGTAATTGCTTTACCTGGGATGGAGTGGCCCTCAGTTTTGAGTGACAGTTCGATTGATTTCTGCATTTTTTCCTCCAGTGTCTTCAGGGTGTCCTCCTAATTCAGCATCAAAATCATAATCCCGTATCGCTAACACAGATACATATTGTGCTTAAGGTTAACTGAGTCCTACATGAATCAACATTGTGTACACAGGCTTGCTGAGACTGGGGGAAATGGTTAACATTTTATGGTTGAAGCTTTCAGAATAATTATCTGGCTTGAAGAAGCCCTAATGTAAATGATGAACTACAATTACAGATAAAGACAAGGATGTTTAGATCAACATGTTTTACTATATCATCATAGTATAATGTTTTTATGAAAAGTAACAGACCCTCAAGTCAGTCAGCTGCTTCAACATTATATCTTTAGCCTTCACGAACATGGTGTTCTTCAACTCATGTACGTGCTTCTCAATGGTGCTCCTCCTGTTTTTCAGAGAGTCTTTTCCTGTTATTTGTGCTGCTTCTACAATAGAACAGATATGTTTGCCAAATCACAATGGATGTTAATGTGTATTATTATAGTCTCAGGTGTTATATGTCATGGTCTTCTATCGTACCTTCATAGCATTTTTGCATGTATTTCCCGATTGTTGTTGTCAGACTGCTGTAGATTTTTTTCTTACGCTCCCTGATGTCTTTTTGGAGCCGTGACCTGATTTGTTCTTCCTTAATAAGGAAGAGAAAAAAAAGAGATTTTTTTTAAATGAAGTTAATAGAAAAAAGGCTAATCTTTTTTATTTATTTTGATATACTTATACTGAATTTAATTTTTTATTATTTATTTAATTTTTTTTATAAAGATTTTACCTTACAAGTTATAAGCAGAACAGGGCGTGTGATGTTTACATCTTTTTTCTACATTGTTGTCATTTACTGTTTCAATATAATTATACAGCTTCTCTGACATTCTCTGACCAGCTAGATAATGGAATATAATGGAAAAGGATGGTTCTCATCTCTACCTCTGTCTTGAGAAATCTCAGTCGCAGTTCAACATCCTTGTGTTTTTCAACCAGCCTCACTGTGTCAAGTGAAAATGTGTTGATGACCCCATTGAAAGGTCCACTTTTTCCGTCATTTCTGAAACATGTTAATAAATATAAATGTTAATAAAGGAAACATTGACACGTTTCTAATCAAAAGACCAATTTATAGAGCAGTCTCTTACGGGAAGGTCTTCCTGAATTCCTTATCAATGCTATCAGTCAGGCATGAAGCTAGCTTCATATTGAGGTTTATTTCTTTCCCTTTTTTTGGTTTGTGGATGCCATTTTTCTTAACAACACGCTCCAATATCTTGTGAAAAGCACTACCTTTCATCCCTCTCTGAAAACAAACAGAAAACATTTTTTAAAGACAGTTAACAATCATATGAAGTGCAAAATCAGTTGTTTTGATGTTATTATAATTTCAATACTCACAGGATTTAGGACAGGCTTCAGCATTGTTTCACATGAACTTCTGGATTTTTCAACACCCTCACTAAGGCATTTAACAAAGGCCTCATGAGCCTCTTCCATGGGTTTTCTGACTTTATTAAGTTCACGCCTCAGGTTTTCTTTAAGGAGTTTGCACACATCCATGTCATGGGCAACCTGAAATCAATAACAACACATTCTGTATTTAAGGATATTAATCTGTACTGCTTATGTCACTGAGTTTATTTCAAGATATTATTATGTAGCCTCTCAAAAAACAAACAGGACATCAACTACATTGATGGCTTTAGCAGGCGTGAAATTTCAGTGTTTTAGTGGCATTTAAGATTTGTTATTCCAGATAGATCCAATAAGTCTGTCCCTTAACTTGGCAAATCTTCTACTGCATTTGAGTGTAGTTTACTTCAAACTCCTTTTTGCCTTGAATATTTATTATTTTCTTACAATATTCATAACAATATTAATGAAGCAAAAACACAGTTTTATCAGTTGACCTTACCTCTGCTCTACAGCTGGCCCCTTGAATCAGTGAGAGAATCCCATGAGCTCCAGACACATAGTTTAACGTTTTTGAGTGACTGTCATTGAGCTTTCGCAGAAATTTCTTAAGTTTGGGAATTTCTGTAAAAATAAATAGCAGCTGAAACTTACATATTCAAATACCACCCTACAAATTACCTACTTAATTGAAATTACACAATCTAATTAGTAATTTCTGTTTAAATTAAAGTTGTTAGAGTAGAGTAAAAAAACACTCTATCCAGTGTTAAATTGGGACTTCACCTACCAGTTTCATCTGGTTTTAGGCGTTTCTCTTTCAGAAACTCTTTGGAGCTCACTGTGAACACTTGGAAAGATTTGCCACTGAAATGATTCTTAAAATTTTTTTTTTTGATTTGAAGATATGCTTGCAGTTGTAGACAATATTAGTGTGTGAAAATCATTCTATAAAACTCACCTTAATCTTCTTTGATTTGCCAAATTTCTTTTTCACTGCTTCCTTGGCTCGTGCATTTCTTTTCAAAATCAAACCACGAACAGCATGTTTTCTGAAGAAAAAGATTGTTTCTACTGGAATTTCCTTTTATATATATTAAATATTAACATATTTTTTTAGTAGGGGAGACACTTTTTACATTTGCTTCCCTCTAAGGGAGCTAAAATGATTTATCAGTCAAATTTACACATTTCCCATTAATTCAGGATGAAAAAAAGTTGTCTTGTGTCTCAGTTTACCCCAGCTGTGGGGTAAACTGAGACAGACCAGAGAAATTAAGGGGGAAAACTGATCCACTTACTTTTTACACTCTGAAACTACCATCACATTCACAACAATTGCTGTAACAGTTAGAATCCTGACAATTAGCTTGAAAACCAAATATTCCAAAACTAATGTCGGACGAGTAACAGAATCATGGGGTTTGGTCAATTAAGAAAAACATTTTCTAAACACTTGAAAGTAACTCTGATCAAATACACCATATAATTCATATTCAATAATTAACATTCAAATGACATATATAACCAGTTAGATTAAAACACAGTGTGGGGGTCAGAACACAGGACCCTTAAGGCCTTTGCACACCGGGCGCGACGTGAATAAACACAACGTAAAAGCGAATGTTTTGAAATGTGAATTTTATCGCGTCTCACTTTAGAAGCGACATCCCAGAAAAATTGAACTCAGTTCGAAAAAATAAAAAACGCAAATTCGCGGTGCAAAATGACGGCGCTGGTGTGGAAACTTGTATTGACTCTGTATACGTTCGTTAATTAACGGATTAATCGCACGATTAAAACGCGCCCGGTGTGCAAAGGCCTTTAGAGCCAGCTAGTGTCTGGGGGTCAGAGCAAAGAGCAATCAGAACCAGCTAGAACAGCCTGGGACTCAGAACACAGGACTAGACCCAGCTGTCATTTTCCATCTTTTGAGTCTTTAGCCCCTTTTACACAGCCAGTGAAATAATAATAATCTTTATTAAGGACTCAGATGCTCCACTCACATCCAACATACACACACACACACACACACACACACACACACACACACACACACACACACACACACACACACACATAGAACACATTAAAATACTGCACTCAATAAAATACTGCACTAAAATAGGTGCAAGCTATCATGCCAATGCTTTCGAAGCCTGGATGTGAACCTATAGCCCATCATAGGGTTGGTTAAGGCTATAATGATGCTATTTTCTGATAAATCCAATCAACACATGAAATTGAACATTAACTTTGGTAACAGTGCTTGACATGTAGGTACATTAGAGGACACAAATAACTGGCTAGCACTGTGCCACCTAGGAACACGGAGCAACAACCTCATGGCATCATTATATGCCACTCTAAGCCTCTGCATACTTCTCACTCTGTAAGAGGACCAGAGATGAGCTGTATACAGCGACGTGACATAAGCCCTAAACAGAGCACACTTAACATTATATTTAGTACATTTTATTTTATTACTTTTTAATAAAAATAAAACTATTTTTATTTTTAGTGCTGAACAATTAATGTTCTAGCAAGCACGGTGTGTCTGCGGCTCTGTGTGCGCAAAACAAGCAGGAGCATGCTAGTGTAGGCCTACAAGATTTATTTCCTAATTTTCAATGCTGCTTTATTTTTATGTTTTAAATTGGGAAAAACGAATTCCAAAACAACCAATAACCTCTGTATTTAAAAATAAATCAAAACAGTAGAAGTTGCACTTTTATTTAATTGTATTTTGTACAGTCTGCATGTTTGCACAAAATGTGTACCTGTACATATAGTAAACAAAATTGGACAACTGTAAGGTCAGTGCCTGTTGTATTTGTGTATTCAAATAAACAGTTGTTTATTTCATTAGTGCACATTGGCATCTTTGAGCAAAATACCCCCAACATTTTTGCTGCGGCGCTACGCGCCGCACTTCCTATTCCCATGGCCAGCAGCAACCTTTACTAAGACATTTCCTGGGGGGTACAGAGATCCCTTGTGATCCGTGATAATGTAGGTTACAAATGTAGGCTGAGTGATAAAGCATATTACTGAAAAACAAAGTTAGGGATTTGGAGTTATTTTGCCATTATTTTAGTGGTCCGGCCCACTTGAGATCAGAGAGGCTGTATGTGGCCCTCCAACCAAAATGAGTTTGACACCCCTGCTCTAGGATCACGGGTAGGGTGTTCTTCTCCCCGAGATCACAAATAAACTATGTTTTCCTTCAAACAAGGTTGATATCAAGTAAACTTGTGTCACCTACCGAAGCATATACCATCACGCTCAGGTAGCTATCGGTAAGTCTGCCTTGTATGGTTGGGACATTGTGGTTAACAATCTAATCCCCTATGGAGAAAATTAATAGCATTTCATAACTAACTTTAAATAGCCTATGTACAATAGAATCTTCGATTTACTTACTCAGCATCTGAATCTTCAATCAGATCAGACTTGGTGCAGATGAAGTGAATGTGCTGACATTCGCCACCATTTCCCATGAGGCTACAAACACTTTCCAGGATCTCCCAGGGTTCTTTTTCTGCTACTGCTCGATTAACGTCAGTCACAATCCACACAGTAGAGCAACTTCCAACAACCTGTAAGGGCAGCATTTTCAGTGCTTTGATGTTGCAGTATCCATATAAAACAGTACCCAATAAGTTAAAAAAAACATTGTAATTGACTAACATACATCTTTCCATATTGTAGCTCTGCTCTTGTTATGGTCACCATTGCCAGGAAGATCCACAAGTGTGACATGCTTGAGACGATTATAATTGGGCACCCTGATGGTCACACATTTCACTAGTGGCCAATACCACTTCTTTACATCTTTACCTTCTCTGTCATTTGTGTCAGTTCTTGTGTATTGGACAACTATTGCAGATAGCTCTTTAGCCTGCAACAAAAACAAATAAATAAGATCAGGACAACCTAATGTAATTTTATTTATTTGCACATTTAAAGTGCTTTTTAATTTGCATGAAATAATTTGAAAAAGGATATGATAAAAAATATGAAAAAACAAACATTGAAACCATTTAAAGTACCAAAATCGGCAAAAAGTTCAAATTAGATTAGTAACTAATCCAAATGACTAACCGGTGCAGAGAGCTTTTCTCTTACTTACTGAATCACATGTCAGGGTCTTCTTCCTGGAGTTGAGAAATTCTGGGATTTCTTTGAAATACTTGTCGTCGAAGAGGTTTTCATTCTTTATATTTTTCCACTCTTCGCCATACAGAGCTGAAAGCTTTTCACCATAATCGTCATCTTCCTGATCATCTTCCTGATCATCTTCCTGATCTGCATTATCCCCAAGAAAATTAAAGGACCACAACTCGTCTGTCCACTCCTAAAGAATAAAAAACATTATATTTGATTTATTTTAATTCAAAGGCATGTAATGTATCCAGCAACTTTGTGTTTGCAGCTACATCAAAATTATTTTAATAGCTTCAAGAAAACAAACATATTCAGTCCATTTTACCTCTCTTGTAATGAACTCAATTTCTGCCTCATACTTTGAGTTCCGCATGTTAGCCTCCACTTTAATCATGGCTGAGGTACATGCAGAGACACTTCCAGAGGGCAAGAGATTCTTCTCTCCAATGACAGCATTTATCAAGGAGCTCTTTCCAGCCCCGGTTTTACCAAAGACACCGACCAGTTCCCTCTTGTCTGTCTCCAAATTGTTTATTTTATCCCTGTCGCACAATTGATTAAAATGTATTAGGCTAATTAATATACAAAACTGAAAGAATGTCTGGAAGTCAGCTGTCTATAAACAATACTCAATCACAATTTAAAGCAGTCAATCAATTCCTTAATATTAACAATGATTCTAATGAGTACTTGCATGTGAAAAGGGTTACTGTACTTTTCGGACTACAAGCCGCGACTTTTTCCCAATTTTTCGACCCTGTTACACAGCACAGTTGTATATGTTCTGTAGCTACTAGGGATGGGCGTTAGTAATCAAGTACTCGAGTAGGCCTACTCCTCGTTTCAAATGAACTCGATTGGTGGATGAGGAAACTAGTTTTATTTTTTAGTGTTCGTAGCCTTTAGGCTTGCCGGCGGGCCGCCCCTATTTTAAAATGTTATATACGTGTACAAAACGGCACAAAACGGATAAAATAAAGTTTAACAAAATTTAATATTTTGATGCAAGTGCAATAAACTGAGCGTTGTGTCAAAAAGCAACTGCAAATAACTGCCACCTCCGTGTCACCGCAGCGCAGCCTGCACCGCGGAGCTGAACACGGTCTCTCCTTTCTCCAGAACATTGTCAGGAATATAGCCTAACTGTCCAATTATTTCAAAGCAGATGATACAATTACGTTTATAAAAAGGGGAGATGACACCTGTTACTCTCAGTTAGTAATGAGTAGCCTAGACTACAGGTGAGCATGCAAGCTGCTCTCCGCTTGGAAAGAAAAGTAAAGAAGAAGCAAGGCTTACATCAGGCACATTCGCTCCGAGCCAACAACAGTTAAGAAGCCTTCAACAGGGAATATGGGGATAACATTCAAAAACCGACCGGTGTAACGTTCCGTTAATGAGGAATTAGTCGCGGTAATTATTCATGGACACAGAGTGAGCATTACGCGGTTGGCTATTACGCGGTTGGCTATACAACTATCTGCTTTGGTGAGTTATTTATATGTATTTAAATGGTAGGACAATCATTTAATATTATTTGCTGCCCTTCTTATTTTAAATGGTGACTTAGGCTATTTTTTTGTTACAACTACAGACCATGCTTTTTTCTCCCCATCGCAAACCTACTCGATCGGATTAAATTGTGGCCTGTCTATTTAATTACTTTCAGTGAGGAAAATGTGTTTTAAACTTGTGGGAATAAATCCTTAATATCATATGGCAACTGTGACTGTTTGACAATAAGCATTGAGCGCTTTATTGCGGTGAACCGTTGTTCTGCAGACAGATGCGGTGCGTTCTAAAAATAGAAAAAAGTTTAACGAGGAATCGATTGATCCTCGAGGAAAACAAGCGATCACACGAGTAGTGAAAACACTCCTGCCCATCCCTAGTAGCTATTGCACTAAATGGTAACACTTGAATACTTATGCAAATTGTTTGTTGAAATGTTAATAAATGGGAGATTCCTCAAGCAGCCATCTCTTTCCCGACAATCCCCTCTGTGCACAAATTCTTACATATGGTAATTAAACATTATAACGCCTGCGGCTTATAGTCCAGTGCGGTTTATAGTGCGGAAAATACGGTACTCACAGATGAAATCACACAGAATTTCCAGCAGACTTTGCTGTTCACTTCAGCTTGACAGAGCTTTAGGGCTCAACAGTGTGGTTTCGGAAGTAAAAATCCCATTAATTTTCTCCATAGGGGATTTTCTCATTAGCCACAATGTAATTACCATCCAAGGCAGACTTACCGTGAAACAATGATATATGCTTCGGTAGATTACACACGTTTGCATGATACAAACCTTGTTATAAGAAACACATGTTTATTTGAGATATAAGGTAGAAAAACTAAACTACACATGATCCTAGACTAGAGCATCACAGATATATCTCTGATCACTTATCATGGAAATGTTTAAATTCGGCTTTCATTGTCCTCCACTGGTTTACTTTTTTTTGTTTTGATCCGTAAATCTTTTTGATGGTTTTTTGTACCGTTTACCCCCTTCTCCCCGAAACATCAATCTTCACCTCTGAGTACTGCTCCCCCCAACAGTTCCCCCATGCCGGCCACATCCGTCACTGACACTCGCTCCAGAAAGTTTCCCTCTACAAACCATCATCAGCCACAGAGACTTCCATCATCACAACAACCTACACGTGTAATCTGCCTGCCTCCACCCCCTAGCCCAAGCACCCCAGCCTGTCCAAATTGATACCCGACCCCTAACCAGCAAGGGCCTCATACTCAATGAATTAATAACTGACTGGACTTTCTCTGCATAACTGAAAGATGGCAAAAACCACAGGAATATTTTTCACTAATTTAGACCACACCCGCCAGATATGAATATATATATAAGCCACGCCTCCATGGTCATGGTGGTGGACCATCTCCGAGCACCTGGCTATCACCATGGACCTTCTCATCCCCACACCACAAGTCAAGCAAAAACGCTCTAGAAGTTTCTGGAATCTCAAATCCATCCAACCCACATCTCTCTCCTTCCTCTTGTCCGATAACATCCCTGACTCCACCCTCATCAAGAACGCCTCTCCTACAGACCTGGTCACAATCTATAATGACACCCTCTCCTCCTGTCTCAATCAGCTCGCTCCAATAAAATCTAAGATTGTATCTTTCATTCAATTCACCCCCTGGTACACTGATCATCTCCATCACCTCAAATTCAAAGGCCCCCAACACCAACGGCTAACCAATAGAACCAGTCTCACTATCCTCTACAAAGATGCCCTCAACAGTGCACGCTCCACCTTCTACTCCTCCATCATACAATCAGGAAGCAACAATCCTAAAACTCTGTTTTCCACCATAAACAAACTTCTTAAACCTCTGGTCACAATCTCCAACTCCTACACTGTCAGTAAATGCCTCTCATTTCTCTCACACATCCAAAGAACAATAGACACTATACACAGCCAACTGACCAACACCTCCACTGTCTCGTCTCCGTCCCTCCCTATCACTCTCAGCTGCCGAAACTCTAGTCCACTCATTCATTTCATCCCGCCTTGATTACTGTAACTCCATCCTTTACGGCTCATCAAACCACTTACTTAATAAACTGGAATAAAACTTCACCCTTCAAAGCCCTCAACAACCTGGCCCCTCCCAACCTCTATGACCTTCTCCACCGCCATCTACCCATTGTCTCAGGTCCACCAATGCCAACCTCCCCCAACCCATCAGGACCAACCACCGGTCCTGGGGAGACAGAGCCTTTGCTGCAGCCGCCCGCGCCCTCTGGAATGCCCTCCCCAACGACATCCGCAATGCCAACACTCTTTCATCTTTCAAAACAGCCCTCAAAACACACATTTCCACCCTTGCTTTTAACCTATACACTTTATGTTTTGTTTGTTTGTTTTGTTCAGCTTCTTTTTTCTTCTTCTCATGATTTAGCTGCTATTGTGGAGCGTCTTTGATCACTGGGAAAAGCGCTATACAAATTTGATCTATTATTATTTTTGATGTTGCTTTAAACCAAAATTTTTCGACTGAGCCATGGCTCATATCTAAGGCGACACAACATTTGACGTTCCGTTTACCACTTCTGTTATTGAGTTATCTTTTTTTTTTTACAATTTAACATTTGGGGAAAGTGTGTCTTTCCTGGCTTCCAGCTAGGACACAAATGTGTGTATTTCAGGTTTGAAATGCTAATTTTTAATTTTTTTATTTAGGGGGCAAGCTTCTCTAATCAAATTTCACAGATTTTCCCAGCACGGATAAAGCTATCATTGTAATGAAATCCACAAAGTAATTCTCTCCACCTGGTGAAAGCCTGACCAAGGATAACTTCGCCCGTCTATCACTATCCCTTTTAGCTTTTATTTATTCATCATTGGATTTTATTTTTTTCTTTGATGGTCCTGCTCCGGTATCAGCCATTATGACGACAAATAACTGTCTAAAAACAAGGCATATGTACAGGGGCCTGTTTCAGGTAGCTGGTTTTACATACTCTGAGTTTAATCCTGCGCTAAGAGTTGGTCAACTAATAGCGCAGGATTATCATGAGAAAACTCATCATCTGATTATGATGAATAACTCTGGGTTTTCGGTTTCAGAACACTGGATCAGCGTTGGGTCAATCAACTCTTAGCGTGTTCACTCTGGGTTGATGGTGTGCGTAAAAGCCATTGTCAATGGATCGCTGATAACATGATTCACCATGGAAGCAAACAAATGATTGATCCTCCCACTTCTCCACTTCTCAAAAAAGAAAATTAAATAAAACTTCTCTGCTCCTCCCACTAGAGTTAGAAATATTAACGAATGAGTTTATGGTATGGAGAAGAATTAACAGGGACATTGTCTCATAACTCTGATCTAATCACCTCGGCAATTCATTAAAAAACGGAGCAAACATTTTTTGTCAAGAGAATCATTTCGCTGCTGTATGAGAAGCAATAGTCTATTTAAAAAAGTTACGTATATCAGCAGCAGCAAAAGTATTAAGCTGGCGCAGCACAGCATTGCTGACAGTGTTTTATATTTGCTGTATAATATGTTGGCAAGCTATAGCCTAATACTGTGCAGTAAACAGACTGCCGCTTCTTTTAAATGGGGAGTGAAAGACGTTAACTTCAGACACATTAGGTGACAGTTTCCATTGAAGATCCTGATTGATTTAATACCAGATCCATTTTCCTCAAGTGATCACAGTTTAAATTATTATATCATTTTTATATTCATATTAGGCTATTTTACGAGGCTCGTCTGTGACTTTGGGATCGCACAAGTAAGTAAGTAACGATCGCGTGAAGCCGCAGCGAAATATGTTCAGTGGAACAGACGTTAAAAAGCATACAATACAAATAGGTTTATTAATCTGAATGTAGAGCATGTCACGATGTGTAAGGTGGCCGCCTATATGAACAAGGCTACTGATCAGATAAATGATCGATCAAACGTAAAATCATCAGGAAATGATAAAAACATCCAGATGGAGATTTCTATGGAGTGATTTTGCTTCAAACTGTACAGGGACGCGTGTGACAGTGACACTCTTTCTTCAGTCGGAGCTGCAGCGTAAAGTGAAAACAAACTCAGGGTAGGTCAAATCACCTATTCAGCAGGTTGGACCCACGGCGTATGTTGCCGCAGTAACTGACTCTGGGTTGCCACAAAACCAGCTACCTGAAAGAGGCCCCAGATTTCTCCTGCTTCCCATACCTGGAGGCAGGGGTGGATTACTGCACGGGCACATTGGGCACAGGCCCAGGGGCCCTTAGCCAGAGATACTGATAGTAACTTTTCATGTTGCATAGTCAAAGAGCTCAGTCACTGATGTCAATAACAGGGTCCAAAAAGGAATAGACTAAATATAAGGATACTCATTCAAATTTAACAAGACAGAAATCATCATGGCCCCTCAACTAGTAGGGGAGAAATACAAAAGCAAGTTAAAAACAACAGCATTAGTAGCTCTGTCTAAAGGAATCCATGAGGGGCCTTGAAGGCCCCCTCACACATACAGAAATAAGCTTTCTATGTGTGAATCCTAAATTGTTTATAAGAAGTAGCTATCCACCCTTTATCTGTTGAAATAGGCCCCTCCTTCATAGAAAATGGGTCTGCAGACCAATCTACTGTACTGTTTTTACAGTTGCAGAGTAAAGAGTGCTGCCTGTTTAAGAAAAATCTGAACAATAATGTTCCTTCTGCATCTCAAGATTTGAAAGAGCCTCTAAAATTTCTTCTCAAAGTGCACCAGATTGATTCATTTTACTTTAAAAAGGGGGGGGGGGCATGCCCCCGGACCCCCCCATCAAGGTACAGGGTCCCTCCAACAGTATCCCAAAATCCTGTGGGAAAAACTGACTTCCATATTTTTTTGCCATTTATTGTATATATCTGTGTGGAAAAGTCAGTGTACCTGACTGGATAGGGACGAGTGTGGGGCCCTTTAAGGGTTTGTGCCCAGGGACCCATTATCTCATAATCCGTCTATGCCTGGAGGGATAGGCTACTCAAAACGCGTTGCTGCGCTACACTGAAATCTGCAACCCAAAAGGGATATGTGACAATAGAGCCTGCATGCACAAGCCGTAAAGTGGACTGGGTGCCCGACCAGAGCAAAAGCATTAATAAAAACTATATAAAAACAGCTTTCTTTGCACTGATGGTATTGTTTGCTGTTAAAGGTAATTTATGATCATCAAAGAAAAATTGTAAGTGTTTTAGAAATACTTAAAAGTAGGAAAATTAAGAAACTAGTCTGAAATCTCCTTATAAAAATGTTCCCTTCAACAGCAGTAGAGCCAGGCACACAATAGGATTACAAAAGAATATGAAGTATGGTCAAATTAATAAACTCTTCACTTACTTTAGGAACTTATTGAGCTTTTCGTTGTCTTGGTTAAGTATTTTCTTGTCGACACAGCTCATGATCTTTTTAACTTTATCCAGTATGATTTCTTCTGTCAGAGTAAAAGTAAGAACTTTCAGTAGGAACAATGAACCAGTATATTCAGTAAATATATTTACAATGAAGAAGGTCCTCTACCAAGTCAATTTAGGATCCCTCACAGAGTGTATTATACTTATACTATTGCAACCTAGATAAACAAGTTATCTGGGTTTAAAGCATCATCCAGTTAAAGGATATGGTTCAATTAAGAAAATAGTACCAAAAGCATACATACTGTTGCTATTGCCTGTGGTATAACAAGTTAAAAATACAGTATATTATATAAAAGCTCTATAATGGATAATTGTAATTGTGTAGAATGTAAAATAAATACCTGAGTCTGATTTCGGGTCATGATATCGTTTTGGTGCAACCGCCCTGAAAATATGACTTTCTCTTTCCTTGTTGCATTTAAAAAATGAAAAAGCTAAAATTAAAAGTTTGCATGTGCCTCTAAAAATGTAAACATGCTTATAATATTTCTTATTCAAAGCAGAAATTGATGCCTTGAACGCTGCAATAAGCACCATGTGTTATCAATAACATGCAGTATATCTCACCTTTAACCCTTGTTTAATGGGTAATTGTAATTGTGTAGAATGTAAAATAAATACCTGAGTCTGATTTCGGGTCATGTCGTCGTTTTGTAGGTGGTGATTGCAATTGGCTGCAACCGCCCTGAAAATTTGACTTTCTCTTTCCTTGTTGCATTTAAAAAATTAAAAAGCAAAATTAAAAGTTTGCATGTGCCTCTAAAAATGTAAACATGCTTATAATATTTCTTATTCAAAGCAGAAATTGATGCCTTGAACCCTGCAATAAGCACCATGTGTTATCAATAACATGCAGTATATCTCACCTTTAACCCTTGTTTCACTTGTGGAAGAGCAAGCCTGGGGATGAAAATTAATATAGATTAATAAAGTGGAGTCCAAAAATAGGACATCAAAGTGATAACATTTCTGACAATTCTTCTCTTTTCATGAAGAATAGAGGCACCTTCTTACCTGAGGAGGATCAGCTGCTTCTTCAGCATTTTGCTGACACCGCAGATTAAAATAATATTCAATATAATAATAAGTGCAATACCATACTATTTTGAGTAGTCATATTAAATATAATCTTAAATAATACATTATTATAAATGTAACAAATGCCTTGGATGATACCTAATTGTATTAAACTGTATTTAACTTACTTCAGCAGTTTCCAGACTTGTTGTCTTTTGTTCTTCCTAGGTACAAAATAAATCGTTGCAAATCCATGATTAGTAAAGAAGTTCTATACATTTCTAGCAACCATATTATTGTCAATTAGTTATTACACTCCTTAGTTTGTAGGCCTCATCAAAACTTAACAGAAGTTTCTCCTCCTGTAAATTTTAAATGCATCATACTACATTGTTGGCATAGAGCGACGCAAAATATATGATGTGCTGGCCTCTCAAACAAACCTACATCTCTGGTATGGAGAGAGTCCAGCCTGTCTCCAGTTTGCAGCCCAGGCAAATCTCAAACACATCCTGGTGGGTTGCAAGAAGATCTTAACACAAGGTAGATATACTTCGCGCCACAACCAAGTACTGAAGTGTTTGGCCTCAGCACTGGAGGACAAGAGAGTGTCAATCAATGCAATCCCCCCCAACGCTCAGACCACCTTCCTGCAACTCTCATCATTCATTCGGGAAGGGGCATAACAGAAGACCAAGACCCCACCATCAAGCTCAGGCCCCCTGAACTCAGCCAGAGATTGGAAAATATGTGTCGACCTAAGGCAGAGGCTTACCTTCCCACCTGAAATCGCAGTTACCAATCTGCACCCGGATCTGGTCCTCCGGTCCAAATCCTGCCATAGTGTCTTCATCGTTGAGCTGACCGTCCCTTGGGAGGATGCCACCGATGAGGCATATGAAGGGAAAATGCTGCGGTACTCCAACTTGGCAGCTGAGGCAGTGGAACGGGGCTGTATAGTGAAGTTGGGTCCAGTGTAACTAGGTTGTAGGGTTTTTGTAGCTAGTTCTACAGTAAGGCTACTGAAGGAGGTCGGCATCAGTGGGCAGGCCCAGCGAAAAACAATCAAGGAGCTTTCCACTGCTGCCGAAAGAAGCAGTCACTGGCTGTGGTTGAAGAGGAAGGAGACAGTGTGGGCTGCCAAATGACCACTTATTCGCCAAGCGACACACACTCGGGCATGATCAATCTGCGGTGAGCCTCTCTCGGCTGAGGGTGTATTGTGATAATGGCCGAAACACCTAATGAGGCCGGGGTGCACAACTGAAGATGTGTCGTAATGGCTGGAACATGTGGTTTCTCTGAAATCCTCCCACACCCGCTGCTTTTCCTCTGACTTCGGTACCTTGCAACTGCCTCTGGAGTCCCCCGACTCGTTCTCTGTGGGGGTTGGCCTCCGAC
Source organism: Hyperoplus immaculatus (assembly GCA_949357725.1). Classification (NCBI taxonomy): domain Eukaryota; kingdom Metazoa; phylum Chordata; class Actinopteri; order Uranoscopiformes; family Ammodytidae; genus Hyperoplus; species Hyperoplus immaculatus. The sequence goes on along the minus strand of OX442364.1, from coordinate 5,184,610 downwards.
AGGGCTGCGCTTTATCACCAATCCTGTTTGTGATATTCATGGACAGGATATCAAGGCGTAGTCGTGCTGGGGAGGGGTTGCAGTTCGGTGGGCTGAGGATCTCATCTCTGCTGTTTGCTGATGATGTCGTTTTGATGGCATCATCGGTCTGTGACCTTCTGCTCTCACTGGATCGGTTTGCAACCGAGTGTGTAACGGTTGGGATAAATCTGAGGCCATGGTGCTCAGCAGGAAACCGATGGATTGTCTACTACAGGTAGGGAATGAGTCCTTACCCCAAGTGAAGGCGTTCAAGTACCTCGGGGTCTTGTTTGCGAGTGAGGGAACAATCGAGCGTGAGATTGGCCGGAGAATTGGAGCAGCAGGGATTGTTTTGCACTGGCTTTACCGCAATGTTGTGAAGAAAAGAGAGCTGAGTCGGAAGGCAAAGCTTTCGATCTTACGGGTCGATCTTGGTTCCTACCCTCACCTATGGTCATGAAGGCTGGGTAATGACCGAAAGAACGAGATTGCGGGTACAAGTGGCCGAAATGGGCTTTCTCAGGAGGGTGGCTGGCGTCTCTCTTAGATGGGGTGAGAGGCTCAGTCATTCGTGAGGAACTCGGGGCAGAGCCGCTACACCTTTGTGTCGAAAGGGGCCAGTTGAGGTGGTTCGGGCATCTGGTAAAGATGCCCCCGGTGCGCCTACTTAGGGAGGTGTTTCAGGAGCGTCCAGCTGGAAGGAGGCGTTGAGGAAGACCCAGGACTAGGTGAAGAGATTATATCTCCACACTGGCCTGGGAACGCCTCGGGATCCCCCAGAGCTAGTTGATGTGGCCCGGGAGGGCGAAGTTTAGGGTTCCCTGCTCAAGCTGCTGCCCCCGCCACCCGACTTTGGATAAGCGGTTAAAGATGATGATGATCTCTAAGTGGACATCATGAAAGTCATCTCAGCAAAGAAGACGCTTTCAGTACCACTCAAGACTCAAGACAAGTGCTGTGCAAAATCCTTCGGGATTGTAACTCCTAGTCCTATAAAGCAAATTTAAATGAAGCAGACCAAATACATTATTTGTATAAATGATTTTCACAGCACAGAAATTACCTTTATTCCTTGTAACAATTGAAGTTTCTTCTTGAATTTTGCTCTTGGCCCCGCCTTTGAGATCAAGTTATCGATGTCTTGATGATCATGAAGAGAGTAAAGACTTTCCTTGTCAATTAATTCATCTGTAATTCCAAAAAATATTAATTTGAAAGTTAAGTGATGCAAACAGTTGCTATTTCAAAAGAAGGGAAACAGGTGTGGGCCCAGCTGTTACATTTACATTTTTAAGAACATTAAAACCCAGAGCACTGTAACGTAGAAGTGCTGCTGTATCTGTGCCTGTATAAACAAGGGAGCATAACATTCACCAGCCCTCAAAAGTGCCAGCTGAAACCCTGAAATACGCTGCCAAAGTCATGTGTTCTATGTTTAAAGCAATTTTAGATGTGTAATGTCCCTTTTGTGTTTAAAGCCATTACATCATCATTTGGTTTATTATTTTGTTAGGTCTTGCAGAGGCCTTGACTGAGATCTAATTAATCTGCACCCTTTTTTTAACAACCCATACATAATCTTTTATCTTGTTTTATTCTAATAATATCCAATATAAACAGAAATACCTTCAACTTTCTGTATGTCATACTCATACATTTCGCACTGCAATCCAACATCGTTTTCAATGTTTTTTACTCAAACTAAGATTAAATATGTCAGTGATTCTTGAGAACCGGGACAAAAGCCTGGGACAAAATGTAACTGCTGTTATCTTTAAAAATAAAAATATTTGAAATTGTAGATGTTTTAGGGATTAAGAATAGAACGTCTGGAGCACAATTATCCCCTTAAATTTAATTTTAGTATTATTATGTCAAATTTATGACACTTGTTATCTTCTCATGACGTCAAAAACAGTGTCCACAGAGAAGGTTTCAATCTTTCATATGCAATAAAACCTAATAAAAATTTACTTTAATGATTAAAAAGAGCTTTTTACATCAGAAGCAACACTAAATACTCTCTCATATCAATAACAAATGTTTTTCTACAACACATTCATGTTTTATAAGGTTTCTAAGTGGGGGAACACTTTTTGTCACCACCGTCAGACATTTCATTAAATATAATAAAATCAGGCAATATGAGGGGCAGCTGTCTCCGTGAAGGACCTATTGTCACAAGCTATCTGTGCAGAGTACATTAGAGTCAGACAGGCTCTGATAAGTGTTGTAGTTTTAGAATATTTTACATTCCAAATCTTGAAAGTCATGCGTCACAACCATGATAGGTCAACACCGACTTACAATTTCTGAAGAAGTTATTTGAAATGTTTCCATAATTTTATATTTCTGAAGAAGTTCATACTAGCACCTATCATCAACAGAAAAAACAAATGGCTAACTAATTCATTCCATTTTGTTTAGTTTAAGAAACGTTAAATATGTCAACACCGTCAGATGTCAACTCCGTCAGATTTCCTGTCTGACGGTGGTGACAGGCCAATGACGGAGTTGACATTCAATGTGAAGGCATTATATTTTGGTGGTTTTCAAGTTATTATAATTACATTAAATACAGAAATAGGTTTCAGTTTTTCTAATACTGTATTTATGGAAACTCTCACAATCTTCTTTTGTCATGGATGATTCTTAAGAAAGTACAGGAGGATCTACAAAATGAGGCGATTTGGTCTAAGTCTTTTAGAGCTAGTCTGATTGAAACACTGTAATGTGAATCTTGAATTAACGCTCATTAATATGCTGTTAATGCTGTTATAAAATCACTGTCATTGATTATTCTACGTATTTGATGGTTATCTGGGTTTTTGTCACCACTGTCCGATATGTCAAATCCATAAGATATACTTGTCAACTCCGTCAGATATGTGTCAACTCCGTCAGATTTATATTATTATGATAACAATACATAATGATATTTGATAGTTGTTGAGGAATGGTTGGTCATATGTGAAAATCTAACCAGTCATTTAACATGAGAATGTGTTTTGAATTGTGAAACACATCTTGATTGCTGTTAATTTTAAAGTAAACATTCTATTACACAGTTCAACTGAAGAACATAGAGGAAAATTGATATAAAATATCTATAGTCATATACATTTTGAAAATATTTTTTGTGGCCTTTGTCAGTCTTGGTGAATACTTGTGATCACAATTATTCTCATGGGTCTAGCATAAATTGAGGAAAAATGTTTTTGGTGTCTGACGGTGTTGACACAAAATAAAGAATGGCAAGGTAAAAAGCCCATTTTGATAACAAGGACAAAAGCTGGGAGGTTGTATCAAAGTGTAGCCCAGTAGCTTAGTATATGTTGGAAACATACATGTAATTTAATTTGCCTAAACATAGGGTTTGTATTTTTTCAACATTGCACCCTGTTTTGTCCCACTTCTCAAGAATCACTGATTCAGTATACTTATGAACAAATGTTAATGGGATCACTAAAGAAAATACTAGGTTTTCACCTTTTCTTGCTTATGTTTGTATTAGTAAGTCCCCCCAAGTATTGGCAAGCCATATCACGTCAAAACCCTAAAATAAGGTATGATGATACTTTACCTTTAAATCTTTCTATCCAGTCGCTGAGACCCCATTCAGTTAATTTGGTGCACACAAACTCATCCATGATAAAGAACAGAAGCTGGAAGGTTAAAAAAAATAAAAAAATAATAAGTAATCAATTATTACTGCATTGCATTTATAAGATCTGTCCAAAGCAAGGATTTGAGAAATATGAGTCAGATCTCTGATAAAAGAAAACACTCACAGCATTTACAGTGTACAATAGTGTCTTTAAATCAGCAACTCATCCAGGCATTGTGTGGTGTCAACACATATTATATCATATTTACTGTAACAATTTAGCCAAAAATTGTGTCATACTTTCAGGGATTCATAATTAATACGGTGGGTGGGAATCAACACAAATAGTAAACTAATGCCAACTGAATTATAGATACACTGTAACTGCTGTCTTTTAAAAAAATGTCCACAACTTTTCCACCAAAATTATTGTTGCCAGCTATAACCCTAACACAGAGCAGCTCATATAATTCTGGTGGTTTACATACTGCTTTAGGAACATCCGCAATTTAAAAATGCCTATTTCAGACAAATATTTGTATTTTTTTCTGTTTCTCTTCAAAACTACTATTGACGGCAAACAATTGTAAGAGAAACCAACCCTGGATTATATTGATAACACTTTTGTATCATTGACCAACAGGGCAAGTAGAAAACACTTCAATATACGCAGCAGATTAAACAATAGAATTAGAATCAGAATTCTTTTTATTTTCAATCACCAGTTTAAACGTTGCTGAAGACTTTTCTGCATTGGCCGTTTACAAAAGTTGAAACTTTGACATTCCTCCTTTTTTTTCTCATGTATCTAATATGTTGTTTTTTATTGAATTTTGTACAGCACTTTGGTCATCTGATATTGTTTTTAAATGTGCTATAGAAATAAATTTGACTTTGTCATTGCACAAAGTGCAATGGAATTGGGGTAGAGGCTCATAATGTATTAAATGTCTCTCAAATTTTCCTGGTTCCAAAAAACATCACTGGTGACTGACTGCAGACTAGAATCTAACAATGCTTGAGTCCAAAGAATATAATGTCCAGAAGTTTGTTGAGTTTGCAAAAAAGGTCTTGTGGTTTTTTTGGTACAAACATCAAATAAAACTGAATAATTCTAATTCTTAAAACAAACAAAAGAGCAGGATGTGGGCTATGCCATTGTAGATAAACGTTTTGCTGTGTAATCAGCCACACCTTGCACTCTGCCCATCTCCTATTAAATTCCCACAGGCACTCAAGGTCGCCAAAAACATCCATAGCACACACAAATAATATTAAACAGAATATGGCTCCTACAACAGCTCTAATAGATTAACTGTTAAGTTAACTGTTTAAGCTTCACATACATTTAGGAACAACCAGTAGCAAACAGATGTGTTCTTTTAAAGTAATTTGAGTATATCTACACTTTATAAATAGTACATCTAATCCAAAGCATATTAATGACTGTATTATAACTTCAAAATAGCAGAGTTCTTTTTTGTATGTGTTATTCTACCGTTGATGTTGTGTTTCAGTATCCTAACATTCAGTTGTGAATTTATTAAATTAAATTGTTCCACTTACATTTTCTTTGAATCTCTCTTTGTTCTACTCTTTCTGCCTGCAAAGCAGGTTGAGCAAGATGAATTATAATGTGGAAATACATTCAAATACAAGGCACCATTGGTAAAATGATCGTCCACCACCTCAATTAAAAAGTGTAGTTGTCCAGTCACAAGCACACCTTCAAGGCTCAAAGTTATTTTACTGCCAAATGCTCAATTATTGAAGCAGACGCTGGCAATGAAAGTGTTTGTTTTCAGGCACTCTCCAACAACTCTTTCCAAAATGTATTCAAAAAATCAAAGAGAACTAAAGAGCCCCAGACACACTTTAAAATACAACAAAATAGCTTTGGGCGGAGACAGTTTGTTTCAGGGAAGGGCTGGTTTAGGAGGTGACTTACCTGCTCTTGAGAGGTGGTTGTGGCTGGAGAGCATTGAGTGTTCAGACTCTTCTGTTAGTATTATGTCCCTCCCTATCAGCTCCTCTCTGAGTGCTGGTACCTCCACCTTCCAGCTCTCTCTATCTCTCTGCTGCTTTAGTTCCTCACTGAGGGACTCAAGCTGTCTTCCCCGATTGGCTCTGTCTTTCTAAACTTCTCTCAGCCAAGCGTTGAGGACATATTCATGACTTCTCCTAAAGGTGGTCAGGACAAATTGTAATTTATCGTCTCAGTAGGTTTACAATATGATGGACAATACCATTTATTGTTATACCAGCTGTGATTGTAGCTTCATAATTCTAGTCAAAGTATAAACAGCACAATATAAAAATGTAACGTAACATCAGTAAAATATACCTAACATATCAAAAGTAGAAGAACTTGCATTTAGTTTTGTAATGAACATGCTTCATAAAATTCTAATCTGAAAAGAACAGTTAACTGCAGTTTTAAGACAATTATGCTCAAATAGGAAGTACAATATTACCCTCTGAGATATAGAATTTTAGAATAGAATTGAAACATAAGACACATAAAAAAGTAGTCAGTACTTCAAACTGTACTGTAAACAGTGCTAAAGCTGATTAAGAGCTTTCTTTCTGAAAACACCTGTCTGATGTTCCCAAAAGTTACACTGTGAGAGTAAACCACACAGTAAAGTTGCTGGTCAAACTGCTAATTATTTTGTTTAAAGTGACCATGTTCAAAGAATTAGAAGCAATCTGTAATAAATACTGTATTATTTCAGGATACATTCAGCTGGAGCCTCTCTATTGTCCTTGAGTCTCTGTTCAATTCTTTAAATTGTTTAAGTTTTATTTGCAGTAGACATTGATTATGATGTGTTATGTTAGTAATAGTGATGTCATTTAATAATAATAAATAAACTACAGAGATCATGGACCTCCAGTTTATGTGTTGCCTTGTTAAATGCCAGGCAGGGGGCAAAGTGCCTTGTGTGTGTGTGTGCTGGTCTTCCTGTTTTCTCGGCTTGTCCCTCTTTTTTTCGGCACGACACCATCGCACACACCCAAAATAACCACACCCATGCAAATAGCACGCAAAAACAATGATAAACATTTATAGTAAAGAGGAACAAAATTGAAGGCGTTCATTGGGTTAAATTGACCCCAAAGAACACCTTTGTGATAAATATGTGTACAGGAAAACTAAAACATAAAATCATGTACATTTTATATTTACCCAGTTGTCCTTAATAAAATTAGGAATATTAATTAAATATAAATCAAAGCAAATGATCATAACCACTTACAGTATCTCACAAAAGTGAGTACACCCCTCACATTTCTTCACATTTTTCTTTATATCTTTCCATGGGACAACACTGAATAAATGACACTTTAATACAATGTAAAGTAGTCAGTGTACAGCTTGTATAACAGTGAAAATTTACTGTCCCCTCAAAATAACTCGACACACAACCATTAATGTCTAAACTGCTGGCAACAAAAGTGAGTACACCCCTTAGAAAAAATTTACAAATTGGGCCCAAAGTGTAAATATTTTGTGTGGCCACCATTATTTTCCAGCACTGCCTTAACCTTCTTGGGCATGTAGTTCACTAGAGCTTCACAGGTTGCAACTGGAACCCTCTTCCACCCATTTATGACAGCATCACAGAGCTGGTGGATATTAAAGACCTTGCGTTCCTCCACCTTCCATTTGAGGATGCCCCAAAGATGCTCAATAGGGTTTAGGTCTGGAGACATGCTTGGCCAGGCCATAACCTTTACCCTCAGCTTTTTTAGCAAGCCACTGGTCGTCTTGGAGGTGTGTTTGGGGTCGTTATCATGTTGCAATACCACCCTGCGGCCCAGTTTACGAAGGTTGAGTGCACATGGTCAGCGTCGTACACAGAGGTTGGCTTTGGAAAATAGACGTATGAGTGCTGCCAGCATTGCTGAAGGGCTTGAAGGGGTGGGGGGTCAACCTGTCAGTGCTCAGACCATACGCCGCACTCTGCATCATACTGGTCTGCATGGTTGTCATCCCAGAAGGAAGCCTATTCTAAAGATGATGCACAAGAAACCCCACAAAAAGTTTGCTGAAGACAAACAGACTACGGACATGGATTACTGCAACCATGTCCTGTGGTCTGATGAGACCAAAATACATTTATTTGGTTCAGATGGTGTTAAGAGTGTGGAGCGGCAACCAGGTGAGGAGTACAAAGACAAGTGTGTCTTGCCTAGAGTCAAGCATGGTGGTTGGAGTGTCATGGTCTGGGGCTGCATGAGTGCTGCCAGCACTGGGGATCTACAGTTCATTGAATTCTAACATGTACTGTGACATACTGAAGCAGAGCATGATCCCCTCCCTTCATAAACTGGGCCGCAGGGCAGTACTGCAACATGATAACGACCCCAAACACCCCTCCGAACGACCACTGGCTTGTTAAAGAAGCTGAGGGTAAAGGTTATGGACTGGCCAAGCATGTCTCCAGTCTTAAACCCTATTGAGCATCTTTGGGGCATCCTAAAACGGGAGATGGAGGAGCGCAAGGACTCTAATATCCACCAGCTCCTTGATGTCGTCATGAATGGGTAGAAGAGGGTTCCAGTTGCAACCTGTGAAGCTCTAGTGAACTACATGCCCAAGAGGGTTAAGGCAGTGCTAGAAAATAATGATGGCAAAACAAAATATTGACACTTTGGGCCCAATTTGGACATTTTTTCTTAGGGGTGTACTCACTTTTGTTGCCAGCAGTTTAGACATTAATGGCTGTGTGTCGAGTTATTTTGAGGGGACAGTAAATTTACACTGTTATACAAGCTGTACACTGACTACTTGACATTGTATCAAAGTGTCATTTATTCAGTGTTGTCGCATGGAAAGATATAATGAAATATTTGAAGAAATGTTAGGGGTGTACTCACTTTTGTGAGATACTGTATGTAGAGATGTCAAACATTGAATGGGGTCAATTTGCCACATAGTAACACTATTGGTTGATTGGATTGTCAATTGCCCCCACAGCAGTTTCTGATTTATATTGTATTATATTACGGCTTATATATTTGAACCTGTATGGTTTCTCTCTCTGTCTCTCATTTAATGGTTAACATGCTGAAAACATACATACTTTTTCATACTAAAAGCCCCCAGATGGGACAGAACCTTACCTTGCCCCCCTGTGCTGTTTGAAGTATAAATTACAGTTTGAGGACCAAGAGATAAAATGATCCAATACTTGTAAAAAAATCAACAAAAGAAATTAGAATATGAATTTACATTTTCTGTAGCTAAACTTTGAGGAACAATAAAGAGCAATTTTTCATCAGAACAACTTTTAATACTTTGTTTTTGCTGATAATATTGTACTTTAAAATACAGGACATTAACTTAATTAAGTATTTTTTTTTACTGAATTGATTTTTTTTTACTTTACTTGAATTGGGAATTTAAGATTTGAGTACTCCTTCCACCACTAGTTTACCTAAAATGATAGAAAGCACATGACCTTGATCTAAACTTTAAGTAACTTAGAGACAAAACATTTGACCTACCAGTAAAATAAAGATGAAAAATACACACTAAGAAAAGAGCCCTATTATCATTTTGACCAGGAGGTGGATGGCTTACAATGCCACTTGGCAGTATTTATTTTCACCACAAAAGCAACTGTGCCTGCTTACACCTGTATGATAATATTGTGGCTTCACACAGCAGCACCTGCTCTAATATTGTATGGGAGTTGTCAAAAAATTAAAACAGGTCTGGTGAGGCTTATTGATTCAGTCATTGTGTGGACAGTTGTCTTTAACGAGATGCCATATAAATATATACACAGATTAGACATGGTTCATATGAAGTAAGAATTGGTTTTAGAAAATGTGAGGCCAATAGAAAACTTAGTCTGAAATCAGCATTTCAGTATGAAACAAGTTTTGCAATCATGTGATCATAAATTCCTGGACGACCTATCAGAAAGCTTTAGCTTTATTTTTTAGTAATGACTCCAATTAAAAGTTTGACATCAAGTGGTCCCTTTTTCGCTCTTATTTACGATCCAAAAATTGTAATGTATTATTCTGTATTGTATAAAATGTAACCATTTCCATGTCCACTATCCAGAGGTGTTCTGTTGAATACCTTGAATATTCTAGCTGCTTTTATTTATTTTTTTACCAAGACTTGCACATTACCTGTAAGTATTCTCTGAGTCTCTTTCTGAATTTTACTCTTGGTCCAGTTTTCGGAATCAAGTCATTGAAGTTGCCCAGGCTTAAGGCGAGACACCCCAGGTGAATAGGGATTTTTTTTTAACTTATAGATATCATCATGAAACTTTGCCAGTTGATTACTGACACTAACACACTTATTTTTTGTATTACATGTTTTTCTTTAGTATTATATTAAATATGCAAATATGGCAATATTTAACCAATTATGCGTAAATTTGGGTCATTTTTCGAGAAAAAATTTGAGATGTTGGATAAAGCCAGAGTTAAAATCTCTATTTTATTTTAACCACATATTAGTTTCTGAAGTTTTTACACAACAGATTTTGGATACAGCCTTTTTTCATTTAATAAATCAAAAAAGACTATGTACATGTCTTAGAAATGCATTTTCGGCATGTTTTTAGGAGGAAAATGTATCATAAATCAGACAATTAACAATATATTAACAAATCCTTGTGTAAAAACCTTTAAAATAGTGCTATGAATGATCATAGAAAGTTTGGTTGATGTCAGTGTTCTAGAAGTTGAGATATCTTTCGCAGAGTATTGGAAAAAGCTCATTTTGAGAAAACGGCCGTTAAAGATAAAAACGTGAATTCTGCTGATAATCACTGATTATAGCCAGGCCCGGATTAAGAGGAAAGATTACACTAGGCATACCGCATTTTTTCGGGCCCCCTCCAAACGGATACTTCACGATTTAGTGACAAAACTACATACATTTGAACTGCCACAAGAGTATTATGCTCATTCATTTGTTTAAGAGTTGCGCGTTTGTAAACGGGAGTAAAGAGAAACGTAACCGTGTGCGACTTCACGTCTGTTTGTGAGCGCACTGCAGGAGCACTTCTGTAAAGTGCGTGCAGAGTCCAGTGTGCAAGGACAGATTAACATGACCACGGGCCCTGGACACAAACCAGCCATGGACCCCTATCAACACGCAAATACAGGGACTGGCACACCGTGCAATCCACAATCACACACATTATAATGCAGCGCACAGCCTAGAGAGAGAAAGAGAGAGATAGAGCCAAATACAATTCTATAAAGTCCCTCTGGTGCTGCGCAAGAGAAAGAGAGTCTTTGCGCCGGAGCCTACTAGACAGTTAGATTAGGGCAGAGACACCGACGATGCGAGCGCGCTCTAAGCGCGCGAGCAGATTCTTTTTGCCTTTGTAAGATCTCTGCGCCTGCTTTTTCGCCCACCCTTGCCCCCATAGACATTATAAAGCGATTCACCTGGTGAAACCTGGCGTGGAACTCTGTGGTGGGTAACGGCGAAATTCACACTGATGAGACATCGCCGGTGTGAGCCGCCGCACAGAAAAACTCTAGTTTGACGGCTAAAATAATAACCGGGGAGCAGAGCCGGCCCAAGCCTTCATAAGACCCTAAGCCGAATTTGATTAGGGCCCCCCTCTCCAATGTTATCGTGGCCAAATGATTGACTATTGTTAAATGTCATTCACACACCCAGTTCATCGCTAGTGCCTCCAATGTCCAGCTTAGTGAAAATAGTAGCCAGCCGAGATCCTGACTCTCCAAGGGGGGTCCGGGGGTATGCCCCCCCGGGAGATTTTTTGTACCTTTTTAAAGTGAAATGCATGAATCTGGTGCACTTTGAGAGGGAAATTAAGAGGCTAAATCTGAGGATTTTTTTGTGAACAAATAATTTGGAGATACTGGCTCAAATGAAGTAGAATTAAAAGCTATTGAAGAAAGACATATGGATTTTCCATAAAAATATTAATATAGAAAAAATATAATTCAGTGTCCTCTGGGATGGGCTTGGTGCTTTTTTTCTTTTATGGGACATATTTCTCTGTAATTTAATGAATGCATTTAAATGCAGCGAGAGGAACGTAGCAGAAGAACTCTGTTGTCCAGCTATCTTTTTTTCCACAGATGAGGCTGAAATAGGCTATAGACTATACACAGTGCATGGGCAACTGAGGGCAGCCCCATTTCCAATTTTTTTAAATAAACTCAATACCGAGTGATAAGTTAACCTCGGATGAACTGATTCAATTATTAGGCTATTAACTATCCAGACCAAAACATTGTATTCATTTTTTGTATGATAACTTACATTTGCATAATATGATGTTAATATCAAACACACATACTAAAAAAAAAAAAAAAAAAAAAAAAAAAAAAAATTTTTCCTTCTTACTGGGCCCCCTAGTGGAAATGGGCCCTAGGCACGTGCCTAGAATGCCTATGCCTAGATCCGGCCCTGATTATAGCTAGAGTAATTTATTGAATTAGGCCCTACACCCCTCAATGCCATATAGGCCTACCACTGCTTAACATATATAAACCATAGCATAGTAACATTTACATCCACATGCTCATTTAAACGTGGTTAATTCATTATTAGCCACTGTCTGTCAACCTGCTCCTGTCGGCACAGACGCTCTCTCTCCCCACCATCTCCCCTCTGATCGTCTGACAGTCTGTGTCTCTCCGACGTGATCGGCGTGATTTACATGTCTTTAACACTTCTCCCCTTCAAATGGCGATCATGTAATGTCCGTAGCCAATTGATTAAGTATTTTTTTTGTCTTGGTTTGGCATATTTTCGACGTTTTTCCCATTTTATTTTGTGATTTTCGAGCTACCCGGGGCTAGCATCACGTGATGCCTTTTAGCGAATCACATCGTCAGAAATGTGCATTAGCCAATGAGGTCGCTTTCCTAGCATTGAATCCCTCCTCACACTTTCACGATTGGTTACTGATACAAAGGAAATGACCATATTTGGATCAGATAACGTTGTTCTTGAGATTCAGAGCTTTCCAACAGTACCATGGTTATTATGATTCATACAGCGGCCGCGGTGCTGTATGTTCCGTTAGAATGCTCACTTTTGACGAATTTAGGAGCAAAATACAGACGCAAGCAGTCAAAGTTTAGTAAAATAAACACCTAAAACGTATATTTTGGACCTTTTATCCATACTAGTATGAAAGAAGACATGTTATGGAAGCTAAATAGACACAAATCTCAAAATTGACCAGTGCTTAAAAAAACGATGTTTTTGCCTGCCGTGTCTCGCCTTAAGAACGTTTCCTTAGTAAGTAAAGCCTAGTTGTGTTATATTTTCCTTGGCTGTAAACTAATTTATTACTTAGTTCCTGGTGCACAGCATAACCAGCAAATTACTCCTCACACACTTAAAAAAGGCATAGCCATGTAAAAAGGATACACTTTCTCTGTTTCTCATACAAGAGCACACACACTTTTATTTTGCAGTAAGCAACACTTGTCCTTGAAGAAAAAATCATTCTTTGGAAAGCCTAAAGTCTGTCAAATACAAACTGTAGTATGTACTCAAGGTTCAAGGTTTAAAGTATGAACCCATACAAATATTGAACTTGCTGCATGTCCATCCCAATCTATTAATACTAAACGCAAAGTCAAATCATGAATAAAAAACATGAAAACACATTCAAAAAGAAGCAAAAACTGCTAAATCATAAAAAAAAGTATCTGGCCATTATAATGAAAGTAACATTATGCCTGCCTTTCCCCATCATCTCTGTCCACCTCTGATCTACAATTACTTAATTGAAAAAATCCAATCCCTCTATATGTAATACACAATAAGCAAATTCAAAGCACATATCAAAACAACACTCAAAGAGAACAACTTCACAAAAATGGTTGGGACCAAATTCAGAGTCTTCTTTTCTCTAATCCATGTGATCGCAGTGAATTTACATGATCTACATGCAAATTTAGAATCAGTGTAGATCAAACAAAACGATTGTCAGTTAATAACTAAACACTTGTTTCTCTTGTATCATACAGTATATTGTTTATCTACTTCTCGTACATGAACAGACAGAAACTATTACTATGCTGTAAGCAACATTTTTGTCCTTTTTGAGAAAACAAAATCATTCTTCTAACCTTTAGTCTGTCAGATACAACCTGAAATATGTACTTTAATCAAGATACAAAGTCTAATCTAGAAACCCATACAATTGTTGATATTGTAGCACATAAAACCTAATGTCATCGCTCCATGAAATAAAAACATTGACACAGCATGAAAATATATTCGAGAAGAAGCAACTGCTAAATGATTAAAAACAAGACTGTGGGACATAGAGGCTAGGACCTCTACAATAAAAATGGCAACGCTTACCCCGCCCGACACACACACACACACACACACACACACACACACACACACACACACACACACACACACACACACACACACACACACACACACACACACACACACACACACACACACACACACACACACAACTTTTATGATCAATTACCACATACAGTATGGGCAGAAAAGCCTCAAGTCCCCACCATTTAAAAACAAATCTTTTACATGTCTGTCACAACAAGCAAACTAAAAGTAAATGTACAACACACTCAAAGGATCAGGGGGAAAAAACTTTATAAAACTGGTTGAGACCAAATCAAGTGGCCTCTTGTGTCTAATCCATGTGCTCGCAGGCAGCTTTAGTGGGTCATCAGGCCCCTGTTTGGTTCTCTTTGCTGAGCAAACCTGAAACGTCCACACAAAGATAAACGGCATGGTCGTTACGTTGAACAATATTGATAGAATGTTTGGATCATCAGTTTTCCTAAAACGTACCTGTGCACACATCAGTTATGCGGTGCTGCAGCTGGGCCGGTTGGATCAGGACTAGATTAATCAAAAGCATGATATTCATTAATCACATCAGTTTACAATCAGGCTATTAGTTGAGATTTTAACAAACTTTTACCAGATCGGTGTTTCTTCATCTGGGGTTTCCTTCAACTGCTTGTAGTATCTCTCCACCTCCTCAAGCTGCACTTTAACATCTAAAGAAAATATATAAAGAAAAATAAAATCTGTATCGTTTAAACCAAGTGCAGTAATAATACTCTACAAAATGTTTTAATCTATTGAAGTATAATATTCAGAGTATTTTTTGAAAGTATGAGATTTATATTTTGATATATTCGCTTTACCTGGGATTGAGTGGCCCTCAGTTTTGAGTGACAGTTCGATTGATTCCTGCATTGTTTCCTCCAGTTTCTTCAGGGTGTCCTCCTAATTCAGCATCAACATCTTTATCACTAATCACTCACACAGATACATTTTGTGCTTAAGGTTTACTGAATCCTACATGAATCAACATTTTAGGCTTGTGTAAACAGGGTTGCTCAGATTGTGGGAAATGGTTAACAAGTGGTTTTATGGTTGAAGCTTTCAGAATAATTATCTGGCTTGAAGAAGCCCTAATGTAAATGATGAACTACAATTACAGATAAAGACAAGGATGTTTAGATCAACATGTTTTACTATATCATCATAGAATGTTTTTATGAAAAGTAACACACCTTCAAGTCAGTCAGCTGCTTCAACATTATATGTTTAGCCTTCACGAACATGGTGTTCTTCAACTCATGTACGTGCTTCTCAATAGTGCTCCTCCTTTTTTTCAGATAGTCTTTTCCTCTTATTTGTGTTGCTTCTAAAATAGAACAGATATGTTTGCCAAAACACAATAAATGTTAATGTGTATTATTATAGTCTCAGGTGTTATCATGGTCTTCTATCTTACTTTCATAGCATTTATGCATGTGTTTCTCGATTGTCGTTGTCAGACTGCAGTAGATTTTTTTCTTACGCTCCTTGATGTCATTTTGGAGCTGTGACCTGATATGTTCTTCCTTAATAAGGAAGAAAATAAAAAGAGATCAACATTTTTTTAAATTAAGTTAATAGAAAAAAGGCTAATCTTTTTTATTAAGTACCTTATTGTTATCCACCATACTTATTCTTACTTCTTTTCTTATTTCTTCCGCCACATTTTCTAGCTCTATCTCCTCCTACACCATTGCACTTAGACATTCCAAATTTCCACAGAACGTGCGTCCCTTCCCCACAGGTTGTGCTATACAGTTTTTTGATTTTCCACAAGGTGGCGCAGTTATGATGTCCCGACTGAAAAAACTTTGAGAGACTATGCCCCGCACACCGACTTGAAATTTCTCACACAGGTGTACTTTAGGGTGCTCTACAAAAAAGCCTCTGGGACCATAGAAGTCCGTCAGGGAATATTTTCCACTAGTTAGCATAAACTGAAAAAAAGGGTTTTAACCACAACTTTCTCAAATATTACTGTATCAACACCAAATTTCTCACGGATCCCCGGGGGACTATGACACACATGTCCATGAAATATTATTAGCCACGATTTTCTTTTCTTTCCTAATTTACACTGTTTTAATTAGGCTATATTGTACTTTCACCCATTTCATTTTAATTGCTGCCAGTCTTCACCACTATGTAAATGTTTCAATTGTTTTTTTTTCTCTCTTCACCTGCTGTTGTGTATTTGATGTATTTGCATTGAATATTGTGTATGTATTGTTGTTTTTCCTTGGAATTTATTTGAACTCGACACCATTGTAAATGAGGGTCACCCCTCAATTGGTCTCTCGAGGATAAATAAAAGTTAAATGAAATGAAATGAAATGACACATGACCTGAAACACAGTCAAGCGACATCTACATCGTGGATTTCCAACCTATCATCACTGTAGATCATTTGGTTAAATGGTTATACAGTTTGTTCATTATGAGCCACCGTACTGTGTGGCCTCATCCAATCAGAATGCCCGGCGGGCTAGTTCCCTTTTTTACCGCCTGTCTCTATCGCAGTTTTATTGAATGCTTGGATTAAATGCAGTCGTCTAAACTCGGTGTGATCCTTGACTCATACCAACCAGTAACGAGACACGATACGCTCAAATAGAAAAGGAGCTTCTAGCTGTTGTGTTTGCCTGCACAAAATTCAAAGACTATGTCTACGGAAAGCCCACAATCGTGGAAACCGACCACCAGCCGTTGGTGACCATCATAAAAAAGCCCATTCATGCCGCTCCTGCCCGTCTCCAGAGAATGCTGCTTCGCCTGCAAAGTTACGACATCGACCTAATCTACAAGAAGGGCAAACACATGTACCTGGCAGACACCCTCTCCAGAGCTCCCAGCTCACATGCACCGCAGAGCTCTGTTGAAAACGGTGACTACGAAGTCATGAGTGTGAGCTACATATCCTCAGCCCGCCTGGAGGAACTCCGTAAACATACAGCTGAAGACGAGGTGCTGCAGACTCTTACCACAATCATTCAACGCGGATGGCCCACCAGAGAAAGCCAACTCCAGCCTGCCATTAGCCATTTCTTTCCATACAGAGATGAGCTGACAGTGGAAGATGGCATCATCATGAAAGGCCATAAAGCGGTCATCCCCCAATCACTGCACAGGGAGTACATTAACATTGTGCACAAAGGCCACCCAGGTATTGAGGCAACCAAACGTAGAGCTAGAGGTGTAATCTTTTGGCCTGCTATGTCTAAGAACATTACAGAAGAGCTGCTCTCATGTGCAGTGTGCAATAGCACAAAGTCGCATCAGCGAAAAGAGCCCCTCCAACTCCACCCTGTTCCAGATCTGCCATGGTCCACAGTGGCTGCAGACATTCTTGATTGGCATGGCAAACATTATCAAGTTCTCGTGGATTCATACTCCGGCTGGTTTGAACTCGACCTGCTCCGAGATTTGACCTCATCAGGCGTCATATCCAAATTGAAAAGACACTTTTCGGTACACGGTACACCTCATGTACTCATCACAGACAATGCTAGACAGTACACCAGCCAGCACTTCAAGGATTTTGCTAAGCAATGGGATTTTACTCATACCACAAGCAGCCCGGAGTTTCCCCAGTCAAACGGACTCGCGGAAAGAGCTGTCCGCAGTGCCAAGCAACTCATGGAGAAATCGCACAGAGACGGATCCGATGTGTTTCTTAATATTCTGAACCTCAGAAACATTCCCCGTGACCCAACATTAGGCTCTCCTGCTGAGCGTCTTATGTCACGCCAAACTCGAGCAGCCATTCCAGTGAGCACTAAACTGCTGGAGCCTGCCACGAGGAATGTCAAGCAAGTTGCTGCCCAACTTCTCAACAAAAGGCTCACTCTGAAGCGCTGCTATGACAAGTCCAGCCGCCCACTACAGCCGCTGGCAGAGGGACAAGTGGTACGCATGCAGACAGCAAAAGGCTACGACAGACTTGGAACGGTGAAGGAGATGAGTAAGGAGCCACGGTCCTACATAGTTCAAGCAGATGGGAAGACTTATAGGAGAAATCGCCGCCACATACTTCCTGTCGCAGAGCCACCATCACCGCAGCTCGTTGATGACCCAGACCTTCAGTACAACAGCCCCCCTACAGTGGACAGTTCTCCCCCACCACTAATACCAGCATCACACACGGTGCAACCACAACACCCATCCTCTCCCCAGCCCCAGTCCACAACGCCCTCACCCATTGAGAATCAAGACACTCAATACACCACACGCTCAGGTCGCACCTGCAAACCAAATCCCAAATACATGTGAAAAAAAAAAAAAAAAAAAAAAAAAAAAAAAAAAGAAAGAATAACCCTGTCTATCCAGCATGTTTAATATTGGGACATTTGATGTACTTAAACTCTCAAAGTGATTAGTAGGCTATGAAGAGGCCTAAATGTTAAAATTGAAATAAGAAGTATTCAATTAACCTTATTTGTTTGGTTTAAGTTGCAATGTTTACCAGTGCTATTCTGTTGATGGTGCTAAAGACTAAAAGGAGAGGATGTAGATCATTTGGTTAAATGGTTATACAGTTTGTTCATTATGAGCCACCGTACTGTGTGGCCTCATCCAATCAGAATGCCCGGCGGGCTAGTTCCCTTTTTTACCGCCTGTCTCTATCGCAGTTTTATTGAATGCTTGGATTAAATGCAGTCGTCTAAACTCGGTGTGATCCTTGACTCATACCAACCAGTAACAACTTTCTACAATCACCAAATTGTGTACACAGCATTAGGGCACCAACATACACATGTGTATAAAGTTTTAGCGAGATTGCTCAAAAAACATGGCTGCCCTTAACAAAAATGTCTTCGCAAGAGCGGCCATTTTCCTGAAGATTTTCCACGACTGCAACCTTCAATTGGCCACACCTTGGGACTCGAGTTTGGAAGCACGCAGCGGCAGTTCCTAGAATTGTTTGAGCCCGGCCGACGGGTGGGGCGCTGCCGAAGCGGGGCTTGCGGTCGGCGCCTGTACTTTTAAAATCTCTGCGGGATTTTCTAGTTTATTTTTATATACTTATACTGAATCTTATTTTTTATAATTTATTTATAAAGATTTCACCTTACAAGTTATCAGCAGAACAGGACATGTGATGTTTACTGTAATTACACAGCTTGTCTGACCTTCTCTGACTAGCTAGATAAAGGAATATAATGGAAAAGGATGGTTCTCATCTCTACCTGTGTAATGAGAAATTTCAGTTGCAGTTCGACATCCTTGTGTTTTTTAATCAGCCTCACAGTGTCAAGTGAAAAAGTGTTGATGACCCCATAGAGTGGTCCACTTTTTCCATCATTTCTGAAACATGTTAATAAATATAAATGTTAATAAAGGAAACATTGACACGTTTATAATCAAAAGACCAATTTATAAAGTAATCTCCTACGGGAAGGTCTTCATGAATTCCTTATCAATGCTATCAGTCAGGCATGAAGCTAGCTTCATATTGAGGTTTATTTCTTTCCCTTTTTTTGGTTTGTGGATGCCATTTTTCTGAACAACACAATCCAATATCCTGTGAAAGGCACCACCTTTCATCCCTCTCTGAAAACAAACAGAATAACATTTTTTAAAGACAGTTAATCATATGAAGTGCAAAATCAGTTGTTTTGATAAACTTAGAATTTCAAAACTCACAGGATATAAGACGGACTTCAGAATTGTTTCACATGAACTTATTGATTTCTCAACACCCTCACTAAGGCATTTAACAAAAGCCTCATGAGCCTCTTCCATGGGTTTTCTGACTTTAACAAGTTCTCGCTTCAGGTTGTCTTCAAGGACTGTGCACAAATCCATTCCATGGGCAACCTGAACTCAATGATAACACATTCTGTATTTAAGGATATTAATCTGTACTGCTTATTTCACTGAGTTTCTTTCAAGATATTATTATGTAGCCTCTCAAAAAACAAACAGGACATCAACTGCATTGATGGCTTTAATTCAGCAGGCGTGACATTTCAGTGTTTCAGTGGCATTTAAGATTTGTTATTCCAGATAGATCCAATAAGTCTGTCACTTAACTTGGCAAATGTTCCACTGCATGTGAGCGTAGTTTACTTCAAACTCCTTTTTTGCCTTAAATATTTATTATTTTCTTACAATATTCATAACAATATTAATGAAGCAAAAACACAGTTTTATCAGTTGACCTTACCTCTGCTCTGCAGCTGGCCCCTTGAATCAGTGAGAGAATCCCATGAGCTCCAGACACATAGTGTAACGTTTTGGAGTGACTGTCATTGAGCTTTCGCAGAAATTCCTTAAGTTTGGGAATTTCTGTAAAAATAAATAGCGGCTGAAACTTACATATTCAAATACCACCCTACAAATTACCTACTTAAAGCGGCAGTTGAGAGTTTTTTTACTGTAATATTTGGCAAAACTGTCATAATAGCCATTCAGCTATATGTAGGTGAAGTGGTCTGAAAATATTTTTTATCACTTTGCTCCCCCCTGCCTCTGTGTGCTGCCCCCCAAAATTGCCACCGCTCATGTTAATTTTGACCAATCAGAGCGAGGTCAGATTCTCCGTTCTTATTGGCCGTGGGACCTTGGCAACGACGTTGATGCGTCAGTTGCGTGAGCGTTCACGACCCTAGCAGTCTGACACTAGCCTACTGTTTGGTACAAGGCTACTACGGCAGACAGCGAGTAGCAATGTCTTCACAAACGAACCCTCAATTTACCATTCCCAGGATACTAACAACTAACACCGCTAAGACAGCAAAAAAACGAGGAAAGACGAATGTTGAAAAGTTAACTGTTGAAAGGGAGACGGAGAGAGCTTGAAAAAAAGTACACCGGCCATGTATTCTTGCCCTATCATATCAAGACCTCTCCGACCGCGACCTCGTCCCCTTGCTCTGCCCCTAGGCTGCCTGCCGCTGGCCCCATATAGCCCTCATCCTGTGATCAGTGTTGCCAACTCAAAGCGATTTTGTCGCTATATTTAGTGACTTTTCAGCCCCCCTGGCGACTTTTTTTTTCAAAACAGCAACAAGCGACAAATCTAGCTTTTTTTTCTGGTGTTATTGGTGACTTTTTTCGCCAAAGCAAGTATCATCTCTTCTCAAGGAGCAGCGGGACCATTGACACGCAGCCCGCTCCTCGCGCAGCAGCCCGAGCTGAGAGGTGTATCTCCTGCTGACCGGGCCGTCTGTCAGTGCTATGTGACGGGGGACGGGCCAGGAGGCTCCCGCTGCTCGTTGAGAAGCGTTAAAAGTGATATTTGCTTCGGCGAAAAAGTCACCAATTAGGCTACACCAGAAAAAAAGCTCGATTTGTCGCTGTTTTGAAAAAAAAAAGTCGCCAGGGGGGCTGAAAAGTAGCTAAATATAGCGACAAAATCGCTAAGATGGCAACACTGCCCGAGCAGCCCCTCCCAGCTACGGTCAGAACAGGAGCATAGATAGTAGGAGATAGCCTACACACACACACCTCTCCGCTCTGTTACAATTAGTTTGCTATCTTGCCTGGCTGTTACAGCTACTTTTGTTAGGCCTACCAGTACACTTACAATGATTTTAAGCTAACATACATGGTATGTCTGTGATTAAAATGTATGCTCAATATGTACGTATGTAGTTATCATTACTAATGTTTAATCACCTCGGAATCGGACATGGTGTTTGTCTCCTGTCAATGTAACTGAATTCACATGAACGCGCGTAGCTGTCGTTCAGAGGGAGGAGCTACAGCAGGTAGAGCGTTGGGAAAACAGCCGTTGGGATCCCAACGGCTACAATTATCAACTGCAGCTTTAATTGAAATTACACAATCTAATTAGTCATTTCTGTTTAAATTAAAGTTGTTAAAGTAGAGTAAAAAAACACTATTCAGTTATTATATATTGGGACTTCACCTACCAGTTTCATCTGGTTTTAGACATTTCTTTTTTAGAAACTCTTTGGAGCTCACTGTGAACACTTGGAAACAATCCTCACTGAAATGTTTCTTTAAAATAAAAAAAGGTTTAGAGTTGAAGATATGCTTGCAGCTGTAGACAATATTTGTGTGTGAAAATATTATCAGTCTATAAAACTCACCTTAATCTTCTTTGATTTGCCGAATTCCTTTTTCACTGCTTTCTTGGCTTCTATATTTCTTTTCAATATCAAACCAGGAACAGCACATTTTCTGTAGAAAGGAATTTCTTTTTATATACAGTATATTAAACATTCATATATTTTAAAGTACTTATTTCAGTACTTATTTATATTTGTTCAGCACTTATTTATCTTTTATTGGGAACTTGATGTAGTTCACTGACAAAAATACCTAACACTTACCCAATTAATTGGAATTAAAGGTCTCATATTATACACTTTTCTGTCAATATTATATGGTCTAAGTCAGTGGTTCTCAAAGTGAGGCCCGCGGGCCAATGGCGGCCCGCAGAAACATATCTGACGGTCCGCACTGAATTATGAATTATAAAAATAATAATAATAATATATATATGTAAATTACACAATATATATATATATATATATATATATATATATATATATATATATATATATATATATATATATATATATATATATATATATATATTAATTTTATTTGAAACGCACAGAGGGGATGCGTCCCCCGTAACAGTAAAAACAGTACATGGGTCGAAACACGGCTGGTCAGCCTCCCGCAGTGCAGCAAGCAGTGTAGACTACACTTACATTGGGACCACTACACTGTGTAGTGGTCCCAATGTAAGTTGTTAGATAGTGAGCTTGTTAAGCCCAATATGAAGCACTTTCTCACCTTCAAGGTGAATTAGATTAGGTCAAGTGTCTAAGGATGGATGCTAACATTATCTGGTTTCTAACTCTTTTGCCTAAAGTTTAGCTAACAAGCTAACATTAGCTAGCTGCTGATAGCCATGGAACTATCTACCTAGTTGACTGCTGATAGCCCACCCTGTTTATTTCCAATGTATAGTGTCATAATAGTTAACACTGCTGCTGCATCATGAGTAGGGGAGAACGGGCTAAGTAGGCACACTTTTTACTCTAGTGAGAATTGCTTATCACCTAAACATCTTTCAATAGTCATTCCTACATTAAATTGAAGCTTAAGGTGTTGGCTTGAAATGTGTACCCCTCACTTTTTCTATCTTATTGTAATAAAGAAGAAATTAATCATCAAAGACACCCTTACACATTGTGACAACCAACCCCATCAAGGGGTTGGTTGTCAAACACTATGGGGTTGTTTGTCACAATGTTATCTTAATGGGAATAATCTTAAAAAGAAGGCAAGCAAGTAGAACTAAATTTGAAAGTTTAATTGCATTGTCAAGTTGACAAATAGGCCTACATAACTTACTGTAGCCTTGGCAGCTGGTCCAGTTTGGGATGCACTGGGTTGTTTTGATTTTGTTGCCCTTTTTTCTTTTGCATGCAAGCTGCCTTTTCCTGCTCTATTATTTCCTTCTCTGTGGTGTCAGTGAGGATGCAGCTTGACAATTTCTTTCATTATTGAGTTCCTTTTCTGGCTGCAGCCTTGAGATAACATGTGACAACCAACCTCCCAAAAAATGTGACGACCAACCCCAACTTTAATTTCTTGCTAGCATCAAGGCCAACAACCATCTGACAACTAATTAGCTCGCTAACCACAATCTAAACTATAGTTTACCCTTCACACTTTGTATGGGTGACAAGTGTTTTGTTATAAACCCATTGTGTAAAAGCCTGGAAGAAAAATACTGAGGAGCTAAATATTTTGAATTTGACATGAAAAACAAAAACAGTCGTCTCACCTCAAATTCAGCGGTCTAACTCCAAGGAAGACTATGTAGGTGACCTCTGATCCCAATTCTGGATATTTACATACCACAATTTCACAGACAGCACCTTCTGGTTCCGAGATATAACGATTGTGACATCCAACCCATGTGACAAATTACCCCGTTCTCCCCTAGTAAGTCCTACAAAAAAAAAACTCCAAAAGGTGATACGTTTTCAATGTGCAGAAAGTTTTGAACAATAAAGTAGAATAAATATTTGAATGCAATTCAGAATGCCTCAGTGCCTTATTGATTTATATTCCATTAGATTTGCGCCAATGGGAGCTAGTTGTCTTTTCCTTAACATGTCCACCATAAATAAATACAGAAGACACAAATTACTGCATAAAAATGAACCAGAATGCACAAAATGAAGGGTTTGAACCTCAATTTTTTAATGGGGGACTCCCAGACCCCTGTTTTTAAAGTATCCCCCCCAATGTTGAAATTGAAGGTAACATATTATGCACTTTGCTGTCAATTTTATATGGTCTAAGTAGTCCCTAATACTTATTTTTTTAGATGTTTTCTGAAAAACCCGTTCAGATCATTTATTGTAGCAAGCCTCTACAGGTCCTTCTCATATGATTAGCATATTGTGATAAAGTTGATTATTTTCCATAATGTAATGATAATAATTTAACTTTCATATATTTTAGATTCATTGCACACCAACTGAAATATTTCAGGTCTTTTGCTGTTTTAATACTGATGATTTTGGCATACAGCTCATGAAAACCCCAAATTCCTATCTCAAAAAATTAGCATATCATGAAAAGGTACTCTAAACGAGCTCTTAACCTAATCATCTGAATCAACTAATTAACTCTAAACACCTGCAAAAGATTCCTGAGGCTTTTAAAAACTCCCATCCTGGTTCATTACTCAAAACCGCAATCATGATTAAGACTGCCGACCTGACTGCTGTCCAGAAGGCCATCATTGACACCCTCAAGCAAGAGGGTAAGACAGAAAGAAATTTCTGAGCGAATAGGCTGTTCCCAGAGTGCTGTATCAAGGCACCTCAGTGGGAAGTCTGTGGGAAGAAAAAGTGTGGCAGAAAACGCTGCACAACCAGAAGAGGTGACCGGACCCTGAGGAGGATTGTGGAGAAGGGCCGATTCCAGACCTTGGGGGACCTGCGGAAGCAGTGGACTGAGTCTGGAGTAGAAACATCCAGAGCCATCGTGCACAGGCGTATGCAGGAAATGGGCTACAGGTGCCGCATTCCCCAGGTCAAGCCACTTTTGAACCAGAAACAGCGGCAGAAACGCCTGACCTGGGCGACAGAGAAGCAGCACTGGACTGTTGCTCAGTGGTCCAAAGAACTTTTTTCGGATGAAAGCAAATTTTGCATGTCATTCGGAAATCAAGGTGCCAGAGTCTGGAGGAAGACTGGGGAGAAGGAAATGCCAAAATGCCTGAAGTCCAGTGTCAAGTACCCACAGTCAGTGATGGTCTGGGGTGCCATGTCAGCTGCTGGTGTTGGTCCACTGTGTTTTATCAAAGGCAGGGTCAATGCAGCTAGCTATCAAGAGATTTTGGAGCACTGTGGTGGAACAATGAGGTGTTACCATGGCCGAGTGGCCCATTGTTCCAAGACATTTGATACTACTAAAGGAAGGAAACTTCTCATCACCAGGCAAGGTAGACGCGGGGAGCAGGATCATGGTCTTAACAGGATTCACTTTATTCAGGGTTTACATCAATTATACAGCTAGTAGACGGCTTCTACTATTCAAGTGTGCATGGGTGTATGTTTGTGTGTGACATCTCTAATGTCAGATCTGGGCTATTTGTAGTTCGAGATGTCGCGTAGCTGCCGCAGCCAGCGCTGTTCTCTCACTGTCTCTATCAGTTGCAACTTGCACCGAGCCGTCTGTGTGCTCACAACAACACCGGGGGAATAAATAAAGAAGCGGCTGGTTTGACCCAGCAAAAACGAGAGACCGCTGGCTTGACCACAGTTGTTCCACAGCGCGATAGTTTAACCCACATTCTGGTGGCGGCTATCGCAGTCCAGCCTAAACCCCGCCCTACCAGTAAGGGTAGGGTCGGCGGTGGAAACAACACCGAGATTCTTAATAATGAGCTGTCCCGCTCTGAGCCGCTCTGATCCGACCCGCTCTACTCGGTGGAAACGAGGCATTACTGTGCTCAATTGGCCTGCCAACTCTCCTGAACTGAACCCCATATAGGCCTTTCACACCGCCGCAAAATCGGTGCTAGTTCTGGGCTAGTTCGGAGTTAGAGCCAGTGTTTTGGTTTCACACCGCCAGAAAGCCTGCTCCGGGCCGTAAAAACCGGTTCAACTCATACCCCAGGATTGAGCAGGGTTTGAAGTGAACCGCTTGCGCCAGCGGCCGGGGGAGGGATTATCCTGACCAACCAGACCAACTAAAACCTCATGCCCGCCATGTTTAAAAACACCGCTACTACGAGACGTAAACATAACATAATTACCGAACGCAGCGATCAAATTGACCGGCGAGAATAAGCTGTATGGGTCCTGTTTGGTTAAGAAGCAAAGCGAGAGCTAACACGTGTAAAAATAAGACGTATTCGCCGCTGTTGTTGTGCTTAAAGCTAGCGGTAGCTTTAGCGTTAGCCACAAGAGCAGCGGCGTCGGGCGACGTACACACACGTTTACAGTGATGTCATGACGTTGCTCTCTTGCCGGCTCCATGGCTGTCTCCGGTCGATGTGAAACCAACCGGTTCATAACTGGGATAAGGCTGTAACCAGTTTTGAACTGACCCCAACACCAGCCTGGAACTGACTCTTGGTTCATTTTGGTGTGAAAGGCCTAATAGAGAATCTGTGGGATATTGTGAAGAGGAAGTTGAGAGACACCAGACCCAACACTGTGGATGAGCTTAAGGCCGCTATCGAAGCATCCTGGGCCTCCATAACACCTCAGCAGTGCCACAGGCTGATTGCCTCCATGCCACGCCGCATTGAAGCAGTCATTTCTGTAATGAATCTAAAATATATGAAAGTCTAATGTTAATCAGTACATTACAGAAAATATTGAACTTCATCACAATATGCTAATTATATGAGAAGGACCTGTATACCCTGATTGTCCTCTGGTCTCAGGATGACCTGGCTGGCCCCCTCCCACCTCTCTGCCGGGCTTTTTTTATATGGCCATGGGGCTCTCCCACCGTCTCTGCCGTGCTCTCGCGATACTAGAGAGACACTACGTGAGTTTTTTAAGCTAAGAGAACAGTTTGACATGACCTGACATGATTAAAACCAGTGAAAACAGTAGCTTCAAAGTTTGATTTCTACAGGAATATTTTCCCATCCTTTGTCATGTTAAAAACTAGTAATTTTCAGACTGCTGTGGGGAGTATAAACAGTGTGTTATGAGCAAAACTTGGTGCTACAACAGAAGCTACATGGGCGCTAACGCTAAAAATAAGACTCAGATGATAAAATAAACTAAAAGTACCACACAAATCAGTGAAAAAAATATCTTCAAAATTTACTTCCACACTATTAAGTTACAATCCTTTGTCCTGTTAAAAACGAGGCATTTCCAGACTGGTGTGGGTAATAGAATTATGTTTTTATGAGCAAAAGCTGAATGCTTGTCCCAAAGCTAAATAGCTATACACCAGTCAGGCAAAAATACCAATAAAAACATTTCTTTCAGTTTCACTGTTTGCAAAAACCCACAAGTAGCTTCCTATCTGTTGTGTTAT
This sequence comes from Hyperoplus immaculatus, assembly GCA_949357725.1. NCBI lineage: Eukaryota > Metazoa > Chordata > Actinopteri > Uranoscopiformes > Ammodytidae > Hyperoplus > Hyperoplus immaculatus. The sequence continues at coordinate 5,157,113 of OX442364.1, read as the reverse complement.
TAAAAACAAGGCATAGACTGCTGTGGTTAAGATAAATTAGTGGAGTATGAGCAAAAGCATTCTGTGTTGGTGTATGTAACATTCAGGCTGTAGGCTATGGGCATCTGGTCGCTTAGCGGGGAAAGCAACATGGCTGTCGCCCGAGATCCCATGAGAGGATCTCATGGGATCTCGGGCACGGGATCTCGGGGCCGTGGACCAATAAGAAATGGGGGGGTGGGGTTATCATAGACTACTGCACGGTGGAAATTTCTGGTTACTAATGTGGGGGGAAGCATCGGAAGCATGGACATATAAAGAAAATATGGGGATGTGGCTGTGCCGACTATTACGTAATAGTCGGCGAGAATTCTGACTGGAGTATATTGGGGGGGGAGGGGTGGGGGTTTCAGAAAGGGGGACAGTGAGAAAAGGAGAGATTGTTATTTTTTTGATATTTTGGCAGTCTCTAGGCACACCGTGGCCCCATGGATATGTTAGAACACATTTAAAAAGTGCATTTAGCACAATATGTGACCTTTAAACCTAGCCCTTAATTAATTAATAGAAATATGTTAATTACACATTACTGGATGCAGAATACATGTAAACAGTAAAGGTGCGAACACACTACACGCCTTACACACGTACAGACTCGTATTTATTTCGGCAATTTTTCCATAGGGAACCATTGGTTTACGCGCGTACATGGTGCGTAGATGTGTTACTCACGCTAAAGCAACACTTTAGGCGCGTTAGCCGCGTATATACGCACCTACGCGGTAAAATTTTTTACTTTTTCCGCTCCTACGCGTGACGATTAGCCGCGTTGGCCAATCAGCGTTGGGCTTGACCCGACGTCACATACATTGGCACGGTCAGAGAACAGTGTACACAGAGGCTGAGAAATTAATTCTCACACATTTTATGTAGGCCTAGCTACAGTCCAAGTGGTGGGCAATTCTGGTGCCGACTAGAAAGGCAGCGGACGTTAACGGGCACGTGGCCGCGGCCCTAGTGTGAGTGGCCCCTTACAAACCTTAGTATTTTAGTCTGCAATAGCGCACTGTTCTCTACACCTTGTAATTCAGTGTATTTTTTTTCTTTCTCTAAAATATCATAATTTCCAATACAGTGCAAATTGCCCGCAATGTAAATGTTTTGGGAGTCCTTCCTCCATGGCTTATTTCAGACTGTGTGGGCTCACACTGTACGCCTGTGTGCCGATGGTTGCTATGACACTGGTGCAGGCGAGGCTCCAGTCGCCCTTCGTAGCGAAAATGAAAGTTAAAATGAACGACTGGGGGCTGCCACTAACGTTCATTAAGCTTTTGGTGTGAGCGCAGGGTAACAAGTAGCTATTGCAAATGACAGGCTTTCTTTTCTGTTCTATCACCGAGGAGTAGTCCCACACGAAAGACATGGTACCAGTGACGGAAGTGCAGCGGGGCTAGCAAAGGCTGCCTTCCTGTGTGTGCGCTTCAAAATAAAAGTCAACTCGCGTTTCTCAAGTTAAATGCTTTTAATGTGAAGCCTAGCTGTAGGAAATGTTCAGTTTGAATTAACAGTAACTTAACTGCGAGCTACATCAACAGTTTCTGTCTTGAAGAGTGTGATTTGTGACACAACAAAATAAACGATATTGCATAAAATTAAACGATAGACGTTTATGTTTCGTCAGACGATATATCTCGTCATATCGCACAGCCTTACTGTGGACCCATGTATATATTAAAAAAACATTGAAAAAGTGCATTTTGCATAATATAGGACCTTTAACTGGAAGTGTACCAACTAAACAGTGACTCAATTACCAGTTTAATTGTACAAAATTAAAAGTCTATAATATAGTTTTATATTAGTTTGGATGGAGGAGCTCCTTTCTTTATTTGGGAATATCTTGCTTCATTTCTGCTAATGTAGAAAACCCAAGCAAATACAAACCAACCTGGAAGTCAACTGTGCTCAGTAAGTGTTTTTGCAGGCACATGAGTATTTGGTGATAGGGAAGAACTTCCTGCCTAATATGTACCAGAGTGGTGCTTGGTTTGTAGACTAATATGCTAATCAAGTAAGTTCAATAAGAAATTGTACTTGAAATTGTACCAGGATATAAAAGGCCAAAGATAGAGGATTGACCTGTGGCTGTAGGGGAGAACGGGGTAATTTGTCACACGGGTTGGTTGTCACAATCGTTATATCTCGGAACCAGAGGGTGCTGTCTGTGAAATTTTGGTATGTAAATATCCAGAATTGGGATCAGAGATCACCTACACAGTCTTCCTTGGAGTTAGACTGCTGAATTTGAGGTGAGACGACTGTTTGTGTTTTTCATGTATTTTTCTTCTAGGTTTTTACACAATGGGTTTATAACAAAACACTTGTTACCCATTAAAAGTGTGAAGGGTAAACTATAGTTTAGATTGTGGTTAGCAAGCTAATTAGTTGTCAGATGGTTGTTGGCCTTGATGCTAGCAAGAAATTCAAGTTGGGGTTGGTCGTCACATTTTTTGGGGGGGTTGGTTGTCACATGTTATCTCAAGGCTGCAGCCAGAAAAGGAACCCAATAACGAAATACATTGTCAAGCTGTATCCTCAGTCAGTGCGTTTACATGCAGACTCATGATCGGGTAACTAAACGAATAAGACCTCAACAGGACTTTTAAACTGCATGTAAACACCTTTATCCGATCTACTTCGCACACAAATCGGCACGATAACGGACAAGAGATGTCGGATAAGAACACCTAGATAACTCGTTCGTTGTCGGCTTTCTCTCTGCATGTATACAGGGATCGGACATCGCATATCGGACTTCTCGTTCTGTGCTTGTGTGCCTGCGCGTAATAGGCTACACCATGGGTTGTTGCCGGAAGAGAACCGGACGTGGCTCTTTCAACACTTGTTGAAAGCATGGTTGAAAGGGCTACAGCGCCACCTAGCATAGTGGAGACAGCCATGCATTGGACATTTATCCGATATCTGAAAGGCCATGTAAACTCAGACAAGTGACACGGTCCGTTCGAGTGTCTAGTTCGATATATGTGATAATCTAATCTAGTCGTGCCATGGAAACGCACTGACTGACACCCCAGAGAAGGAAAGAATAGAGCAGGAAAAGGCAGCTAGCATGCAAAAGAAAAAAGGGCAACAAAATCAAAACAACCCAGTGCATCCCAAACTAGACCAGCTGCCAAGGCTACAGTAAGTTATGTAGGCCTATTTGTCAACTTGACAATGCAATTAAACTTTCAAATTTACTTCTACTTGCTTGCCTTCTTTTTAAGATTATTCCCATTAAGATAACATTGTGACAAACAACCCCATAGTGTTTGACAACCGACCCCTTGATGGGATTGGTTGTCACAATGTGTAAGGGTGTCTTTGATGATTAATTTCTTCTTTATTACAATAAGATAGAAAAAGTGAGGGGTACACATTTTAAGCCAACACCTTAAGCTTCAATTCAATGTAGGAATGACTATTGAAAGATGTTTAGGTGATAAGCAATTCTCACTAGAGTAAGAAGTGTGCCTACTTACCCCGTTCTCCCCTACTTTGCTTTTCAGCTTGGATTTGCAAGAGGCCTTCTGATGTAGCAAGCAAGTACCAGAAGACCAAAAGAGCTGCAGCTTCAGTTACTCTAAGCAAAAACCTGGGTGTGAGAGGAGTTCAGGGACAAGGATGTCCTCAAGAAATTTCTGGCAAACTGTCCTGAACTTTCAGGGGATGCTCTAGGAGAATGCGGTGCTGGGGCTATACTTGATTGCTAATTATTTGGGATAAATAAAACAACAACCAAATTGATGTAAGTGGAATGATGGCTGTTTTTAGTGTGCACTTTTGTAGCAAGGGCAGCAAACTATCCACGATTTCTCCACAACAAATATTAACATCATTTTCAAAGTTACCAGTTCACTTGTAACTAGGGTTGCAAAGGGGTGGAAAGTTTCCAGTAAATGACCGGAAAGTTTCCAGAAACTGTCCACGGGAACTTTCGCTCGGGACTTTTGGGAATATTCAAAATTGGAAATTATAGGAATTAACAAAATGGCGGTAATTTAAATGATTTTTTTTCATAACCAACCATAAATCTAAACTTTTAAACACTATGTTTGGTCATAGGCAGACATCCATGCAAAAATAATACAATCAAAAAACATTACATTTGAACAGATGTATTTGTAGGAAGAACTTTATCAAGTTGATTATTTTATGAACAATCAATCATTTCACTGAACAACAAAAAGATGAATGTTGAGTAAATTATTACTCATCTGTCTGACCCCACCCATTCAATAAATAAAGTCAAATGCCCCCCACCATGTGATGGAGGAATGCACAGAGCATGTAGGGGACGTGGCCTCAGTACCCCTGCAGTAGGATGTGTGCTATGTGCAATTTGCCAAGTGTATTTGCATAAAATCTGGTTGTTTTAGTCAAGATTATGCTAAAATATATTGTCCCCAACTATATTTAAAATCAAAGCTTAAGCCTCTGTAAACCTGGTCTAGTAAAAATCAATTTATGATATCAAGTTGGGTGTGTCAATAAACTTTAAAAAAAAAATCTGATTTGAAATTAAATGTTCATAAATATATTAAAACTTAGTTGAAAAAACTGCTTTTTACAGTCTAGAACGTTTGCCTGGACTGAAATAACATAGTTAGGAGAATTTAGTGCATTTGGGCTGCTTTAAATTGAGTAAATTCCCGTTTATTCCTGTTAATTCCCAAAATTCCCGTTAATTCCCATACATTCCCGTTAATTCCCATGGAAAGTTTCCAACTTTGAAAATTCCCGGAATTTTGCAACCCTACTTGTAACCGAAACTGTTTGTAAAAATTCAAGTTGAATATGGAGTAAGGGATCATGGGGGGTGTTGTGGGAAGAATCTTAATTGCACTAAGCATTTAACCAGTACTTTTCAGTGTTTAACTCTTCACCAGCAGTGTCAGTGTCTTAATAGGGTTCAACAGTGGCTGCCCCCTTTTTAGCGGCTCCGGTTCCGGAAGTAAACATTTTGAAACTGAGAAAAAGACAAGGGTAGGCTACTAGACTGTGTACGTAATTTTTCCAGAAGCAAAATAACTATCCCACAATTCTTGGGGAACATCAAGCTTTTCCTAAATAACGAGCGTTTAGCAAGCTTTGTTCAAAATGTACAAGGACCATCTTTCTACATTTATCACTTACGATCTACTGTATCTCTAATAAAAAGAATAGGACTGTTATCTATACTTTTAGCAGCCGACAGCCGCACTTCTTTTTTTCTACTGTGTTTTAATGGCGGCCATCGTAAGGCTGAATTTCCCGCGAGTGGTAAACATTCCTATGGTAAGTTGACGACGGGCTCGGCTAATCAGAGACATAACTGTGACGCTCTAGGATCATGGGTAGGGTGTTCTTCTCCCCGAGATCACAAATAAACTTTCCCTGCGTTCCAAATCCTATACTTTTTTCTTTTTACTACACTACATACTAAAGTACAGAAAAGTTTAAGGGCCACAGGAGAGAAAAAAAATCTGTTTTTTCATGATGTCAAGAAATGTCAAGAATAAAGACAAATACTCCAAAATGCTATTGGAGTTAGTGGGGCATTAATATATTTTCAGCATACTACAATTGACTTGCATGTATTGGGACATCCTAAATCTTTTTCTTGCATACTGAAATAGTATGGAAGTATGGGTATTGGAACGCAGAGTATGTTTTCCTTAAAACAAGGTTGATATCAAATAAACTTGTGTCACCTTCCGGAGCATATACCATCGTTTCACGCTCGGGTAGCTATCGGTAAGTCTGCCTTGTATGGTTAGGACATTGTGGCTAATAATCTAATCCCCTATGAAGAAAATGAATGGCATTTCATAACTAACTTTAAATAGCCTATGTATAATAGCATCTTCGATTTACTTACTCAGCATCTGAATCTTCAATAAGATCAGACTTCGTGCAGATGAAGTGAATGTGCTGACATTCGCCACCATTTCCCATGAGGCTACAAGCACTTTCCAGGATCTCCCAGGGTTCTTTTTCTGATACTGCTCGATTAATGTCAGTCACAATCCACACAGTAGAGCAACTTCCAACAACCTGTAAGGGCAGCATTTTCAGTGCTTTGATGTTACAGTATCCAGATAACACAGTACACAATAAGTTAAACAGCATTGTAATTGATCAACACACCTCTTTCCATATTTTATCTCTGCTCTTGTTACGATCACCATTGCCAGGAAGATCCACAAGTGTGACATGCTTGAGAAGATCATTATTGGGCACCCTGATGGTCACACATTTCACTAGTGGCCAATACCACCTCTTATCATCTTTACCTTCACTGTCATTTGTGTGAGTTCTTGTGTATTCGTCAAATTTTGCAGATAGCTCTTTAGCCTGCAATAAAAACAAATAAATAAGATAGGGCAACCTAAGGTAATTTTATTTATTTGCACATTTAAAGTGCTTTTTAATTTGCATTAAATTATTTGAATAAGGATATGATAAAAAATATGGATATAACAAATATTGAAACCATTTAAAGTACCAAAAACGTCAAAAAGTTAAAATTAGATTAGTTACTAATCCAAATCACTAACAGGTGCAGAGAGCTTTTCTCTTACTTACTGAATCACATGTCAGGGTCTTCTTCCTGGAGTTGAGAAATTCTGGGATTTCTTTGAAATACTTTTTGTCGAAGAGGTTTTCATTGTTTATATTTTTCCTATCTTCGCCATACACCGCTGAAAGCTTGTCAACAGTGTCACGATAATCATCGTCATCTTCCTGATCATCTTCTTTATCATCTTCCTGATCATCTTCCTGATCATCTTCCTGATCTGCATTATCCCTAAGCAAATTAAACCACATCTCGTCTTTCCACTCCTAAAGAAAAGAAACATGATATTTGATTGATTTTAATTCAAAAGCATGTAATGTAGCAACTTTGTGTTTGCAGCTACATCAAACATTTTTGAATAGCTTCAAGAAAACAAACATATTCAGCCAGTGATTCTTGAGAAGTTGGAAAAAAGACTGTCTTGTGTTAGTAACTGCTGTTATTTTTAAAAATAAAATATTTAAAAATTGTAGATGTTATTAGGGATTAAAAATAGAATGTCTGGAGCACAATCATCCCCTTATTTGAAGGACCTCTTGTCAAATTCTACCTCTGCAGAGTACATTAGAGTCAGACAGGCTCTGACAAGTGTTGTAGTTTTAGAATATTTTACATTCCAAATCTTGAAAGTCCTGCGTCACAACCATAATATGTCAACACCGACTTATAATTTCTAAAGAAGTTATTTGACATTTTTTGATCATTTTATTTTCCTGAAGTAGTTCATACTAGCACCCAACATCAACAGAAAAAACAAAGGGCTAGTAGATCAATTCCATTTGTTATGTTTAAGAAATGTTAAATATAACAACACCGTCACCGTCAGATTTCCTGTCTGACAGTGGTGATAGGCCAATGATGGTAAAAAGGACAAAAGCTGGGAGGTTGTGTCAAAGCTTAGCTCAGTAGTTTAGTATATGTTGGATACATACATGTAATTGAATTTGCCTAAACATAGGGTTTGTATTTTTTCAACATTGTACCCTGTTTTGTCCCACTTCTTAAGAATCACTGCAGCCCATTTTACCTCTTTTGCAATGAACTCAATGTCTGCCTGATACTTTGAGTTCTGCATGTTAGCCTCTACTTTAATCATGACTGAGGTACATGCTTTGAGACTTCCAGAGGGCAAGAGATTCTTCTCTCCAATGACAGCATTTATCAAGGAGCTCTTTCCAGCTCCGGTTCTACCAAAAACACCGACCAGCTCCCTCTTGTCTGTCTTCAAATTGTCGATTGTGTCCCTGTTGCATAATTGATTAAAATTGATTAATTAGACTGAACACTGAAATAATGTCTGAAAGTAAGCTTTCGTGGAACAATAATCATAATTTAAAGCAGGTCTACGGTAATCAATTCATTCATAAGAACAATAATTGCAACGAGTACCTGAAAGGGTCACTCGTAGATGAGATCACACAGAATCATCACCGGACGTTGCAGTTCCCTTCAGCTTTACAGAGCTTTAAACAGTTATTTATAGTGTCTTCATTGTTTTGGTTTTTGGCCCAGAATGAACTTTTTGACCTACTTGTACTCTTCTCAGTCTATTACCATGGAAACATTGTTTTTATATCTGTGTTAGCTTGATTTGACTGACCTTTCAATATATAAATGAGTCAATATGTCATGGTCTGTCTTTGTCTTGTCTTGTTTTGGTGTTTCCTGTTTTATTTTGGTATGTCTGTCTTGTTCCTCCCCCTGTCCTGTCAAGTTTCCCTCCTGTTTGATTACTGCTCCCTTCCCTAATGTGTTTCACCTGTCCCTCGTTGTCTACCCTGTCTTGTGTGTGTATATACAATCATATCAAAAAGTTTGGGAACCCTTCTCAGCCGGCATTATAATTGACTCTGCTTTCACAAAAAAAATATAAAAGTGGTATGTCTTTAATTTACCAGGAACAGCTAAGTACTGGGATGTTTTCCAAACAAAGATTTTTTGAAAAGCAGTATTTGGTTGTATGAAATAAAATAAAATGTGAAAAACTGGCTGTGCAAAAATATGGGTACCCTTGTGGTTTTGTTGATTTTAATGCCTGTAACAGCATGTAAAACTGATGAATTTAAACACAAAGTTGGTTGGATTATGTTGTTAAGCCTTGAACCTCATAGAAATGTCTGTTTAATCATGAGAAAATGTATTTTAGGTGCTAAATGCAAGTTGCACTTCTCTTTGACTCTCTGATGAAGTGAGACAGAATGGGATCATCAAAACTGCTCCCAAAAGATCTTAAAAAACAAAGATTATTCATTGGCATGGTTAGGGGAAGGCTACAAGAAGCTTTCCCAAAGGTTTCAATTGTCAATTTCTACTGTAAGGAACGTTGTCAGGGAATGGAAGGACACAGGCACAGTTGCAGTTAAACCCAGGTCTAGCAGACCAAGAAAAGCACAAGAGCGGCATATGCGGCGGATTGTGAGAATGGTTGCACACAACCCAAAGATCACCTCCAAAGACCTGCAAGAACATATGGCTGCAGATTGTGTATCTGTACATGGTTCAACAAATCAGTGCAATTTGCACCAAAACATCTGTATGGCCAGGTGATGAGAAGGAAGCCCTTTCTGCGCCCACGCCACAGATACAGTTGCATGGAGTATGCAAAAGCTCATTTAGACAAGCCAGATTCATATTGGAAGAAAATGCTTTGGACTGATGAGACAAAAATTAAGTTATTTGGTCTTTATAAAAAGCAGATGTTTTGGTGCAAATTGCGCTGAATTGTTGAACGATGTACAGATACACAATCTGCAGCCAGATGTTCTTGCAGGTCTTTGGAGGCGATCTGTGGGTTGTGTGCAACCATTCTCACATACAACCAAATACTGCTTTTCAAAAAATCTTTGTTTGGAAAACATCCCAGTACTTAGCTGTTCCTGGTAAATTAAAGACATACCACTTTTATATTTTTTTTGTGAAAGCAGAGTCAATTATAATGCCGGCTGAGAGGGGTTCCCAAACTTTTTCATATGACTGTAACTCCCAGTGTTTCTTTGTTCCCTGTCCTTGCATTGTACCTGTTGGTGAGTCCGTCCCTGTGTTCAGTGTGCCTTGCCTTTTTGGAGTTTTTGGAGAATAAATTACCTTTTATTTGAAAGGTCTTGCATTTGGGTCCTGCTTGCCTGCTCATCGTCACCGTAACAGAATGCAAGGACCAGAAATGGACCCAGCAGACAGCTTTTTTGAGGTGGAACTTGAGGAGGTCATTTTTACAATTTCTTGCCTCAAAGAAAGCCTGGGAGAAGGGCCCCACACTCGACCACCGAGAGGCGGCCTTGACTCTGGCACGTCGAGCTGTGGAGCTACAGCCTTGGCTCAGGGAGTTCCTACCGGAGTGGGCAAATAACTTTTTAGACCCACCCGAGGTTTGGCCTCCCAGCTACCAGCACAATCCCAAGCCTCTGCCTCCGGTGCCCAGCTTCAAGCCTCTGCCCCCGGTCCCCAGCTTCAAGCCTTTGCCCGTGGTCCCCAGCAGCTTCAAGTCTTTGCCCGTGGTCCCCAGCAGCTTCAAGTCTTTGCCCGTGGTCCCCAGCTTCCAGCCGCAGCCCCCGGTCTCCTGCTTCCAGCTCCAGCCTCCGGCTTCCAGCAGCGAGCTCCAGCCACCGGCTTCCAGCAGCGAGCTCCAGTCTTCGGCCTCCAGCAGCAAGCTCCAGTCCCCGGCCTCCAGCAGCAAGCTCCAGTCCCCGGCCTCCAGCAGCAAGCTCCAGTCCCCGGCCTCCAGCAGCAAGCTCCAGCCTCCGGCCTCCTGCAACCAGCATGCTAGCTACCAGCCCCTGCATGCTAGCTACCAGCCCCAGCATGCTAGCTACTAGCCTCAGCATGCTAGCTTTGGGTTCCCTCGTCTTCGCCGAGGCCGGCCTCCAGAAGGGGTTTATCGCCTTCGCCTCTGCCGGCCTCCAGGAGGATTGCATCGTCCTCTTCTTGGCCGAGGCTGGCCTCCAGAAAGGGTTCCTCGTCTTCGTCGCTGCAGGCCTCCAGAGGGACTGTGCCCTCATCGTCTTTGCTGTCGGCCTCCTGAAGGGTTCCACCTCCAATCTGCCCCTGCTTGCCCCCCCCAGGCCGTCCGCCTGAGGCTCCCTGCTGTGCCCCTGCTTGCCCCCCAGGCAGGCCGCCTTAGGTTCCCGTGCATGCCCTGGGGCATGTTTCTGGCTGCCCGCCTGACACCCCTCCATTCCACCTTCCCCCAGTTCCCTGACCAGCCGGTCACCCCCGTGCTCTGCCCCAGGCCATGTTTTTTTTTTGTTTTCCTCCTCCTGGCTCCCCTCCACCCACCCTGTTTGGGTTTGACTTTTTTTTTTCTTCCAGTGTGGTCGCCTGGAAGTCGACCTTTTGGGGGGGGGGGGGTACTGTCATGGTCTGTCTTTGTCTTGTTTTGGTGTTTCCCGTTTTATTTTGGTATGTCTGTCTTGTTCCTCCCTGTGTCCTGTCAAGTTTCCCTCCTGTTTGATTACTACTCCCTTCCCTAATGTGTTTCACCTGTCTCTCGTTGTCTACCCTGTCGTGTGTGTGTGTGTGTGTGTGTGTGTGTGTGTGTGTGTGTGTGTGTGTGTGTGACTCCCAGTGTTTCTTTGTTCCCTGTCCTTGCATTGTACCTGTTGGTGAGTCCGTTCCTGTGTTCCGTGTGCCTTGCCTTTTAGGAGTTTTTGTGTTTTTGGACAATACATTACCTTCTATTTGAAACGTCTTGCATTTGGGTCCTGCTTGCCTGCCTGCCTTCACCGTAACACATTAAGCATTTTTGTAAAATGCCTTACTTTCTACAGACCGGTCTAAAATATCCTATGATAAATGTGCCACTGGACAGCAGTGGAACAGGGTCCATACAAAAGAATATGAAATATGAAAAAATTATAAACTCTATACTTACTTTAGGAACATATTGAATTTCTTGTTGTCTTGGCTAAGCTTTCTCTTACGGACACGACTCATGATAGTTTTCACCTCAGCCAGAATTTTGTCTGTCAGAGTAAAAGCAAAAAATCTTCAACAGGAAACATGAACCAATCCAGTAAAGTAATTCTTTGTGAGGCAATTCCTCTGCAGATCAATCTAGGATACCTCAGAGGGTATCATATTTATAATATGGCAACTTAGATAAACAAGTTGTCTGGGTTTAAAACATAATTAAATATAAACTATATATTTAGTACTAGAATCATACCTAGTGTTGCTTTTGATACTTGCATAACAATTTCCTAGTCATAGAAACACACATTTTCTTTACAAGTATATTTTTTTACTATAATTATCATCTGCCTCAAGTCTCAACTTATAATATATAAAAGCTCTATAATGGGTTGTCATTGTGTAGAACGAATATAAATACCTGAGTCATGTCGTCGTTTTGTAGGTGGTGATTGGCTTGAACTGCCCTGACCTTCCAACTTTCTTTTTCCTTTGTTGCATTAAAAAAATAAAAAGCAAAACATGAAAGTTGCATGTGCCTCTCTAAATGTTTCAACAAAGTTTCATTAGAGTTGTTCAAGGTCAAAGCAAATAATTGCTGCCTTCTAAGAACCCAAAATGTAACAACTACCCAAAACTACCGGAAACTTAATAATCTGTTTTAACAAAACCCAATATGTAATAACTGGTCAATAATGTAACAAAGTGATGACCCCAAAATGTAACAACTTTTTGCCCATAATGTAAAAACTTATTCTATTTTGGGTCAGTTATTATATTATGGAGCAAGCAAAATATTCTTTCTCCTAATAGTGTAATGATTGTATTACATTATACAGTAGAGTGAGCAGACCCGGCGCCAAGGGCGGGCCAGACCGGGCCGGGCCCGCCCATTTGGTGTCTTTGCCCTTGTAAAAATAAAATGTATTTTACTTTTTTATTTTATTTTTTATGCTAAGATATATATGATGTCAGATACTATTTCAAATCTCAAAAAATAATTGTTAAACTAAATAAAAAATGTGTAGAAAATAGAGACTATGTGATTGACATATGTGTAAACCTATCACTATTCAGAATGCGTCACACGGAACGACAGCGTTAAGCGGCAAATTCAAATTAGTAGCCTAGCCTGCTCTGGTGTTTTGAAAATGGATATCAGACGCTGGTTAAAAACTGATGGGACTACTTATCCGGAAAAAAACCCTGCAGTTACAGTAAGTAAAGTTAGCTTAAACCCTGACCGGGCTGAGCCTCTTGCTGGAGCTGGATTTGAGTTCCCACCGCTAGCTGTAACAACGCAGCCGCCACTAGCCCTCTCCTCTGAGACCTTGCCTTTTACCTCTGACTCCGACCTGCCAGAAGTAACAACACCCTCCGCCTGCTCCTCGCCTCCACCAGCATCCAGCTCTTCTTTACCTGTACCATCGCCGCTGTCACCACACCTGCTACTACGTGCAGCCTCCACCTCAACCTCCACCCCCGCAATCTCCGCCTCAATCTCCGCCTCCAACTCGCCTCCATCACGGGGATCCGGCTCAACAGCCGGTACTGCTGCTGCAATAGGGCCAGCTACACACGCTCTAAGAGCATCAGCCCCGGACGATCTTGGCACGAGTAAACCCAACCAGGTGAAACTGGATACGTTTCCAGCCAGATTGTTTTCTGGGAAGAAGCGCAATTTTTCCAGTGCGTGGTATCACAACAAACCATGGCTAGAGTATTCAGTGAAAGCGGATGCAGCCTTTTGTTTCCCATGCAGAAAATGTAGTACGTCATGTGATGCAGCTTTCACCGTTAAAGGTTTTTGTGACTGGAAACATGCTTTAGAGACTGATAAAGGACTGCTCAGGCATGCCGCATCAAAAGAACACATCTCATGCGAGACTTTGTGGAGGGAGAGACAGATGCGAGAAGCAAGAGGTCAGGATATAAATACGCTGGTGCACACAGATCAGCTTGCTCGGAACCGATACTACGTGTCTACTATTGTCGACATGATAGCATTTTTAGCTGTCAACCAACTCCCTTTCAGAGGGGACCACGATTCAGTAGAAAGCATGTCAGAGTCAGGCAGTGGGCTGTTCCTGTCACTGTTTCTGTATACCTTGCAGAAAGACGCAGAGTTGGCCAAAATAATGGAAACTATTCCCCGCACGGCCACCTACACCTCTCATGACATACAGAACGAAATAATAGAATTGATGAGCACCTTAGTGACGGAGCATATTGTTGAAGAGGTGGGGGATGAGTTTTATTCGATCAAAGTAGATGGAACAAGGGATCCTACCGGCCGGGAAAATCTCTCAATTGTTCTTCGGTTTATTGACGCACACACCAATGAAATAAGAGAGCGGCTTTTGACAATAGCCACGGCAGAGGAGGGGGATGCTAAGACTCTGACACAGACCGTTATTTCCGAACTCACTAATGGCGCTTTTCCACCGCATGGTATCAGCTCGACTCGACTCGACTCGACTCGCATTTTTGGCTTTTCCACCGCAATTTCATGGTACCTGGTACCACGTAGCGGCTGCTTTTTTGGTATCGCCTCGCTCTAGGTTCCAAGCGAGCTGAGCCGATGCTAAAAGGTGACGTCGGCAGACGGCCGGCCACTGATTGGCCAGAGACCATTGTCTGGCCAATCAGTGGCCAGAGACTACCGGCTTCATTCTGTTGTTTATCCTCCCCAACTCTCCGGACTTTTGAGTATATTTACGCCACGTGCAGCCTTCTCTGACTCTCTTTCATTTGATTTGCATACAGATCCGAATTTATTTTCCATATATTCGCTAAGCTCACCCAGTGTTGGTTGTTGGGGAAGTTACTTACATACGACAGGAGACATGTAGGGCAGCTAGCAGCGAGGCTAAATATTAGCCAGCTGGGACAGACATGATAGCGAGCGATTACATTACAAGCCTCGGACTGAACTGATTACCTCAATAAAATATTCAGGCTGAGACACGGCTTGCATTTGAAAACACGTATCCTGAAACAAGCACTAAACAGTCAACTTTATCATGCCCGTGTTTACGTGCATAGGGATGTACGTGACGCACCCCTACAGCTCGACTGTGTGGCAGAGTCACACATCGGGACAACAACCATCCCTTTTAATGGCCCGTAGCAATATTCTTCTACTTCTTTTAGCAAACAGATACAAGGGGGGTATTTCTTAAACATTTTTCATCCGTGTTTTTGGCGGTTGGTTCAGTTAATAGTGCAATAACTGCTCGTAATTTCTGCTTTGCTTGCTACTTTGCTCCGGAGTAGGCTTTTAGCCCCTTACGACGACCCCGCCCACGTTCAGCAGGTACTATTTGCGGTGGAAAACGACCCGTGCTGCTACCAAACCAAGTTGAGTTGAGTCGAGCTACATGTGCGGTGGAAAAGCGCCATAAGGCTGGATTGAGCACCGACAAAATACTTGGCCAAGTGTACGACGGGGCCTCCGTGATGTCGGGAAAACATGGTGGAGTACAGAAACTCCTTCAAGAGGAACTGAAGAGAGAAATCTGCTATGTCCACTGCTTCAATCATCAGCTCCATTTGGTGGTGGTGCAGACAATGTTCGCAGAGCAGCCTGTCATAGATTTCTTCAGTGTGTGTAACCTGTTGTACAAGTTCATAAGAAGACCCACAGTCGCTGTTCATTATAAAGGGGAGACGCTAAAACGTCTGCTTGACCAATGCTGGACGGGTCATTTGGCCACAGTGCAGGTGATAATCAAAGCACATGAAAACATTTCCCAGCTGCTAACAGAACTCGACACACACTTGCTCCCAGCCGATGTGAGAGTGGAAGCAGTGGGACTGCTGCGCGCAATTTCCAAACCCAGTTTCAGATTTATTGCGCTTCTGATGAGCAAGATTCTGACCCTGTTTGAAGCACCAAATAGACTGCTCCAGTCAAAAGATATGGATCTTCACACAGCTGTCCAACTGGTGAACGCCGCTACAAAGTGTATCGAGGGCCTCCGCACCGAAACCAAGTTCAGTACATTATGGGATCAGTGTGCAGAGCCAGAGGATAACCCACAAAGCAAGAGGAGACGCACAGAAACCAACACACGTCTACAAGATTTCGTTGTTGAGCAGTCTGTGGGTGCACGAATTGACCAGGAAAACACAGCAAAACAACAGAGACTCAGACTGTATTATGGATGTATAGAAGCAGTGTGCGGAGAGATGGCATGGCACTTTGGAGAGCGCAACAGCGCGCTGATAGAAACACTGGCTTCACTTGACCCAGAGAGTGACACTTTTTTGGACGCAGAAAAAGTGAGGCCCCTCTTAGATTTGACCGGCACAAAACTTATCGATGCAGAGTTTGTGATAGCTCGACAGTTCCTTCGCACCCAAATGGAAGGCTCCACGCGCGCAGAGGATGAAAACTGGAATGTGAAAACACTTTTCACCACATTCCACAAGACCCTGGAAGCAATGCCCAGTGTCATGGTGGCATTTAAGTCTGCTTTAACATTCGGAGCCTCCACTGCCACATGCGAAAACTCATTTTCCTCTTTGAAGAACATCTTCAGTGATCACAGGCGGAGTAGGCCCACCTCATCCAGCTCAGTTTTGAGAAGGACTTGACTAGAAAATGCAGAGAGCAGTGGAAGGACCGTTTGCTAAGGAGGTTCCATTCCACAGGGAAAAGGCGTCTCCAGCTTTACTAGCATCAATCGGTGAGTTAACTATTTTCATTATGATTACATGTCACGCTGTTCAGTCAGTGTTGCAGAGAATGGGGTTGTTGCAGGAGGAGAGCCCTATTGTGGGAGCAGATAGGCAAACACTGTTGATTCGCTTTATTTTTTATCTCATTTCATGCGCATCAGCCTACTAGGCTACTTGCTCCGTGTGTGTTTGCAGGAGCCGCGATAACTCCTCATCCAAACAGAGGATGATGGAAAGTACCGGTATTCTCCGTTTCATAAGACTACTCATATTAAAATGTAACGATTTTAAAAAGAGAACAGTAGGTCTAAACAGTTAACCAGTGTTTAACATAGGCAGTGGACAAGATGACGATCAGCTTTTTTCTCCCCTGCTCACAGCATTCTCTTGCATAATAAAATCTGATAAAATCAAAAAAAAATCTCCCAGCTCATAAAAAATCATTTTTGCCTCGTCAACTTATTTTTTTATTTGTTTCCTTTACAGGACCACTTTCAGAACTGAACGGGGTTTCCCGTGCCTCCTTTTTCCTCTCCACACAAAGCGTTCTCTCTCCCATTGCACACACGCATGCCCAGGCCGCTGCCGAGAGCACAGACAGTGAACCGATAAAAAGATAAAATAAACACAACATGTTATGGTAATTGTTTTGGTTTTTGTCGCTCATTTCCTACAAATTCTGGTGAAAAGAGACGAAGTCTGTTCACATGCGACAAAGTTTTTGCCGAGCACATGATTCAATGTTGCGAATGCTTTGTATGTTTGTTTATTTGCGCACACAATGCAAATGTGATTTGTATTTGGCTGTTTGTGCGTGTTAATGTGTATTATTTGCCAGCTGCGTGCGTCAATGCTGTTGGCCATGCATGCTGCTGTGGACTGTCGCAATTGAGTTTTTTGTAGGCTACACCTGTCTGTCATAATATTGATGCGGGCCCTCCCACAAAATCGACGTGCCCCCTGTATAGATTTGCTCTGGCGCCGGGTCTGAGAGTGAGTCAATAATTTATTATGTCAGAATCGCTGACTCCACTTTTAAAACTATTGAAAGAACGCCTTTATTGATATAACACTCTACATTGAAGCAATAAGCCCTTAAATCCATGAATGATTGACTCAATTTTATGTAATGTAATGATTAGCCTACACTATAGGAGAAAAATATTTTGCTTGCTCCATAATGTTAACCCCTTCAGACCCGCATTTTTTCTGCTGGGCAAATAATTTTTTTTTTAGCTGATTCAGACTACTCTTGAACATAAAAACAGAGTGGATATATAAATTTTCTTTGAACTCATGTTTTTATGAGTTTTTTTTCATGTCCATTCCAATGGACGCCAGGACACGATGCACGTAAAATGCCATAAAAACATTAAAAATAAAAGGCATATATGTCCTCAGGTATGGCCTAAACATCTGGAACTGGATGTTTTTGAGTCTGTGTAAGTTTCTGAACATGCACAACTTGATAGGTGTATCACAGCGAGGGTAGGGAACAGCAGTGAGGTCATCACCAGGAAAGCCCAGTGCCTACTAGAAGAGAGGGAAATGCTATGACGCAATCTGAACATGCACATGAAGACAATATAATAGGATTGTAGATAAGATGACATAAAAAAGACATCAGTTTTGCCTTCAGTAAAACGATCATGGAACTTCCAACACATAACCATGCTTTTTATAGTAGGCTATGAACCTTTAACAAGGTTATTCGCCCGACTCCTGATGTCCATTGCAATGGACATGAAAAAATCCTACAAATTAATTACGTGACATGTGTTCAAAATAACTTCAAATATTATCACTTGTAATAGTTAAAATTACACTGAGAGCACGTTTGTTTGGCTAGCATGAACATAAATGTAGATTTTAGATTGAAAATGGGCAGTTACTCTTCCCTCTCTGGATCGGCTCAACCATACTTGTCTTGTCAGATGTCTGTCACTCTCTCAGAGCATGCTCAAAGTCATTACATGATTTTGATTGGATAATCAGGATCCAATCAGTAACCAGCAGTGCTGACATCATCCAATTACAGAGTATTTATTGGTTTAGAGAAAGAAATATGTCATGTCCATTCCAATGGACGCAGGGTCTGAAGGAATAACTGACCCAAAATGTAATAAGTTGTTACATTATAGGCAAAACGTTGTCAAAGTTTGGGCTCTGCATTCTTTTGCATTATTGACCAATTATTACTAGGGCTGTCAAAATTAACGCGCTAACGCAGGGTGATTAATTTCTGGAATTATCGGCGTTAATTTTTTTAACGCATGCGCAGAATGATCCGCCCTGTGCATCCCACCGGCTCTGTACTACAGTCACTCTTAACGTTGTGGCTGACCCAGGATCAGTAGCTGCGCGCAGCCAAACATAGCAGCACGTTAGCCCGTGCCGTGTTTTAAAGTTTTAAACTGCCAACGGCCATGTCTGTGTTGGGGGCATAGATAGTATATCAAATCAACTGCTGCGGGTGGCAGTTGATGTCGAAGCAACAGGAGGAGAAACATTGTCCACTCTGTTCAGAGCCCACGAGGACACAAACGTCTGCATTTTTCAGAGGTGTGTGTGAGTAGACATCAACATAACGTCGGCTTCCTGGCACACATGAACAGTCCGCTAGGACGTGGTCGCGTGTACAAACGCACGCACCCACACACAGACACACACACGCACACGCACACACACAGACACACACACACCGCTGACTGTAATCAAGTTGTGTTCAAGAATGCACAACCAATAGATTCACCAAATAAATGCCTTTCTATAGCCTATCCTATATTTGCCCAAAGACATAGTAAAGAGAGAGACCAATTAAATTATGGTTTGGTAGGTAGGTCTATATATTTTAGTTTGATTTAAATTTATTTTCAGTATTAAGGATTTCAATTAATATTAATTTTAAATGTACATATCCACCATCTGTCCTTTATCTTTCCGTTCAGACAACAATACACAGAGAAAATTCGAATTTTTCGGGCATATTTCGAATGGTAAAATTAATCGTGATTAATCGTGATTAATCCACAGAATCCTGTGATTAATCTGTTTAAAAATTTTAATCGTTTGACAGCCCTAATTATTACATCTTGGCCGGGTCTTGAATACTTCAAGTGACAAATGTTAATCGAGAACAAACTGTATAGCTCACCTTTGATCTTTGACATCCTGGAACAATTCTGGCAAGTGGAGTAAAGAAAAAAGACAGAAATAGGAGATCAAATTCATGTGACAATTCTTCATTCAAAGATGACCCTGTCTCAGGACACTTTGGTATGTAACATGTAACCAGGGTGAAATGACATGTCTTAACTTTATTGAAATTTCACCTAATACTGATAAACATGATGCCAGTATGTGTTTAAGCTATGTTCAAGGTACCTTTTGTAACCTGTTCAAACTCCAATGTTAATGTGTTTACTATACCTGTACTGTCGCTTTAAGAAAAGTCCGTGTTTAGTGTGCAGGGCCAAGCTCAGATGCGCTAACCTAACTGAGTGGAGGAGGGGAATGTGGACCCGACTATGACCATGTACATGCTCAGTGACACTTTTCTTTTGGCTCAAGCAAGCAAATCACGTTTGTCAATTGTAAAGTGAAGTACTGATTTAATGCTGCATATTTGTTTGTCGAGTCTGAAGACTTTTTTGTTTCCATTTAACCTGCAATTTTTATTTTATTCGCTTCTTTTATTTGCTTTTAAATGTTTTATAATGTGTTTCCATTTTAACCTGCAATTTTAATTTTTTATTTGCTTCTTTTATTCGCTTTTAAATGTTTTACAATGTGTTTTATGTATTCTAATCTTGCCCCTGTAAAGCACTTTGAGTGGCCTTGTGTCTGAATTGTGCTATATAAATAAACTTGTCTTGCCTTGCCTTGTCAATTCATATGCGTTTCTTGTACTGTCATTTGGTACTCTCGATTTATCCATTGTGATTTCACTGGGAATATACAGTATATATTTTTTTCATTGTGTTGATAAATTGGCTTTTAATATGGCAGAGGGCAGGACATACTCACTTGGTAATGGGGGTGATGATACTGAGCGTGTTTCTTTTGAGTGCCAGTTTGGTGTGTGGAGGGGAATTTTTTTAATTAGCCCTCAGAGACCAGAACACCAGGGCCTGGAGTCACAGCGTTGGGCACCTCCTATTTGACCTCAACCCGGTATGTAGACCGTGCCATGCCGAGCCACTTCAATCAGAACCCAGACTTAGATTTGCTCATCACACAGTTAGCTGAAAAGCTGGGTGAGTCCATTACAGCTCAGCTGCAAGCTGATAGGAGCACAAACAGCTCGAGTACTCCTCAGCCAACAGAGACTACGCTGCCTAATGTCAGTGTTGTGCTGCAACATCAGGGGCGATGGTTCAGATAAGTTCACAGTTCACGAGTGGGAAAATCTCATGACCCTGTATTTAAAGAGACGTGCCATCCCAGTTCAAGAGCAATCACAAGAGATTCTGGTGAAACTTATGGGCAAAGCAGGAGATGTGGTTATAGTAAAGCTGTGTAACACATCTATCAACCATGCTACAAATCCACATGTGATATTCGATACTTTGAAACAACATTTTAGTGAACTTTCATACTCAAGCATGCCCCTGGCAGATTTCTATAACCCGCTACCCACGCCAGGTGAAGATGCTATGGAGCATTGGGTTAGGCTAAATGAAACAGTGGATGTAGCTGACGAGTGCTTGAAAAGGCAGGGCCGTAGCATTGATGACCCGGGCCATGAGGTCAGCATGATGTTTATCAAACACTGCCCGGACCAGTCTCTCTACAGTGTTTTCAAGTTCAAGTCTGCTGACAAATGGTAGGTATGTGAAATTCAAGATAGGCTCGATGAGCACATGAAGGATAAGAAAACAAGATCTGCAGCTGCAAGGCCACTAAAGCCAAGTGTTGTAGAGCACAGAGCTCATTCCTGCCACGTACTTATGCTTGAAGAGGCACCTCTCTTGAACACTGCTGCTCCACCAAGACCGCCTCCAGCCCCTTTGACCACTGCTTGTGTCGACATTGATTGCATGAAGGGTTTGGTTAACCTGTTAGACCAGCTGGTCACAGTGCATACCCAAGTGCCTGCCAACCCCGGCACCCAAACTGTCATGCCACACTCTTTCCAGAGAGTGTGCAGGGTCTGTGGGGCTCCTGATCATTCCAAATTGTCACACTGTAAGCATGAGAACCTATGTTTACAGTGCTTGTGTCCCGGTCACTGGAAGAGGGACTGTCCTCAACGGACAAACCTCTCTGGGGTGATAGATGGGTGCTAATGACAGTTGTGAACCAATCTGAAAAAGCGATCACGCTGAAGAGGAATTGCAAGTTGACTGATGTGTTCCCATGCTTAGCAGTCGAGGATCTTGATGTTTTCCAGGGCTCACAACTAGCTTCGGAGAAAGTGCAACCCGACACAGAGAAGCGACAGCATGATGTGCTAGTCTTGCATCCCAGGATGGAAAAAGTCTGTCAGAGTTTATGTCAGGTTAGCGAAGCTTGTAAGTTCCAGCTCAAGCAACTGATAATGGACTATCAAGACATCTTCTCCAAGCACTCGCTTGACTGCGGTGAGATTAAGGGATACACACACCGCATCCGTCTCACTGACCATCGCCCGTTTCGCTTACCATACAGGAGAGTCCCTCCAGCCCACTACCAAAAGTTGAGGCAGGCTCTCACTGATATGGAAGAAAAGGGAATCATCAGAAAGTCCACCAGCGAATATGCATCTCCTTTGGTGATGGTGTGGAAAAAGGATGGTGGGTTGCGGGTTTGCTATGATTCGCCGCCCTTGGTGGCAATTGTTCTATAGCACGATGGACCTCACCTCTGGCTTCTTAAACATTCCAATGCATGAAGACGACTAGAAGAACACAGCTTTCCCGACTCATCTCGGGCTGCATGAATACAACAACATGCCGCAATGTCTGTCTATGTAGAGGCCAGGACACACCAGTCCGACTACCCGAAAATGGAGTTTGCCGATTCAGGCAGCTCCAGTCTTCCCGTTGCGGCCAAAAAAGTGCAAAGAACACACCAAGCCGACTGCTGACTGTCAGTACGATCTGCGCTTGTGCGGGACGTAACGTCTCCATAACAGCAGGCGCCGCTAATCTGTATTGTGGCCCGAAAATATACGGAAGCCGGAAATGATGGGACGGCTCTCTAGACCATAAACATAGATAGAAATACGTATTTATATTTATAGACCATAAAGAGCACAATTTTAGCAGAGAGTGTCGAGCATGGTGTCGAGCAGTCAACAAGGGTTGATGCATGTGAGTACTCGCTGAACGAAACAAACACACACATTAAAACAATGGCTAACTGTTGTTAGCTGTTTGTGCTACCCGCCTCACTTCCAGGCTTCACTGATTCGCTAGCCCTCCACATATCAAATTGCTCCAACTGAAAGACTGCCCGCCGAACATGTTCAATCGGCTCAAAAGAAGCCCGACGACATCAACGACGACCGATTTCACGGCACACACCAAACAGATTCGTGTCCCCGCCCCCTCAGGACTCTACGACGGCGATTATCGGGCCGGTGTGTCCAGGCCTTAACAGCCCTGCTTCCTTCATGAGGGTGATGACTGGGATCTTTGGGGACATGACTGACTCTGTCCAGACTTGAACCAGTGTTTCAGAGGTTGCGGGAGAGCAACCTGAAACTGGCTCCTAAAAAGTGCCACCTCCTGCAGAAGCCAGTAAGGTTCCTTGGCCATATCATCAATGGTGGGGGTGTGTCAGTCGATCCTGCCAAGGTGGAGGAAATCAACAGCATGAAGGTACAAGACCTCATGGACATACATGCACGGCCTCCATTTGGAGACTCAAATCGTTCCTCGGCATGGTGTTCTACTATCAACACTTTTCCCCCAACCTGTCTTCCACTGCAAAGCCTTTGTTCACACTAAAGCCGTGAACACACCGCACTGGCCCCCTGCGTCGGCTGGCCGCGTGAACGCAGGAGGCTCGCCGCTTGGTCATATTGGGCCATATTAACCGCGGCCGCCGGCCGCCACATCGAAGGCGGCGGTTGGCCGCGTGAACGCAAGAGGCTCGCCGCTTGATCATATTGGGCCATATATTCCTGACGCCGACGCCGAGATCAGACCCATCACACTTACGGTGCAACAACAACAACAACAACATGGTCCATCTATGCCAAAAAATACAGATGTAGGTACACTGTGTACAGCGGCAGTCATGTCACAAATATCATTAAAACAGCATGAAGACGCACCCCGATCGCAAATACACACACGTTACACATTAACAGCAACATACTAAACACAATAACAACAGCAGTGTGTGCTCAGCTGCAAAAATAAAGGCAGACATCAGCCTACCTGAAAGTGAAAGTGTGCCGGCTGACGGAGGACAACACTGGTGCTTCGCTGTACTATATTGGAATTCCACACGGACACTGCCGTCAACTTTGGGTTCATATTATCCTCAGGAACAGCACACAGCTGGGTGAGTTTCACTATGCTAACCGGCGCTACCTTGGCTAAAGTACAACCAACAGCTAAACAGATGCAAAATACACATATTTGCAGAATGTATTGGAAGCCCTATGTCCTCACTCCACACGCCCACCTCGTCTTGCAGACCACTGGGCAATCTCAACGCTGATTGGCTATCGCGGTGCGGCGACACCAAAAAGATAAATAATTTCATCTTCTGCGTTCGCCGCACCGCAAATGGCAGCGCCTTCGATTCACGCGCTTCGATGAGGCGCGGCCGCTGGACGCCGATTCTTGGGTGGACGCGCGGCCACGCGCTAGTACATTGACTCATGGTTCCTACAGCTTAATGCAAGTTAAATTTAAGACTTTTTAAGACCTTTTTAATGCCACTTGAAATGAAATTTAAGACCAACAGACCAAAGCAAAAATGAATTGTCTCGGTGGTCAGACACCACAGTAACTCTGCTTTCAGCGTAGACGTCATTATCTGTATCTGTTCAACCAACAAAATAATCTGTATATGTATCTGTATTCTGATATGAAGCCGGAAATGGCCGGAGCTTATGTCTGATTTTTTTTTTTGTTGCAATTATTGTCCCTTCAGTGCATCAAACTGATTTAATATTGGCATATCATTAATTATGAGATACATTTCTACCTCATACTGTATTTTTCATCCGTTTCTCTCTCTCTCATTATAAGTTATATGAACTGTCTGAGCCCCACTAGCCCTTTGACTGGGGGATATAATGAACATTCAGAATCTGAAAAAGAACAGTATTACATCACAGTAATTCAATTTGTCTGTTTTATTAAATTTTTTTATCTCTTTTTATTTTTAACTCGACAAAGTTTTATGATATATCGATCCAAGATCTAACCGATCTATTTTGCCCAATTTATTTCCCTCTACTCTCTCACTCATTCTGTCGCTCTATCTCTCCCTTTTTTTCTAACTTGGTTCAATGAATAATTACTTTGGATCAGGAAACAGTGTTTAGTGCTCTACAAGTGTTCAACGCACAAAGATTATACTTTTTTCAGTTCAGTTATAAACAGATTGTATGAACTAAACAGGCGAAGCGTCACATATCGAATATTTAAAGATCGATTTTGTCTATTTAATAGCATTATACAGCCCGCTACTAGAGAGACGTGGTCCATGTTCAGAGGTCTGAAATAAATGAAAGGCAGGAAGGGCTGACGGTGACACGGGCTGCAGAAAATTCCAGCGGAATGGAGAGAGACCGTGGGTAACGGAGCCATGCATAAATGCAGCCGGTCTTTCTCCTCTCCGCCGCGGCAGCGGAGATGAACAGCTGATCGCTACCACTATAGTTAAGGCAGCACGCGCTGCGTCAATTTAGCGCTTAAAGCTGCAGTTGATCGTTTCAGCCGTTTTCAGCCGTTGGGATCCCAACGGCTGTTTTCCCAACGCTCTACCTGCTGTAGCTCCTCCCTCTGAACGACAGCTACGCTCGTTCATGTGAATTCAGTTACATTGACAGGAGACAAACACCATGTCCGATTCCGAGGTGATTAAACATTAGTAATGATAACTACATACGTACATATTGAGCATACATTTTAATCACAGACATACCATGTATGTTAGCTTAAAATAATTTTAAGTGTGCTGGTAGGCCTAACAAAAGTAGCTGTAACTGCCAGGCAAGATAGCAAACTAATTGTAACAGAGCAGAGAGGTGTGTGCTCCTGCTCTGACCGCAGCTGGGAGGGGCTGCTCGGGCAGTGTTGCCAACTTAGCGATTGTGTCGCTATATTTAGCTACTTTTCAGCCCCCCTGGCGACTTTTTTTTCAAAACAGCAACAAGCGACACATCTAGCTTTTTTTCTGGTGTAATTGGTGACTTTTTCGCCGAAGCAAATATCACTTGTAACGCTTCTCAACGAGCAGCGGGAGCCTCCCGGCCCGTCACAGAGCACTGACTGACGGCCCGGTCCTCGCGCAGCAGCCCCTCCCAGCTGCGGTCAGAGCAGGAGAGCACCTCTCAGCTCGGGGCTGCTACGCCGAGGAGCACCTCTCAGCTCGGGGCTGCTGCGCGAGGAGCGGGCTGCGTGTCAGTGCCCCCGCTGCTCGTTGAGAAGAGATGATACTTGCTTTGGCGAAAAAAGTCACCAATAACACCAGAAAAAAAAGCTAGATTTGTCGCTTGTCGCTGTTTTGAAAAAAAAGTCGCGAGGTCGCGGTCGGAGAGGTCTTGATGTGATAGGGCAAGAAGACATGGCCGGTGTACTTTTTTTCAAGCTCTCTCCATCTCCCTTTCAGCAGTTAACTTTTCAATATTCGTCTTTCCTCGTTTTTTTGCTGTCTTAGCGGTGTTAGTTGTTAGTATCCTGGGAATGGTAAATTGAGGGTTCGTTTGTGAAGACATTGCTACTCGCTGTCCGCCGTAGTAGCCTTGTACCAAACAGTAGGCTAGTGTCAGACTGCTAGGGTCGTGAACGCTCACGCATCTGACGCATCAACGTCGTTGCCAAGGTCCCACAGCCAATAAGAACGGAGAATCTGACCTCGCTCTGATTGGTCAAAATTAACATGAGCGGTGGCAATTTTGGGGGGCAGCACACAGAGGCAGGGGGGAGCAAAGTGATAAAAAAATATTTTCAGACCACTTCACCTACATATAGCTGAATGGCTATTATGACAGTTTTGCCAAATATTACAGTAAAAAAACTCTCAACTGCAGCTTTAAGTTCTGTCCAAAGCAAGGATTTGAGAATTATGAGTCAGATCACTGATTAAACAAAACACTCATAGCATTTACAGTGAAAAATATTGTCTTTTTTGTCTTTTAACTCATGCAGCATTGTGTGGTGTCAACATACATATTTACTGTAACAATTTAGCCAAAAATGATGGTCATACTTTCAGGGATTTATCATTAAATGAGGTGGGCGGGAATCAACACATATAATAGCACACTAATGTCAACTGAATTATAGATACACTGTAACTACTGTCTTTTTTCAGATTTGAGTTTTACAACTTTTCCACCAAAATTATTGTCGCCAGCTATAACCCTAACTCAGAGCAGTTCATATCATTCTGGTGGTTCACATACTGCTTTAGGAATATCCAACATTTAAAAATGCCTATTTCAGACAAATATTTATATTTTTTCCATTTCTCTCCATAACTACTGTTGACGGCGGGCAATTGTGAAGAGAAACCAACCCTGGATTATATTGATAAAACGTTTTTATCATTGACCAACAGGGCAAGTAAAAAGCACTTCAGGATGTGCAGCAGATGGTCATTGACCAGATTAAACGTTGCTGAAGACTAACTTTTTTGCATTGGCCTTTGACAAAAGTTGAGACTTTGACACTCCTCCTTTTTTTTCTCATGTATCTTATATGTCATTGTATTGAATTTTGTACAGCACTTTGGTCAACTGTTGTTTTTAAATGTGCTATAGAAATAAATTTGACTTTTGTCAGATTGCACAAAATGCAACGGAATTTGGGTAGAGGCTCTCAAAATTAGTGAATTTTTTCAAAAACAAAAGCAAATTGAGAATAGGTTTAAAAAAATGTAGAAGGTGTAAATATTCAAAAACAAATATATGAATATGAAAGTCGGACAATTCTAGAGGTCAGATTGGTATGCTATTGCAAGAATGTATGTTAAATGTTTCCGCTTCACATACATTTAGGAATACCCAATAGCAAACAGAAGTGTCCTTTTAAAGTATTTTAAGTATATCTACATTTTATAAATAATACTAAAAACAATCTAAAGCATATTAATGACTGCTGCATTATAACTTTAAAATGGCCAAGTTAATTTTTGTATGTATTATTCTACCGTTAATCTGATGTTTCAGTAGCCAAATATATTCAGTTGTGTATTTAGTGAATTAAAATATTTGTACTTACATTTTCTTTGAACCTTTTTACGTTCTACTCTTTCTTCCAGCAAAGCAGGTTGAGCAAGATTAATTAAAATGTGGAAATACATTCAAATACAAGGCACCATTGGTAAAATTATTGTCCATAACCTCAATCCTAAAGTGTAGTTGTCCAGTCACAAGCACACCTTCAAACCTCAAAGTTATTTTTCTTCCAAATGCTCCATTACTGAAGCAGAAGTGGCAATGAAAGCTTTTGTTTTCAGGCACTCTCCAACAACTCTTCACAAAACGTATTTAAAAATAACTTTAAAATACAACACAATAGCTTTAGGCAGAGACAGTTTGTTTCAGGGGAGGGCTGGTTTTGACTTACCTGCTCTGAGAGGTGGTTGTGGGTGGAGAGCATTGAGTGTTCAGACTCTTATGTTAGTATTATGTCCCTCCCTATCAGCTCCTCTCTGAGTGCTGGTACCTCCACCTTCCAGCTCTCTCTATCTCTCTGCTGCTTTAGTTCCTCACTGAGGGACTCAAGCTGTCTTCCCCGATTGGCTCTGTCTTTCTAAACTTCTCTCAGCCAAGCGTTGAGGACATATTCATGACTTCTCCTAAAGGTGGTCAGGACAAATTGTAATTTATCGTCACAGTAGGTTTACAATATGATGGACAATACCAGTTATTGTTATATCAGCTGTGATTTTAGCTTCAGAATTCTAGTCAAAGTATCAACAGCATAATATAAAAATGTAACGTATCATCAGTGAAATATACTTAACATATCAAAAGTAGAAGAACTTGCTAGGTTTCTTGCATTTCGTTTTCTAAGGAACATGCTTCAAAAAATCTTAAAAGAACAGTTACCTGCAGCTGTAAGACAATTATGCTCGAATAGGAAGTACAATATTCCCCTCTGAAATATAGAAATATAGAATAGAATTGAAGCATACAGATACATAAAAAAGTAATCAGTACCTCAAACTGTACTGTAAGAAGTACTAAAGCTAAGAGCTTTCTTTCTGAAAAAACCTGCCTGATGTTCCCAAAAATTACACTGTGAGAGTAAACCACACAGTAAAGTTGCGAGTCAAACTGCTAATCAATGTGTTGAAAGGGACCATGTTCAAATAATGAGAAGCTGTTCAGGATATCTTTCAGGATAGATTCAGCTGGAGCCTCTTTATTTTCCTTGTATTGCTGTTCAATTATGTAAATTGTTTAAGTTTTATTTGCAGTAGAAATTGATTATGATATGTTATGTTAGTAATAGTGATGTCATTTAATAATAATAAATAAACTACAGAGATCATGGACCTCAGTTTATGTGTTGCCTTGTTAAATGCCAGGCAGGGGGCAAAGTGCCTTGTGTGTGTGTGCTGGTCTTCCTGTTTTCTCGGCTCGTCCCTCTTTTTTTTCGGCACGGCACCATCGCACACACCCAAAATAGCCAAACTCATGCAAATAGCATGCAAAAACAATGATAACCATAGGGCCGTATAGGCGTTCATTGTCAGCCACTTGCGAAATGCAGGATGTTGAACTGTGTAGTTTCATGATATAATCCCTCTTACAGTATGTTATGACTCATCTCTTCGGTGTACATTTTGGATTAAACATTAAACTTAATCTACTTGACATTTGTTAGTCAGCTTTGGCTACTGCTTCTTAATATTATAGAGTGCAGTGTGTCACATGACCTGCACTGATCGCTCTGTACTGCCCTGCTTTCCCCAAATCCTCAAATTTCTGCCTGACCGTTTAAACTTCCACAACTTTCACTTTTTACACACAATTTCTTAGTTAGCACCAGCTGCAAATGCCACTTGAATAAACTGTCCTGTTATCCTCAAATTTTTTTTCAGAGTTACATCGGTATCCTTGGGGTCAATTTCACCCCAGGATTTCAAACCAGCAGAAATAATTAACTAAATGTTTAATCGTTGACCCCCTAAATAGCCTTTAAATGAAAACATCTCTCCCCCCACCCCACCCACCTCCTTATAGATCCAGAATACCCATTGTATGAGGTCTCGCACTGCAGGTATGGTTAGGTAGATTAGGTCCCAAAATCAGTGGGAAGTTTCTTGAAGATTATACAATTGCACATTATAGTATTGTATTACAGCTCATATCTTTTAACCTTTATGGTTTCTCTCTCTCAACCTCTCATTTTGTAGTGGTTTACATACTAAAAAACATACATTTTCAAAATAAAAGCCCCCAGATGGGACAGAACATTGCCTTGCCCCTGTGCTGCATTTTGAAGTTTAAACTACAGTTTGAGGACCAACAGATAAAATGATCCTATATTTATGAAAATGCAAAACAATGTTAGAATATTAATTTAAATTTCTGTAGCTAAACTTGAAGGAGCAATGAAGAGCAATTTTTCATCAGAACGAGTACTTTACTTTTAATACTTTGTTTTTGCTGATAATATTGTACTTTAAAATACAGGACATTAACTTAATTAGGTATTTTTTTTACATAATTGATTTTGTTTTACTTTACTTGAGGAATTGGGAATTTACTCAAGTAAAAGATTTGAGTACTCCTTCCACCACTAGTTTACCTAAGATGATAGAAAGCACATGACCTTGATCCAAACTTTAATTACCTTCTAGACAAAACATTTGTCCTACCAGTAAAGTAAAGATGTAAAATACACACTAAGAAAAGAGCCCTATTATCATTTTGACCAGGAGGTGGATGGCTTACAATGCCACTTGGTAGTATTTATTTTCATCACAAAAGCCACTGTGCTTACATGTGTTTTATAATATGGCGGCTTCACACAACCTCACTTGCTCTAATATTGTATGGCACTTGTCAAACAATCAAAACAGGCTTGGTGAGGCTTATTGATTCAGTCAATGATTCAGCAGCTGCTTCAACAGAAATAAAATCACAATTTGACAAAGTTATTCATGGAAACAGGTTAGGTTAATACGGAGTTAGAAATGTGTTGGCACCGATAAGAAC
This sequence comes from Hyperoplus immaculatus, assembly GCA_949357725.1. Taxonomy (NCBI): domain Eukaryota; kingdom Metazoa; phylum Chordata; class Actinopteri; order Uranoscopiformes; family Ammodytidae; genus Hyperoplus; species Hyperoplus immaculatus. The sequence continues at coordinate 5,126,586 of OX442364.1, read as the reverse complement.
TCACAGCCTTGTTGTTTTCTTTCTTTCAGTAATGCTCTTGGTGTGTTACGATTCTTCCTCATGTCTCTACACAAATTTTATATTTTGCCTGGAGCACGGCACCATCGCACACACCCAAAATAACCACACCCATGCAAATAGCATGCAAAAACAATGATAACCATTTATAGTAAAGAGGAACTAAACTTTTAGGCGCTCATGGTCAGCCACTTGCGAAACGCAGAATGTTTTACTGTAACACCATCAGTGTGTAGTTCCCTGATACCATCCCACTTATGTTATTACTCTTCTCTTCGGTGTACATTTTTTATGGAAATATTATACTTAATCTACTTGACATTTGTTTGACAGCTATGGCTACTGATTATTATTAAAGTTATGTGAGTACTGCATGCTGAGTGCAGTGTCACATGACTTGCATTGATCGCAAACATCCCCCCCGCCTCCTTACAGATCCAGAATACCCATTATATGAGGGGTCTCACTGCCGGTATGGTTAGGTAGATTAGGGCCCTAAATCAGTAGAATGTTTCTTGAAGATTATACAATTGCACATTATAGTGAATGCCATCCCACACAACCAAAATAAAATAAAAATTAGTAAATATTGATACCTGTTATGCGTTTAATACAAATGAAACAGCATGGGAAACAGCATGGGTCAAATTGACCGCAAGGAATAGGCTACCTATGTATACAGGACAACTAAAACATAAAATCATGTACATTTTACATTTACTTAGTTGTCCCAATAGAAATAGGAACATCCATTAAATATGAAAGAAAATGATCATAACCCCTTATGTAGAGATGTCAAACATTGAATGGGGTCAATGTGCCACATAGTTACACTATTGGTTGATTTGATTGTCAATTGCCCCCACAGCAGTTTCTGATTTATATTGTATTGTATTACGGCTTATATCTTTTAACCTTTATGGTTTCTCTCTCTCAGTCTCTCACTTAATAGTTAACATGCTGACAACATACATACTTGTTCATACTAAAAGCCCTCAGATGGGACAGAACCTTACCTTGCCCCCCTGTGCTGTATTTTGAAGTTTAAATTACAGTTTGAGGACCAAGAGATAAAATGATTCAATATTTATAAAAATTCAACAAAATGAATTAGAATATGAATTTACATTTTCTGCTAAATTTGGAGGAACAATAAAGAGCCATTTTTCATCAGAAAAACTTTTAATTCTTGGTTTTTGCTGATAATATTGTACTTTAAAATACAGGACATTAAGTATTTTTACTGAACTGATTTTTTTTTTACTTTACTTGAGGAATTGGGAATTTAAGATTTGAGTACTCCTTCCACCACTAGTTTACCTAAAATGATAGAAAGCACATGACCTTGATGATCCACACTTTAAGTAACTTCTAGACAAAACATTAGACCTACCAGTAAAATAAAGATGAAAAATACACACTAAGAAAAGAGCCCTATTATCATTTTGACCAGGAGGTGGATGGCTTACAATGCCACTTGGCAGTATTTATTTTCACCACAAAAGCAACTGTGCCTGCTTACACCTGTATGATAATATTGTCGCTTCACACAACAGCACCTGTTCTAATATTGTATGGGAGTTGTCAAAAAATTAAAGCAGGTTTGTTGAGGCTTATGGATTTAGTCATTGTGTGGACAGTTGTCTTTAACGAGATGCCATATAAATATATACACAGATTAGACATGGTTCATATGAAGTAATAATTGGTTTTAGAAAATGCGAGGCCAATAGAAAACTTAGTCTGAAATCAGCATTTCAGTATGAAACAAGTTTTGCAATCATGTGATCATAAATTCCTGGACGACCTATCAGAAAGCTTTATTTTTTAGTAATTCAAAGTTTGACATCAAGTGGTCCCTTTTTTCGCTCTTATTTACGATCCAAAAATTGTAATGTATTATTCTGTATTGTATAAAATGTAACCATTTCCATATCCTTTATCCAGAGGTGTTCTGTTGAATACCTTGAATATTCTAGTTGCTTTTATGTTTTTTTTTTTACCAAGACTTGCACATTACCTGTAAAGGTGCGAACACACTAGGCACGTATTCTCTGAGTCTCTTTCTGAATTTTACTCTTGGTCCAGTTTTCGGAATCAAGTCATTGAAGTTGCCCAACTCCTCAAGGCTTAAGAACGTTTCCTTAGTAAGTAAAGCCTAGTTGTGTTATATTTTCCTTGGTTGTAAACTCATTTATTACTTAGTTCCTGGTGCACAGCATAACCAGCAAATTACTCCTCACACACTTAAAAAAGGCATAGCCATGTAAAAAGGATACACATTCTCTGTTTCTCATACAAGAGCACACACACTTTTATTTTGCAGTAAGCAACACTTGTTCTTGAAGAAAAATCATTCTTTGGAAAGCCTAAAGTCTTTCAAATACAAACTGCAGTATGTACTCAAGGTTCAAGGTTTAAAGTATGAACTCATACAAATATTGAACTTGCTGCGTGTCCATCCCAATCTATTAATACTAAATGCAAAGTCAAATCATGAATAAAAGACAACATGAAAACACATCCAAAAAGAAGCAAAAACTGCTAAATCATAAAAAAAGTATCTGGCCATCATAATGAAAACAACATTATGCCTGCCTTTCCCCATCATCTCTGTCCACCTCTGATCTACAATTGCTTAATTGCAAAAATCCAATCCCTCTATATGTAATACACAATAAGCAAATTCCAAGCACATATCAAAACAACACTCAAAGAGAACAACTTCACAAAAATGGTCGGGACCAAATTCAGAGTCTTCATTTCTCTAATCCATGTGATCGCAGTGAATTTACATGATCTACATGCAAATTTAGAATCAGTGTAGAACAAACAAAACGATTGTCAGTTAATAACTAAACACTTGTTTCTCTTGTATCATACAGTATATTGTTTATCTACTTCTCGTATATGAACAGACAGAAACTATTACTATGCTGTAAGCAACATTTTTGTCCTTTTTGAGAAAACAAAATCATTCTTTTAACCTTTAGTCTGTCAGATACAACCTGAAATATATGTACTGTAATCAAGATACAAAGTCTAATCTAGAAACCCATACAATTGTTGATATTGTAGCACATAAAACCTAATGTCATCGCTCCATGAAATAAAAACATTGACACAGCATGAAAATATATTCGAGAAGAAGCAACTGCTAAATGATTAAAGAGGACCTATTATGCTACTTTTCTGGTCTTAATTTCTTGTTTTACACTGCTATAGAGCAACCTGACACGAATCACATCACAAAAAACTATGTAGATTTTCGGGAAGCTCTTTCTCTTATTTTGGCGATCCAGCACATCCTGTCAACACTTGAGTGTGTGTGCTTCGGCTCCCTCCGCCTGTGCTTCGGCCATCTCCGCTCCCCTCCCCCACTCCTGCAAACCCCACTCCATTGTGATTGGTTACCTTCCTTCCGGAACACTTTCAGTAGCGGGAAGCGCGAGCATGGACCTATAAGGGCGCGAGGCAGACGCGAACAGGGAAGTGACAGCATTACCATACATGGAAACATCCGCGTGGTGACTTCACGAAGTTACATGCGACGTCACAAAGTTACAAAGGGTAGACCGCTTTGAACACGTGACTTCTCGACTGGCTAGAATAGTGTTTAGTGCTCTGCACAGACACCCCAGATGGTCAGCAGGGAATACGTCGAAATGCATGTAAGTCATTATTTGATAATCTAGTATGGTTAAGCATGATTATAAATCATCATAACAACGTTTATAGGTCATAAAAGTCAAAAGGCATCATAGGTCCTCTTTAAAAACAAGACTGTGGGACATAGAGGCTAGGACCCCTACAATAAAAATGGCAATGCTTACCCCGCCACACACACACACACACACACACACACACACATTTACACACACACACACACACACACACACACACACACACACACACACACACACACACGCACACACACACACACACACACACACACACACACACACACACACACACACACACACACACACACACACACACACACAACTTTTATGATCAATTACCAAATACAGTATAGGCAAAAAAGCCTCAAGTCCCCGCCATTTAAAAACAAATCTTTTACATGTCTGTCACAACAAGCAAACTAAAAGTAAATGTACACTCAAAGGATCAGGGGGAAAAACATTATAAAACTGGTTGAGACCAAATCAAGGGGCCTCTTGTGTCTAATCCATGTGCTCACAGGCAGCTTTAGTGGGTCATCAGGCCCCTGTTTGGTTCTCTTTGCTGAGCAAACCTGAAACGTCCACACAAAGATAAACGGCATGGTCGTTACGTTGAACAATATTGATAGAATGTTTGGATCATCAGTTTCCCTAAAACGTACCTGTGCACACATCAGTTATGCAGTGCAGCTGCAGCTGGGCCGGTTGGATCAGGACTAGATTAATCAAAAGCATGATATGCATTAATCACATCAGCTTACAATCAGGCTATTAGTTGAGATTTTAACAAACTTTTACCAGATCGGTGTTTCTTCATCTGGGGTTTCCTTCAACTGCTTGTAGTATCTCTCCACCTCCTCAAGCTGCACTTTAACATCTAAAGAAAATATATAAAGAAAAATTAAATCTGTATCGTTTAAACCAAGTGCAGTAATAATACTCAATAAAATGTTTTAATCTATTGAAGTATAATCTTCAGAGTATTTTTTGAAAGTATGAGATTTATATTTTGATATATTCGCTTTACCTGGGATTGAGTGGCCATCAGTTTTGAGTGACAGTTCGATTGATTCCTGCATTGTTTCCTCCAGTTTCTTCAGGGTGTCCTCCTAATTCAGCATCAACATCTTTATCACTAATCACTCACACAGATACATTTTGTGCTTAAGGTTTACTGAATCCTACATGAATCAACATTTTAGGCTTGTGTACACAGGGTTGCTCAGATTGTGGGAAATGGTTAACATTTTATGGTTGAAGCTTTCAGAATAATTATTTTGCTTGAACATAGAAGAAGCCTTAATCATTAATGTAAATGATGAACTGTAATTACAGATAAAAACAATGATGTTTGGATCAACATGTTTTACTATATCATCAAAGTATGATGTTTTTATGAAAAGTAACACACCTTCAAGTTAGTCAGCTGGTCCAACATTTCATTTTTAGCCTTCTCAAACATGATGTTCTTTAACTCATGTACGTGATTCTCAATAGTGCTCCTCATATTTTTCAGCGAGTCCGTTCCACTAAATCGTGCTGCTTCTACAATAGAACAGATATTTTTGCACAATCACAATGAACGTTAATGTTTAATATTATAGTTTCAGGTCGTTTATGTCATGGTTTTCTATCTTACCTTCATAGCATTTATACATGGATTTCTCGATGGTCATTGTCAGACTGCTGTAGATTTCTTTCTTACGCTTCCTGATGTCTTTGTGGAGCAGTGTCCTGATTTTTTCTTCCTTGAAGAGGGAGAAGATACAATAAGATAATATTTTTTTAAGTAAGTCAAGTTAATAGAAATCGTGCTTGTCTTTTTTATGTATTATTATATTGTTTTTTTTATATATACTAGACTATACTTTTTACCTTACAAGCTATATTTGAACTGATTTTCAGAGCAGCACATACTGTATGGTGTTTACTCTTTGTATCTACATTTCTAACATTTAATGTATTGATAGAATACAGCTTCTCTGACCTGGACAAACAACAAGATAATGGAATAGGATGGTTATTTTCTCATCTTTACCTCTGTCTTGAGAAATATCAGTTGCAGTTTGACATATTTGTGTTTTTCAATCAGATTCACTGTGTCAAGTGAAAATGTTTTGATGACCCCATTATAAGGTCCACATTTTCCTTCATTTCTGAAACATATTAACAAATATAAATGTTAATAAAGGAAGCATTGACACATTTCTAATCAAAAGACCAATTTATAAAGTAATCTCCTACGGGAAGGTCTTCCTGAATTCCTCATCAATGCTATCAGTCAGGCAAGAAGCTAGCTTCACATTGAGGTTTACTTCTTTCCCTTTTTTTCGTTTGTGAGTGCCATTGTTCTGAACAACACACTTCAATCTCCTGTGAAAAGCACCACCTTTCATCCCTCTCTGAAAACAAACAGAATAACATTTTAAAGACAGTTAACATTAATATGAAGTGCAAAATCCGTCATTTTGATGTAATTATAATTTCAATACTTACAGGATATAAGAAGGACTTCAGCATTGTTTCACATGAACTTCTGGATTTCTCAACACCCTCACTAAGGCATTTAACAAAAGCCTCATGAGCCTCTTCCATGGGTTTTCTGACTTCATCAAGTTCATGCCTCAGCTTTTCTTCAAGGACTGTGTACACATCCATTTCATGGGCAGCCTGAAATCAATGATAACACATTCTGTATTAAAGGATATAATGCTTTACTGCTTATCTCACTGTTTCTTTCACGATAGTATATTTCATGGAGAGCGTTTCAGTGTTTCATTGGAATTAATACATTGTTATTCCAGATAGATCCAAGAAGTCTGTTACTTCACTTGGCAATGTTTCCAATTAATTTGAGCATAGTTTACTTCAGATTACTTATTTGTTATGGAAATGTATTATTTTCTTACAATATTATTGATAATGAAGACAAAGAATGAGAGTTTATCAGTTGACCTTACCACTTCTCTACATCTGGCCCCTTGAATCAGCGAGAGAATCCCATGAGCTCCTGACACATAGTTTAATGTTTCTGAGTGACTGTCATTGAGGTTTTTCAGAAATTTCTGAAGTTTGGGAATTTCTGTAAAAAACACAATTGCAGCTGAATCTTACATATTCAAATACCACCCTACAAATTACTCATACACATTCTAATTAGTAATTTTGTTAAAGTAGAATAAAAAAGAATCACTCTATCCAGTGTTTACATATGGAGACTTCACCTACCAGTTTCATTTGGTTTTAAAAGTTTCTCCATCAGAAACTCTGTGGAGCTCACTGTGAACACTTGGAAGCATTTGTCACTGAAATGTTTCTTTAAAAAATAAATACAAGGTTTTGATTTGAAGATAGGCTTGCAGTTGTAGAAAATATTTGTGTGTGAAAATATAATTAGTCTATAAAACTCACCTTGATCTCCTCTAATTTGTCGAATTCTTTTTTCACTTCTTCCTTGGCTAGTACATTTCTTTTCGATATCGAATTGGGAACATCTTCAGAACTAAAAGAAAACATGGTTTCTACAGGAATTACCTTGAAATAATTGTATCTACTTGTATAATATTTATCTATTATAGGGAACATGATTTTCACTGACCATAATACCTGACACTTACCCAATTAATTGGAATTAACTGGAAGTGTACCACCAAAACAGTGTAACAATTACTATTATAATTGTACAAAATTAAATGAACTCACTAAATGTATATTTAGAATATCAGTTCCTTTCCAGGAAATTGTTTAATAAGCTTTGGGGTCTGTGTAATATAGTGTTATTTTAGTTTGGATGGAGGAGCTCCTTTCTTTATGTTGGGAACATATTGCTTCCTTTCTGCTAATGTAGAAAACACAAGCCAATACAAACCAAACTGGAAGTCAGCTGTGCTCAGTAAGTGTTTTAGCAGGCACAAGAGTATTTGGTGATTGGGAGGAACATCCAACTATGTACCAGAGTGGTGCTTGCTTTGTAGTGTAAGAATAATTTTATACTGTTATGCTTTTTACACTTTTATACATTATTTTGCACACTTTTGTAAGTTAACTTTCACTACACATTCTTGAGCTGTGAGCCATCTAGTCTCTCCATACTAAGTGACTATGAACACTATGCATACAGGGAGTACACAGTTACAGTAAATAATTGACCATCTGTCTTCATCTCTTTTATCACTTTTTTCCTCACAAGGTCAGAGTAGCCAAGGGTAGGGGAGAACTAGTCTCGCAAAGCCAGACCAAAACTACAACAAGTAGTATGGTCTGGATCCAGGCCATTTAGATCCGTCCATCCGGGGACGGGAAACTGGGCTGGCCTGTTTTTATTTCTTTATACCAATCACAATCGTCTAGGTCGGGGCTGAGTCTGGGAAGCAGCAGCGGTTTCCGTGCAAAATAGTTCCGAGGCTGTCAGAGAAACGGCTAAATCCCAACCGCAAAAAAATATATATATATTAAAGACAAAAGGAATTAACATAGTTAGTTGTTTTCTCACCAGGATGTCAAGACACCATACACTTTAGCCCCAGAGGAGCTCACGGGATAACTTAACGGGAATGAACTAGTCACGCAGTGTTTACTGTTAAGTTAACATCAACCACGGCGGCCCGTTGTCCCGTAAATCACCAAATAAAAGGAACAGCGGCAGTCTTACTGGGGTAGCTTTTTGAAAACAAGTATGGCTCCATGTTTCTGTTCACTTAATTTAGAAAATAAACCTTTAAGAATTGAAATAGATCTTCTACTTGTTTTCCTTCTACAACTCTGGACAAAAGAACACATTCTTACAGTAGACTAATATGCTATTCAAGGAATTTCAGGGTTGTCACTTGTCACAGATACTGTTTGTAAATATTCATAAGTTGAATATGGAGTGGGGGAGCATGGGGGTGTTGTGGGAAGCAGTTATCTAAATTGCACAAAGCATTCAACCAGTAGTTTTACTAGTGTTGAGCTCTTCACCAGCAGTGTCAATGTCTAAATAGGGCTCAACAGTGGCCGGTTCCAGAAGTAAACATTTAAAAATTGAGAAGAAGGAAAAGGTACAAGACTGTGTACATAATTTTTTTCTGGGAGCAAAATAACCTATCATCTAACAATCCTTAGCGAACACCAAGCTTTTTCCCAAATGCAAGCTTATTTCAAAATGTACACAGACCATCTTTCTACATTTATCATTCACGATCTGCTGTTTCTCTATTAAAAAGAATACGACAAAATATCGACACTGTTAGCAGCCGACCGCCAAGGTTCTTTTTTTTTACTCTGTTTTAATGGTGGCCACCTTAAAGCCGAATTTCCCATGAGTGGTAAACATTTCCATGGTAACCACAGGCTCCCCAATCAGATGTGACGCTCTAGGATCATGGGTAGTGTGGTTCTTCTCCGTGAGATCACAAATAAACGTTTTCCTTTAAACAAGGTCGATCAAATAAACTTGTTTCATCTACCGGAGCATATACCATTGTTTTACGCATGTGTAGCTCGCCGTAAGTCTGCCTTGTATGGTTATGACATTGCGGCTAATAATCAAATCCCCTATGGAGAAAATGAATGGGATTTTTACTTCCGGAACAGCACTGTTGAGCTCTATTGTATGCTATAACTAACTTTAAATAGCCTATGTATAATAGCATCTTCGATTTACTTACTCAGCATCTAATCCTCCAATACGATCAGAATGGGTGCAGATGAAGTGAATGTGCTGACATTCGCCACCATTTCCCATGAGGCTACAAGCACTTTCCAGGACCTCCCAGGCTTCTTTTTCTGATACTGCTCGATTAATCTCAGCCACAATCCACACAGTAGAGCAACTTCCAACAACCTGTAAGGGCATCATTTTCAGTCCTTTGTAATAGCATGATGTTACAGTATCCAGATAACATAGTAATAAAACAAAGCATTGTATTTAACTAACATACCTCTTTCCACATTTTATCTCTGCTCTTGTTACGGTCACCATTGCCAGGAAGATCCACAAGTGTGACATGCTTGAGAAGATCATTATTGGGCACCCTGATGGTCACACATTTCACTAGTGGCCAATACCACCTCTTTTCTCTGTCATTTGGGTCAGTTCTTGTGTATTTGACAACTCTTGCAGATAGCTTTTCAGTCTGCAATCAAATCCAAAAAAATAAGATAAGGACAACTTAAGGTAATTTTATTTATTTGTGCATTTAAAGTGCTTTTTAATTTGCATGAAATAATTAGAATAAGGATAAGATAAAACATAATTAAAAAAGAAAACAATCCACAAACATTGAAAACATTTAAAGTACCAAAAACGGCAGAAAGTAAAAATTCAGTCAGTAACTAATCCAAAAGACTAACCGGTGCAGAGAGCTTTTCTTATACTTACTGAATCACATGTCAGGGTCTTCTTCCTGGAGTTGAGAAATTCTTGGATTTCATTGGGAAAATACCTTCTGTCGAAGAGGTTTTCATCGTTTATGTTGTTCAACTCTTCGCCATACAGAGCTGAAAGCTTTTCAATAGTGTCACGATAATCGTCTTTTTCTTCCTGATCATTGTCCTGATCTGCATTATCCCTATTTTCATGCCTTTTATAGGACCAAAACTCCTCACTCCACTCCTAAAAATAAAAATGTATTTTAATTAAAAAGCCTGTATCCAGCAACTTCGTAGCTATATCAAACATTTTCGAATAGCTTCAAGAAAACAAACATCTTCAGCCCATTTTACCTCTTTTGTAATGAACTCAATGTCTGCCTCATACTTTGAGTTCAGCATGTTAGCCTCCACTTTAATCATGGCTGAGGTACATGCTTTGAGACGTCCAGAGGGCAAGAGATCCTTCTCTCCAATGACAGCATTTATCAAGGAGCTCTTTCCAGCCCCGGTTCTACCAAAGACACCGACCAGCTCCCTCTTGTCTGTCTCCAAACTTTTGATTTTATCCCTGTCGAACCATTGATTAAAATTGATTAATTAGATCAATTAATAAACAACATTGAAATAATGCCTCAAAGTCAGCTGTTTAGGAACAATAATAATAATTTGAGTAATCTATAGGGAAATAATTTCCAGCATAATATGGCAGACAAAGCAACTAGCTGGTAAACATTTAGCATATATTAAGTCTCCAAGAGGAAAATAAAATATTTTCAGTTTGCATATTCTGGTTTAAATTCAGGTACACTTTTGTAAGAACCTTAAGATCCGATCATGATTAAAGAGAATGTTAGGCTTGAGAGACAATAAAACAAACAATGGTCATTTTACATTTAAAGCGACAATAGGTAGGAATATTGGTTTGGCAACATCGAAAATCCCTAATGCAACTGCACTGTCGTTAATAGTAGAGTCTGCCTGCAGTACTAGTGTTGTAACATAAGGGAAAAAGGGAAATATATTTCCTTATTGATTATATAACATATATTGCTTAACATCCACGCTATTTATTGTAAACTTTGTCCCAGGCTTTTTGCTCACACATACAAATGTTGCTATTAATTAAAAAGATTTGTGCTCCTTATCTCAAGGCCGAGAGGCCTGCAGAAGACTCCAGGCTGAAGAGATCCTCCCTAAAACATTCCTTGTCAGAAACGACTTGCACCTACAATCCTCGCACAGTTGCAAACATAACTTTAAAGCACAAGCACACAAACCTCTTCCTATAAGCTTCTGATATTCTGTTTAGTCTTTAGTCAATTTCTGTAACCACGTATGTATGCAGTCCTGATACATAACTTAAATATAAAACTCCTTTCAAAAATCTTTCTGTCAAGGAAATATATTTCCTTATTGATTATATAACATCTATTGCTTAACATCCATGCTATTTATTGTGAACTTTGTCCCAGGCTTTTTGCTCACAAACACAAATCTTGCTACTAATTAAAAAGATTTGTGCTCCTTATCTCAAGGCCGAGAGGCCTGCAGAAGACTCCAGGCTTGAGAAATCCTCCCTAAAACATTCCTTCTCAGAAATGACTTGCACCTGCAATCTTTGCACAGTTACAAACATAAACTTAAGAGCACAAGCATACGAACAACTTCCTATAAAGCTTCTGATATTCTGTTTAATCTTTAGTCAATTTTTGTACCACGGATTGATGCATGTAAATTGATTCTTTGCTAGCAACTAAAGATCTACTGCCTGATTCCTTCTTTATTGAAACTCTTGTGTTTTAATAAATTAGCTGTTGAAATTTGTTTATCTTTCCACAAACACATTTTGCGTTTTACTGTATGACAGATGCGCTTTGCACGAGTAGTCAGCCGTCCGCTGCACAAACCGGCCCGTATTAACCTCCGCAGAGCCAGGCAACCACCAGCTGTGAGAGCATCCACCGTCCTGCTCCACCACCGATCCTGGACCATAACTGACGAGGTCCCGGATCGGAAAAACAAGCCGAAACAAGGCGGTTAATGGTGGAACTAAATCGCTCGCTAAAATCTCAAAAGTGCATAAAATAAATAAAATGTTAAGCTGAATGTTGTGCCGTGTATTTTTATCATAAAGAACAGCAGACTATTTTCAGAGCCTACATATTTAACACTTAGGCTAACATTTTAGAAACATTGAATGAATGCAGCCCCCGTGCTGCAGAGTCCCCCCAGCTGCTTCAAGTCGGAGACAACTGCCTTTACGCAGTCCCATGAAGTGCTCCAAAGTGGCCCGTGTGCACACTATTGAATCAGCGCTCCTACTCAGTTGCACACCATAAACTGCACATTTTTAAGTGATTAATATGTGTATCTCGGTCTGAGCAAACACTGCATACGTATTATCTACTAACAATTGTCCAATAAAGTTATCGGCTACCCGGCACAGCCTGCACTGCAAGTCCATGCTGTTTTCAAACTTGCGTACACGATGTGAGAGCTGGCGTGCGATTTGATCGTACCCTACGCTCACGTCCAAATTGATAAATGCCGAGGTTTGCGTGGAAATGTGCGTACACCCACTTTTCTGGTCTACGCACGGTTGATAAATGAGGCCCATTGTGAGGATGTAGTGTGAAGTAGCAAGTATTACGTCCATAGTACATAGATGAGTGGGACCCAGCAAATTCCCACGCCCCGTTTCATCATGGACTGTTCAGGTAAAAGAAAGGGCGATGCCCAACCAGACATTACTGGCAGTGCGATACAACATTCAGCTCAGTAGTCGTCCTACTTAAAAGTTGGAACAGCTTGTAATGGCAAATATTGCATATGATATATCTCCGGACTCAAATGTTAGAATGGTTATTAATGCAATAGGAAACATTGTTTTTATCTTGTATTACTCCTGTATGTCTAAGATTAGATTCCTTAAATGTTTATTGGAGAGCACTCAGACTGCGCTTTAATGGTAAACGTTTATTTTCATTGTTTTAAAGTCGCCAGAATGCAGTAAACCATTTCTTTAAAGCTCAAATTATTATTTTTTTGGTTCAAGGTTTTGAGCGAGTACGATAATGATTTGTTCAGATGGCGACTCTGGATTATCAGTTATAACAAAATCCTTTAGAGCTTTAGAATATTCTTGGAACAGGTCCACATACAACATGCATTTGCATCATTGCCCAACAGAAATCTATCTCAGCAGGGGACTTTATCTTACTAAAAACCACCAACTGTGCAAGGTTTCCAAGATGCAGTGGTCTGATATCTTCCCAGTAAGAGAAGTCATCTGTTGATATCATAAAGCCCTTTCAGCCTCATCATAGGCCTCTAGACACTTTTGGTTTTGTGTTTCGAGAGCTGTAACTGATACCATGGAAACATTGCTTTTAGTTCTGTATTAGCTTGGTGGCTGACCTTTTATTTTATACATGCGTCAATGTCTAACCTTCTACATACAAGTCTATTCGAACTAGGACCATACAAATGAATATGAAATATTGAAAAAATTAATAAACTCTATACTTACTTAAGGAACTTATTGAGCCTTTCTTTGTCTTGGTCAGGTATTCTCGTTTCGACATAGCTCATGATTTTTTTCACTTCATCCAGTGTTTCTTCTGTCAGAGTAAAAGTAAGAAATTTCAGTAGGAACCATGGACCACTGTATCCAGTAAAGTAATTAAAAATAAGGAAATTCCTCTGACATGTCAATTTAGTATACTTCAGAGTGTATCATAAGACTTATAATATGGTAACTTTGATAAACACTTTGTCTGGGTTTAAAACATCATGGTAGATAAGGGTAATGGTTGGATTACATACTAAGTACCAAAAGCATACGTTTTGTTGCTATTGATACCCATTATCACGGTAAGGCGTGTAATAGACATGCCGGTCCAGGCGTGTCCCTCACAACGCCTTGCCTGACCAGGGCGTGTGAGTTACACACGGCCGGTAAGGCGTGTAATAGACGCGCCGGTCGACCTCCCGTAGTCAAGATGGCCACCGCGGTGTTCCGTCAATGTTCTATCTATATTCTAACCTCTCCCTATCCCTTTGCCCTAACCCTAACCACCCACGCCAGGGTGTTTGTCTCCGGGGCTGCAGCTGGATAGTATCGAAATGCTGGGAGAACATCTCGGCCCCTGTTGGTGCTATTCCTCCATTCATTTAGACGGGCGGGGGGCGGCGTGTAAGTTACACGCCCTGGTCAGGCAAGGCGTTGTGAGGGACACGCGTGGACCGGCGTGTCTATTTCACGCCTTGGCGTGATACCAGGTTGCATTAAATATACATATAATACATAATGTATGTATTTGACTGTTGAGTTGTTTCAACAATCAACAAACCCTGGCCAACCAATCAGACAGCATTTTGTATGGCCATTTATTAAGTTATTATTAAGTTAAAATTACATTATATAAAAGCTCTATAATGGTTTGTAATGTTTTAGAACATTATATACATTATATACATACAACTGTCCTGACCATCCAACCTTCTCTTTCCTTGTCGCATTAAAATAAATACATTAAAAAAGACAAAAAGTCAGGTTTGTTGCATGTGCGTCTTTAAATATTTAAACATGCTTTCATAATATTTTTAAGTCACAGCAAAAATGTATGCATTGAACACTGCAATAAGCACCATGTGTAATCAAAAACATGCAGTTTATCTCACTTTTATCCCTTGTGTCACTTGTGGAAGAGCAAGCCTGAGGATGAAAATGAATATTTGACTTCCTGGCAAAACTTTGGCAAGTGGAGTCCGAAAATAGGACACCAAAGTGATAACATTTCTGGTAATTCTGTCATCTATCATCATCATCATCATCATCATCATCATTATCATTATCATTATTATTATTATTATTATTATTATTATTAGGGGAGAGTGGCCTAAGTTGTGCAACTTTTCACTCAAAGTGACTTTAAAGTAAGGCCTTGACAGTAAAGTCTCCAACTCAAATATGTACATATATTTCAGGGAGTTGTACATCCCTGGCAATAAAAACTTTGGATCTGGAATAAACTGTTGAAGAAATATAGCTTTCGGAAAAAAAGTTGTCTTGATGCACAACTTGCCCCCGGTGTGGTGTAAGTTGTGCGGTTGGAGAGAATACCATGGGGTGAATTGTGCCATTGATATATATCTCATAAACTCTAATGCAAGACAAATCCATTAGACAATCACTTATTTAAGGTGTATTTAAAGTAAATAAAGTAAATAGTTGACAAAGATTGAAGGACAATTTTCTTAAACAAGGCCTAGCAGATCTAATGGTTTTACCTGCAAAGCTCACAATGACAAAGTCACCATCATCATCTTTCTGGCCATCTGAACTCTCATCAGTGGTGTCGTTAAGTGGAATTGAGATGTCACTCTCTTCTGAGCTACTGTAGACAATCCCTATCTTTTGGTGACCAGCGTATACAGCCATGCCACTGGCACAACTCTCAGAAATGTA
This sequence comes from Hyperoplus immaculatus, assembly GCA_949357725.1. Classification (NCBI taxonomy): domain Eukaryota; kingdom Metazoa; phylum Chordata; class Actinopteri; order Uranoscopiformes; family Ammodytidae; genus Hyperoplus; species Hyperoplus immaculatus. The sequence continues at coordinate 5,111,061 of OX442364.1, read as the reverse complement.
CTTTGCACTAGTTGCTCCGTGCTTGTGGAACCAACTGCCACCTGACAAATGTGATTCCCCTACATTTCTGCCTTTAAATCAAGGCTCAAAACCCATATGTACACCCTGGTGTTTCCTCCCCATTAACTATCTTACCTTTATGTGGTTTATGTGGATGTATGGGCTTTACGTCTTTTATTTTGGTTATTGTTATTTTACCTTCATTGTTTACCTACTGAATGCACTATGTACAGCACTATGGACAGTGCAAACTGTCATAAATGTGCTTTTATAAATACATTTTACTTACTTACTTACCTATAACTCACCCAGGCCCTTTGGCACAAATCACCCCAATCCCCGAAATTTGGATAATAAGCATGATGCAGCAATTTAGGGCTGACATCGTGCTAACTGTATAGACTCAAAATGTAGCATACCAAGGCACTAAAACATGTGTCAAATGTTTTCAAACTTGTCTATAATTGTTCAGACACAATAATCAAAAAACCTTGATCATGGAAATTTTACTTTGAAAGGCAAAACACAGTTTTTTGAGCTTAAATGTGCTAAAAACTTATTCTTTGTGTCTCCCTTCTTTACAGGATGAGTCAAATGGATGGCTCTTCTTAAATATGTGGTCACATTTCCAATTTCTTCCACGGTTTTCTAGAAACAAGGGGTGGCACAACTTCCAAAATGCACAACTTAGGCCACTCTCCCCTATTATTATTATTATTATTATTATTATTATTATTATTATTATTATTATTATTATTATTATTATTATCATTATTATTTATTGCCTCTATTCTTCATGTACATACATAAAGAAAAGAGGCACCTTCACTGATAACACAAAATGATCCTTACCTGAGCAGGATCTGCTGCTTCTACAGCATTTTGGTGACACTGCAGATAAAAATAATACTCAAACTGAAAGACTGTGTACTATTTTCAGAATACATTTTAAATATAATCTAAAATAATATGTGAGTATAATGTGAAAAATGCCTATGATGATACATAATTGTTTTAAACTGTATTTAACTTACTTCAGCAGTTTTCAGATTTGCTGTATTTTGTTCTTTCTACAGGTACAAAAGAAAATAGTTGCAAACCCATGATTAGTAAAGGAATTCTATAAAATCATAATCAATGCTATTGTCTTCAATGAGTTATTACAATCATTTGTCTGTAGGCCTCTTAATGCATTGTTGAAATTAATTAGACCAATTACGTATTTTGTGTAAAATATGTTCACAGACCATTACATTACCTTTATCAACTCAAGTCTCCTCCTGAATATTGACCTTGGCCCTATCTTTGAGATCAAGTTATCGATGTCTTGATCATTAAGACAGTAAAGACTTTCCTTGTTGATGCCTTCATCTGTAAACAAATAAAAATGTAGTTGAAAGTTAAGTGATGTAAACATCTAAATATTTTCAAATTATTATTTATTTCATGAGGAGGTAAAGAACCGCCTGTGGTAGCAGATTTTGCATATGATATATCTCTGGACTCAAATATTGAAATACTTAATAATGCAATAGTAAACATTTGAGTCCAGAGATATATCATATGCAAAATCTGCTACCACAAATGTTAATCTTAAAAGGAATCTAGTTGTAGTATTGCAATATGAGACCCCCTGTCTTTTCAAAATCTCACTCTGTGACTGAAAACTAATGACTACGGTAGTTGTCTACAGGTGTGAGTTGATTGTCTTTAGATGTGAGAGGGTTTCAGTCTTCAGTCTTTTCAAAGTATTTTAAAAGTCCTCTAGTGTAAGCCCAGCATCAGTAGTGCTGCTGTATCTGTGCCTGTATAAACAAGGGAGCATACAATTCACCAGCTCCCAAAAGTGCCAGCTGAAACCCTGACATATGCTGCCAATGCCATGTGTTCTGTTTACACTTACAGCAATTTTATGGCGCTTTTCCACCGCATGGTATCAGCTCGACTCGACTCGCATTTTTGGCTTTTCCACCGCAATTTCATGGTACCTGGTACCACGTAGCGGCTGCTTTTTTGGTATCGCCTCGCTCTAGGGTCCAAGCGAGCTGAGCCGATGCTAAAAGGTGACGTCGGCAGACGGCCGGCCACTGATTGGCCAGAGACTATTGTCTGGTCAATCAGTGGCCAGAGACTACCGGCTTCATTCTGTTGTTTATTCTCCCCAACTCTCCGGGACTTTTGAGTGTATTTACGCCGCGTGCAGCCTTCTCTGGCTCTCTTTCATTTGATTTGCATCACAGATCCGAATTTATTTTCCATATATTCGCTAAGCTCACCCAGTGGTGGTTGTTGGGGAAGTTACTTACATACGAGAGGAGACATGTAGGGCAGCTAGCAGCTAGGCTAAATAGTAGCCAGCTGGGACAGACATGATAGCGAGCGATTACATTACAAGCCTCGGACTGAACTGATTACCTCAATAAAATATTCAGGCTGAGACACGGCTTGCATTTGAAAACACGTATCCTGAAACAAGCACTAAACAGTCAACTTTATCATGCCCGTGTTTACGTGCATAGGGATGTACGTGACGCATCCCTACAGCTGACTGTGTGGCAGAGTCACACATCGGGACAACAACCATCCCTTTTAATGGCCCGTAGCAATATTCTTCTACTTCTTTTAGCAAACAGATACAAGGGGGGTATTTCTTAAACATTTTTCATCCGTGTTTTTGGCGGTTGGTTCAGTTAATAGTGCAACAACTGCTCGTAATTTCTGCTTTGCTACTTTGCTCCGGAGTAGGCTTTCAGCCCCTTACGACGACCCCGCCCACGTTCAGCAGGTACTATTTGCGGTGGAAAACGACCCGTGCTGCTACCAAACCAAGTTGAGTCGAGTCGAGTTGAGTCGAGTCGAGCTACATGTGCGGTGGAATAGCGCCATTAGAAGGTCCCTTTTGTGTTTACAGCCATGCATCATCATTTGTCTCATTATTTTGTTTGCACCATTAGGTATTGCAGAGGCCTAATAAATATGCACCCTTAACAACCCATACATCATCTTTCTATATATGCAGGCCCGGATTAAGAAGAAAGATTACACTAGGCATACCGCATTTTTTCGGGCCCCCTCCAAACGGATAGCCTACTTCACGATTTAGTGAAAAAACCACGTACATTTGAACTGCCACAAAAGTATTATGCTCATTCATTTAAGAGTTGCGCGTTTGTAAACGGGAGTAAAGAGAAACGTAACCGAGTGTGCGAGTTCACGTCTGTTCGTGAGCTCACTGCAGGAGCATTTCTGAAAAGTGCGAGCAGAGTCCAGTGTGGGAGCAATTTTAACAACTGGATGAAAAACAGTGCCGTGCAATGCTTTATTCAGCATAAAGTTAAAACGCTCGTGCAAGCCTGATCTAACACAAAAGCCTTGCGTGAGCGAAGCAGTGATTCACCTGGTGAAACCTGGCGTGGAACTCTGTGGGACATCGCCGGTCTGAGACGCCGCACAGAAAAACTCTGGTTTGACGACTAAAATAATAACCGGGGAGCAGAGCCGGCCCAAGCCTTCATGGGGCCCTAAGCCGAATTTGATTAGGCCCCCCCCTCTCCAATGTTATCGTGGCCAAATGATTGACTATTGTTAAATGTCATTCACACACCCAGTTCATCCCTAGTGCCTCCAATGTCCAGCTTAGTGAAAATAGTAGCCAGCTGAGATCCTGACTCTCCCAGGGGAGTCCGGGGGTATGCCCCCCCGGGAGATTTTTTTACCTTTTTAAAGTGAAATGCATGAATTTGGTGCACTTTGAGAGGGAAATTAAGAGGCTAAATCTGAGGAATTTTGTGTGAACAAATAATTTGGAGATACTGGCTTGAATGAAGTAGATATAAAAGCTATCGAAGAAAGACATGGATTTTCCATAAAAATATTAATATAGAAAAAACATAATATATAAATAAAATAAAAAAATATAATTCAGTGTCCTCTGGGATGGTGCTTTTTTTTCTTTTACAGGACATATTTCTCTTTAATATTATGAATGCATTTCAATGCAGTGAGAGGAACGAAGCAGAAGAACTCTGTTGTCCAGCTATCTTTTTTTTCCACAGATAAGGCTGAAATAGGCTATAGACTACAGTATACACAGTGCATGGGCAACTGAGGGCAGCCCAATTTCCAATTTTTTTAAATAAACTCAATACCGAGATAAGTTAACCTCGGATGAACTGATTAAATTAATAGGCTATTAACTATCCAGACCAAAAAATTGTATTCCTTTTTTTGTATGATAACTTACATTTGCATAATATGATGTTGATATCAAACACATACCGTACTAAAAAAAAAAAAAAAAAAAAAAAAAAGTTTTCCTTCTCACTGGGCCCCCTTGTGGAAATGGGCCCTAGGCACGTGCCTAGAATGCCTATGCCTAGATCCGGCCCTGTATATATGTTTATATTTTTACACACCAATTATGTTGTGTTATTCTAAGAGATGGTCCAATGTGAACAGAAATACTTTCAACTGTCTGTATGTCATGCTTTACATTTCACACAGCAATCCAACAGCATTTTTAATATTTTTTACTCAAACTAATTGGCTACTTCAGTACACGTATGAACACATTTTAATAGAATCACTAAAGAAAATGCTAGGTTTTCACCTTTTCTTGCTTATGTTTGTATTAGTAAGTCCCCCCAAGTATTGGCCAGCCATATCACGTCAACACCCTAAAAAATGGTGATACTTTACCTTTAAATCTGTCTATCAACTCGCTGAGACCCCATTCAGTTAATTTGTTGCGCACAAACTCATCCATGATAAAGAACAGAAGCTGGAAGGTAAAAAACAATAAAGAAAACAATGAGTACAGTAATCAATTATTACTGCATGACATTTATAAGATCTGTCCAAAGCAAGGATTTGAAAAATATGAGTCAGATCGCTGATTAAAGAAAACACTCAGCATTTACAGTGTACAATATTGTCTTTTTGTCTTTTGATCAGTAACTCATGCAGGCATTGTGTGGTGTCAACACATATGATATTATATTTACTGTAACAATTTTGCCAAAAATGATGGTCATATACTTTCAAGGATTTATCATTAAATAAGGTGGGCAGGAATCAACAAACATAATAGCAAACTAATAACTGAATTATTGATACACTGTAACTGCTATCTTTTTTCAGTTGTGTGTTATACAACTTTCACACCAAATTATTGTCGCCAGCTATAACCCTAACTCAGAGCAGCTCATATCATTCTGGTGGTTTACATACTGCTTTAGGAATATCCACAATGTAAAAAGGCCTATTTCAGACAAATATTTGTATTTTTCCGTTTCTCTTCAAAACTACTGTTGATGGCGGACAATTGTAAGAGAAACCAAGCCTGGATTATATTGGTAAAACTTCTTTATCATTGATTAGCATTTCAAGATATGCAGCAGATTAAACAATAGAATCACAATCACAATCTCTTTATTGTCAATAATTGACAGATTTTATTCATTGTAGGCTATAGATTGTGGGGTAGAGACACTCAAAATAAGTGATTTTTTTTAAACAAAAACAAATTAAGTATAGGTTTAAAAAAATGTAGAAGGTGTAAAAATTCTAAAAACTAAAATATAAATATAAAAGTCAGCCACTTGTAGAGGTCAGATTGATATTGCAAGAATTTATAATTCTGCATTATTTAGATAAATAACAGCTGTAATAGATTTTCTGTTTAAGCTTCACAGACATTTAGGAACACCCAGTAGCAAACAAGTGTTCTTCTACAGTATTTTGAGTATATCTACACTTTATAAATAATATATCTAGAGCATATTAATGACTTCATCATAACTACAAACTAGCTGAGTTCATCTTTGTATTAGTCTACCGTTATTCTTGTTTAAGTAGCCAAATATATTCAGTTGTGTGAATTTAGTGAATGGTTGTACTTACATTTTCTTCTTCGATCTACTCTTTCTGCCAACAAAGCAGGTTGAGCAAGATTAATTTAAATGTGGAAATACATTTAAATACAAGGCACCTGTCTGAGGTAAAATTCACCACAACGTCCTGCTGCTCAATTCTAAAGTGTAGTTGTCCACTCACAAGCAGCAAAGAGAACCTGTGAGCCCTAAACACAATCTTAAATACAGCAAAATAGCTTTGGCCAGTTTGGGCGGAGAGTTTGTTTCAGGCAAGGGCTGGTTTAGGGAGGGACTTCCCTGCTCTAGAGAGGTGGTAGTGGGTGGAGAGCCTTGCATGTTCAGACTCTTCTGTTAGTATTCTGTCCCACCATATCAGCTCCTCTTACAGTGATGCTACCTCCACCTTCCAGCTCTCTCTCTATCTCTCTTGAGCAATAGTAGAAGAACTTGTTCAGATTCTTGCATTTCATTTTGTAATAACCCTGCTTCATAAAATCCTAATCTGAAAAGAACAGTTACCCTGCAAGAAAATTATGCTCGAACAGGAAGTACACTATTCCCCTCAGAGTATAGAATTAAAGAATAGAATTGAAGCGTAACGACATATACTGTACTGTACTGTAAAAAGTACTAGAGCTGATAAAGAGCTTTCTTACTGAAAACACCTGCCTGATGATCCCAAAAGTTACACTGTGAGAGTAAACCACACAGTAAAGTTGCTGGTCAAACTGCTAATCAATGTGTTGAAAGTGACCATGTTCAAATAATGACAAATAACTGTGATTCAAGCACTTTTGATTAGTTACTGGTAAACAGACAGGGAGATACTGCATTAATGAAGCATTAGGTAATGTGGAGTTAATGAGTAGGTACTGGTAAGTACTGAAAGACTGTGATTCAAACACTTTTGATTAGTTACTGATAAACAGACAGGGAGATAATGCATTAATGAAGCCTGTGTCTGGCCTCTCATTGTATTAAATGTGAAATCCAACGGGGGAAAAACGAGCTTATTAACTCATAATTACCTAACCATTACCTAATGCTTCATTAACACAGTATCTCCCTGTATGTTTATCAGTAACTATTCAAAAGTGCTTGAATCACAGTCTCTCAGTACCTATCAGTACCTACTCATTAACTCCCCATTACCTAATGCTTCATTAATGCGGTATTAAACTACAGAGACCATGGAACTCCAGTTTCTGAGTTGCCTTGTTAAATGCCAGGCAAAGTGCCTTGTGTGTGTGTGTGCTTGTCTTCCTGTTTTCTCAGCTCCTTCCTTTTTTTTCTGCAGGTGAATATACTCTGGATACTATACGGTTTTATAAGTGCCCCCTTCCTGCACTGAGAGAGATCACATGTTTTAATGAGTCATCCGCTGCTACGGCAGAAAGAAAATCACAATATGACAAAGTTATACATGGAAATAGGTTAGGTTAAAGCTACTACGAGTAAGTCGGCACGTTGGCGACACCTTTGAACAAAAGCGGTAGTATTATTACGACGCCAGCTGTCGTGAAGCTGTTTTGTAGCTCATGCAGGGAGAGCAAGATTCAAATAATCAGGAAGCAATATGGTGCGTGGCGTGTCCGTGTGTTGAAAGTGTGAGGGCACCGGACTCTTTTCGGCTCCGTGAGTCTATGGGTGACACAGCATCAACTAATGCCAGTAAGTGCTAAACACACCTGATTGCAATGAGTTGATGCATTGTCACCTCTCACGGAGCTGAACGAGTCCCCGTGTCCTCACACAAAGCGAATGAACGAGAGATGGCAGTTAGTTAGTATGGATCACGATGAGGTAATGTGTTTATGTTGTAAATAATGACTATTTCCGATGAATAATGGTCATCTGATGATGCTGGTGAGGCAAAGTAAACTTTGTTTTAGTAGGCTACCGCTCATTCATTTAGGAGTAAACACTGCAGTCTAGTTTCGCTGCGTGAAATTGTGTATACGTTGCTTGGCAACGCCCTCCCGCCCGACTATCACTCTCCCTTTTAGCTTTTCTTCATTGCATTTTCTTTTTTTTCTTTTATGGTTCAGCCCCGTTATCAGTCATTATGACGACAAACAACTGTCTCAAACAAGGCTCCCGCTCCCCTTCCCTCACCTGGAGGGATAGGCTTCTCAATTCACGTTCCTGCGCCACGCTGAAATCTGTGACCAATATGACGGATATGTGACCATAGAGCATGCACGCGTGAACCGAAAATCAGACTAGGTGTACGACCAGATCAAATGCAGTAATAAAAACTATTTAAAAACGTCTTTCTTTGCACTGATGGTCTGGTTTAGCCTGGTGCTACCAGACCATCGTACTTCATTTCATTTGTACAGAAGGTCTGGCGGTGCTGTAATTGGCAAACGTTCACTCATGGAGGCGGGTGTCTGTTAAAGTTTAAAACTATTGGATCTGCCCAGTGCCACTCTGGATTAGCCAACCAATCGCATAACGTTTGGTCGTCACGTGTGCCATGAGCCGGCTTCTGGCAACTGAAACTGGAGCGCGACTTCGACGTCATCGTTCTCAGCCACTCGCTGTGTTCGCTGATTGGACCGGCTGTCGAATCTCCGGCAAGACTGGGAAATGGGCTGTACACCCAGACTGACTACTGAAGGGAAAATAAAATTTGGCCGGAAGTAGGCGGGCGGGCGGAGCCAGGCTAGGTCTGGTTTGCTGTTAAAGGTAATTTATGATTATGAGAGGAAACATGAGGCTGTTTAAAAGATATTTAAATGTTACTTGTAGCCGCTTTAATATGAAGTTAGAAATGTGTTGGTACAGGTCAATAACTCACAGCCTTGTTGTTTTCTTTCTTTCAGTGATGCCCTTGGTGTGTTGTTATTCTTCCTCATGTCTGTACACATAATTTATATTTTGCCTGGAGCACAGCACCATCGCACACAACCAAAATAACCACACCCATACAAATAGCATGCAGAGTGCAGTGTGTAACATGACTTGCATTGATCGCAAACATCCCCCCGCCTCCTTACAGATCCAAAATACCCATTATATGAGGGCTCTCACTGCCGGTATGGTTAGGTAGATTAGGGCCCTAAATCAGTGGAAAGTTTCTTGAAGATTATACAATTGCACATTATAGTGAATGCCATGCTAAACAACCAAAATAAAATAAAAATGTGTAAATATTGATAGCTGTTATGCGTTTAATACAGATGAAACAGCATGGGTCAAATTGACCGCAAGGAATACCTATGCGACAAATACTAAGCTACTGAGCTAAGCTTTGACACAACCTCCCAGCTTTAGTTTTTTTGGCCTATCACCACCGTCAGATGTCAACTCCGTCAGATTTCCAGTCTGACGGATTTGACATATTTAACGTTTCTTAAACATAACAATTTGAATTTATCTAGTAGCCATTTGGTTTTTCTGTTGATGTTAGGTGCTAGTATGAACCTTTCAGGAAAATGAAATTATCAAAAAAAATTGATTCAGTCAGTCGGTGCTGAGGTATCATGGTTGTGACGCAGCACTTTAAAGATTTGGAATGTAAAATATTATAAAACAACAACACTTATCAAGGCCTGTCTGACTCTAATGTACTCTGCAGAGGTAGAATTTGACAAGAGGTCCTTCAAAGTGACAGCTTCCCCTTATTTTGGCTGATTTTATTACATTTTAATGAAATGTCTGACGGTGTTGACCTAAAGTGGTCCCACCACTTAGAAACCATATAAAACATGAATGTGTTTAAGAAAAACAGTTTTTATTGATATGAGATATTATTTAGTGTTGCTTTTGATGAAAAGCTCTTTTTAAACAATAAAGTACATTTTTAATAGGTTTTATTGCATATGAAAGATTCAAACCTTCTCTGAGGACACACTGTTTTGGACGTCGTGAGAAGATAACAAGTGTCATATATTTGACATAATATTGATAAAATTAAGGGGATAATTGTGCTCCAGACATTCTATTCTTAATCCCTAATAACATCTACAATTTTAAATATTTTTAGTTTTTAACTTAACAGCAGTTACATATGGAACGGCCTTTTGTCCCGGTTCTCAAGAATCACTGAAATATGAAAGAAAATTATCGTAAACCACTTATAAGAGATGTCAAACATTGAATGGGGTCAATGTGCCACATAGTAACACTATTGGTTGATTGGATTGTCAATTGCCCCCACAGCAGTTGCTGATTTATATTGTATTGTATTACAGCTTATATCTTTTAACCTTTATGGTTTCTCTCTCTCAGTCTCTCATTTAATGGTTAACATACTGAAAACATACATACTTTTTCATACTAAAAGCCCTCAGATGGGACAGAACCTTACCTTGCCCCCCTGTGCTGTTTGAAGTATAAATTACAGTTTGAGGACCAAGAGATAACACTTCCAATATTTATAAAAATTCAACAAAAGAAATTAGAATATGAATTAAAATTTTCTGTAGCTAAATTTGGAGGAACAATGAAGAGCAATTTTTCATCAGAACAAGTACTTTACTTTTAATACTGTGTTTTTGCTGACAATATTGTGTCATGATCCCGTTTGGGCTCCTTGGCCTTAGATGTGTTTTCCCTTTTCACCTGTTTTCTGTGTGCTGAGCTAATTGCAGGGGTGGAGCCAGGTGTGCTGGAGTCAATCAACAACATTCACAGCTGCCTTCAATCCTCATCAACTGCTCTACTTATACCCGGGCCTACCTTCCAGACACTGCCAGATTGTAGCTTCTGTTCTCACACAGTCAGTTCACCCTCTCGCTTACCTGTTTTCAGCCATGCTCTGTTGCACGTTTTCCTGGGTAACCCTTGTTTCTCTGCCACAGTTCTCCCGGCCTGACTCCAGCCACCAGCTTCAGCCCTAGCTCTCCAGCACTACTCCTCGGACCCCTCCTGCCTGCCCGCTCTAGCCTGCTTCCACTCAGCCCCCTGGACTTGCCCCGTTGCTCTCTCCCTGGACCCCCATGCCAGCCAGCTTCCCTCCCCGGATCACGGTCCTAACACCCTGCTGGTTTTCTCCTGAAATAAATCTTCTTTTACTTACACTGTCTCTGCGCCTGTGTCCTCCAGACCCAACCGTAACATATTGTACTTTAAAATACAGGACATTTTTTTTTACTTTACTTGAGGAATTGGGAATTTTACTTTAAAAAAAAAATGTTTTACCTTTATTTATACAGGTATATCCCATTGAGACCGAAGACTCTTTTGCAAGGTAGACCTGTTTTCCTTTCCCACGTTACCATTCACACACACATTCATACACCGATAGCAGGCTAACTATCGACATTCACATTCACACGAATAAAGAGCAATTTCACACTTATATGAACTTAAAGGTGAAGTAAGCGGTTTATTTTTGTTAATATAAGTGTTATTATTCATACAGTGATCACTTACATAATGTGCGCGTTTCATAAAGCCGATCTCTCAGTCAGCTGCTCTGCATGTAATCGGCAAATAAACTTATTGGAGGATCCCAACATTTTTATCCAATCACAAGAGAGAACGCTACAAAACGACACCCGTCTCACTCATGGTCTCACTGCCGGTGCACGCCAGAGCAACAGATGGGTGAATGTTTATGCGCCTACAATGGCGGAGCAGGTAAAAATCCTTCCCAATGTCTGTTTTGATGGTTTTCATCATGTTTTATCACACTTATGGATCTGAGATGATGCTAGATAACTCGCTGCTTGAAGACCATAAACCATCAAAACAGACATTGGGAAGGATTTTTACCTTCTCCGCCATGTATGCGCATACACATTCACCCATCTGTCGCTCTGCACGTGCACCGGCACTGAGACAATGCCTGTTTGTAGCGTTCTCTCTTCTGATTGGAAACCAGTTTCGGGATCCCCGAAAACTTTATTTGACGATTACATGCAGAGTGAGTGACTGAGAGATCGGCTTTATGAAATTCGCACACTACAGTATATAAGTGATCACTGTATGAATAAAGAGCGATTTCACATTTATATAAACATAAATAAATAGCTTACTTCATCTTTAAGTAGAAGATTTGAGTACTCCTTCCACCACTAGTTTACCTAAAATGATAGAAAGCACATGACCTTGATCCAAACTTTAAGTAACTTATAGACAAAACATTTGACCTACCAGTAAAATAAAGATGAAAAATACACACTAAAGGGCCTTTCCCACCACCGCGCGGGACCCGCCCTCTCAACCGCCTCCTTGCCGGAGGACTCCACCGGTGAGTCCGGCGTTTTTAAAAGCGGCTGCTGCCTCGGCGGCAATGACAGCGAGATGCTTCGGTGATCGTATCGTTGGGATAGCCCGACTAGAAGTCCACCACACTTATTTCTCTCTTTCTCTCTCGTATAACGATGTTATAGTCTCTCTATATGAGCTTTTATGAAGAATAAAAGTCCAGAGAAAAAATACAGTTCCGTCTAAAAAATAATTCCCCTAGAAGATTGGCTTCAATCGCTGGTTCCACATGTTTGTGTTTAACGTAGAATATACAGTATATAACAAAAGTGAGTACACCCCTCACATTTCTTCAAATATTTAATTATATCTTTCCATGGGACAACAATGAAGGAATGAAACTTTGATACAATGTAAAGTAGTCAGTGTACAGCTTGTATAACTGTGTAAATGTACTATCCCCTCAAAATAACTCACACACAGCCATTAATGTCTAAACTGATGGCAACAAAAGTGAGTACACCCCTAAGTGAAAATGTCCAAATTGGGCCGAAAGTGTCAATATTTTGTATGGCCACCATTATTTTCCAGCACTGCCTTAACCCTCTTGGGCATGGAGATCACCAGAGCTTCACAGGTTGGCACTAGAATCCTCTTCCACTCATTTATGACGATATCATGGAGCCAGTGCATATGAAAGACCTTGCGCTCCTCCACCTTCCGCTTGAGGATGCCCCAAAGATGCTCAATAGGGTTTAGGTCTGGAGACATGCTTGGCCAGTCCATAACCTTTACCCTCAGCTTCTGTAGCAAAGCAGTGGTTGTCTTGGAGGTGTGTTTGGGGTCGTTATCATGTTGCAATACTGCCCTGCGACCCAGTTTACTATTGTATTTTGAGGCGACAGTAAATTTACACAGTTATACAAGTTGTACACTGACTGCTTTACATTGTATCAAAGTGTCATTTCTTCAGTGTTGTCCCATGAAGAGATATAATGAAATATTTGAAGAAATGTGAGGGGTCTACTCACTTTTGTGAGATACTGTATATTCAATCTTTTTTAAATGACAGACACTTTAACATTGAATTAATACATGGTAGAGCCGTGTTGTTTAGGTCTGGATACTCCGTTTGCAACGATGCCTTGTATTACCGTCTTGCCGCCGGGCGGCTGCCGCTGAAAGTTTCAGCACGGGGAAAGCAGAGCGGTTGGGCAAAGTCTGTGCGCGTTCACGTGGGCGGCAACCGCTTCTTGGTCCAACCGCCGCGGTTGTAAACGCCTCCCCTCTGCCACCCTTCACTCATTGAAATAAATGGAGGCGGCGAGTTGCCGCACGGTGGTGGGAAAGGGCCTTAAGAAAAGAGCCCTATGATCATTTTGACCAGGAGCTGGATGGCTTACAATGCTACTTGGCAGTGTTTATTTTCACCACAAAAGCAACTGTGCCTGCCTACACCTGTATGATAATATTGTGGCTTCAAACAACAGCACCTGCTCTAATATTGTATGGGAGTTGTCAAAAAATTAAAACAGGTCTGGTGAGGCTTATTGATTTAGTCATTGTGTGGACAGTTGTCTTTAACAACATGCCATATAAATATATACACAGATTAGACATGGTTCAAATGAAGTAAGAATTGGTTTTAGAAAATGCGAGGCCAATACACAGACAGAGATTGGTGCCAGAGAAGAAACTTCATCTAAAATCAGCATTTCAGTATGAAAAAAGTTTTGCAATCATGTGATCATAAATTCCTGGACGACCAATCAGAAAGCTTTAGGTTTATTTTTTCTCCCCAAGTAAAGCCGTGTTTGTGTGGTACATTTTCCTTGGCTGTGAACTAATTAATTATTTCCTGGTGCACAGCATAACCAGCAAATTATTCCTAACACACTTATAAGAGGCATAGCCATGTAAAAAGGATACACATTCTCTGTTTCTCACACACACTTTTATTTTGCAGTAAGCAACACTTTTTAGCTTGAAGGAAAAAAAATCATTATTTGCAAAGGCTAAAGTCTGTCAAATACAAACTGCAGTATTTACTCAAGGTTTAAAGTATGAACCCATACAAATATTGAACCTGATGCGTGTCCATCCCAATCTATTAATACTAAAAGCAAAGTCAAATCATGAGTAAAAAAACATGAAAACACATTCAAAAAGAAGGAAACAATGCTAAATTATATATATATAAAAAAGTATCTGGCCATCATAATGAAAACAACATTATGCATGCCTTTCCGCATCATCTCTGTCTGCCTCTGATCTACAGTTAGTTATTTGCAATAATCCCATCCCTCTATGTAGTAATAATAAGCACATGCAAAGCACATATCAAAACAACACTCAAAAGAGAGCAACTTCACAAAAATGGTTGGGACCAAATCCAGAGGCCTCTTTTCTCTAATCTGTGTGACTGCAGTGAATTTACATCTCCATTACAAATTTAGAATCAGTGTAGATCACAACAGAACAACCGTGAGTTATTAATGAACACTTGTTTTCCTTCAAGTAAGAAACCAAAGGTTTATTACAATCATCTTCTTCTTCTCGTACATGAACAGACAGAAACTATTACTTTGCTGTAAGCAAAACTTTTGTACAAAAGAAAACATATACAACATGAAAATATATTCAAGAAGAAGCAACTGCTACATCATTAAAAACAAGACTGTGGGAGACAGAAGCTAGGACCCCTACAATAATAATGGCAATGTTTCTCCCCTCCCCACACACACACAATTCTATGATCAATGACCACATATAGGCAAAAATGCCCCAGATCCAAAATCTTTTACAGGTCAGTCACAAAAAGCAGACTAAGGGCCCTGTGTCTGGGAAAACCTCACCCTGCCAGGCACACGTTACACATAGTGTGAACAAGGCGTTAGGTTGGCATTTTAACTAAATTTTAGCAAATTTCTATTACTTCATCTGGGATTCCCTTTAACTGCTTGCAGTATCTCTTCACCTCCTCAAGCTCCACTTTAACAGCTAAAGGAAATACATAAAGACAAAGAAAATCTGTATTGTTAAGACCAAGAGCAGTATTAATACATTATGCAAAATGTTTTCATTAATTTTAGTAAAATATTTAGAGGATCAAATAATTTCACATTTATATTTTGATATGTTCTCTTTACCTGGGATTGAGTCACCATCTGTTTTGAGTGACAGATCGATTGATTCCTGCATTGTTTCTTCCAGTTTCTTCAGGGTGCTCTCCTAATTCAGCAACAACATCTTTATCACTTATCACTCACACAGATAGATATTGTGTTCAAGGTTAACTGAATCCCACATACATTCACTTTTTAGATGTGTGCACACAGGCTTGCTCAGGTTGGCGACAGTTTAAGGTTGAAGTTTTCAGAATAAATATCACTCTTGAACATACACTCAACAAAAATATAAACGCAACACTTTTGTTTTTGCTCCCATTTTTCATGAGATGGACTTAAATATATAAAATTCATTCCAGATACACAATATTACCATTTCTCTCAAACATTGTTCACAAATCTGTCTAAATGTGTGATAGTGAGCACTTCTGCTTTGCTGAGATAATCCATCCCACCTCACAGGTGTGCCACATCAAGATGCTGATCTGACATCATGATTAGTGCACAGGTGTGCCTTAGACTGTCCACAATAAAAGGCCACCCTGAAATGTGCAGTTTTGTCTCACAGCAAAATGCCACAGATGCCACAAGCATTGAGGGAGCGTGCAATTGGCATGCTGACAGCAGGAATGTCAACCAGATCTGTTGCTCGTGCATTGAATGTTCATTTCTCCACCATAAGCCGTCTCCAAAGGCGTTTCAGAGAATATGGCAGTACATCCAACCGGCCTCACAACCGCAGACCACGTGTAACCACACCGGCCCAGGACCTCCACATCCAGCAGGTTCACCTCCAAGATCGTCTGAGACCAGCCACTGAGACAGCTGCTGAAACAATTGGTTTGCATAACCAAACAAATTCTGCACAAACTGTCAGAAACCGTCTCAGGGAAGCTCAACTGCATGCTCGTCGTCCTCATCGGGGTCTTGATCTGACTCCAGCTCGTCGCCGTAACAGACTTGAGTGGGCAAATGCTCACATTCGATGGCGTCTGGCACGTTGGAGAGGTGTTCTCTTCATGGATGAATCTCGGTTTACATTGTTCAGGGCAGATGGCAGAGAGCGTGTGTGGCGTCGTGTGGGTGAGCGCTTTGCTGATGTCAATGTTGTGGATCGAGTGGCCCATGGTGGTGGTGGGGTTATGGTATGGGCAGGCATCTGTTATGGACGAAGAACACCGGTGCATTTTATTGATGGCATTTTGAATGCACAGAGATACCGTGATGAGATCCTGAGGCCCATTGTTGTGCCATACATCCATGAACATCACCTCACGTTTCAGCAAGATAATGCACGGCCCCATGTTGCAAGGATCTGTACACAATTCTTGGAAGCTGAAAATGTCCCAGTTCTTGCATGGCCAGCATACTCACCGGACATGTCACCCATTGAGCATGTTTGGGATGTGCTTGACCGGCGTATACGACAGCGTGCACCACTTCCCACTAATATCCAGCAACTTCGCACAGCCATTGAAGAGGAGTGAACCAACATTCCACAGGCCACAATTGACAATCTGATAAACTCTATGCGAAGAACATGTGTTGCACTGCATGAGGCAAATGGTGGTCACACCAGATACTGACTGGTTTTGAGTCCCCAGACCCCCAATAAAGCAAAAAAATGCACATTTCAGAATGGCCTTTTATTGTGGACAGTCTAAGGCACACCTGTGCACTAATCATGATGTCAGATCAGCATCTTGATGTGGCACACCTGTGAGGTGGGATGGATTATCTCAGCAAAACAGAAGTGCTCACTATCACACATTTAGACTTGATTTGTGAACAATGTTTGAGAGAAATGGTAATATTGTGTATCTGGAATGAATTTTATATCTTTAAGTCCATCTCATGAAAAATGGGAGCAAAAACAAAAGTGTTGCGTTTATATTTTTGTTGAGTGTAGAAGAAGCCTTAAAGCCACTACGGGTAACTTTGTATGTTGGCGGCCCCTTGGGACAAAAGCGGTAGTATTTTTACGACGCCAGCTGTCGCAAAGCTGTTTTCTAGCGCGTGCCATCCGTGCGAGAGTCAAATGAATAGGAGGCAAAATAGTGCATGTCCGTGTAGCCTATTGAAAGTGTGAGGGCACCGGACTCTTTTCGGCTCCGTGAGAGTGGTTAGTGACTCTGCATTAACTAATGCCAGTCAGTGCACACACCTGATTGCAATGAGTTGATGCAGCAGTGTCACCTAACTGCTGCTGAATGATTGTCCTCACAGAAAGCGAATGAACGAGAGACGGCAGTTAGTATGGATCACGATGAGGTAATGTGTTTATGTTGTTGTAAATAATGACTATTTCAGATGAATAATGGTAATCTGATGATGGTGATGAAGCAAAGTAAACTTTGTGTTAGTAGGCTACCGCTCATTCAGTAAACAATGCAGTCTATTTGCTCCTGTGAAATTGTTTACCCATTGCTTGGCAACGTCTTCATCCCGCCCGTCTATCAATCTCCCTTTTAGCTTTTCTTCATTGCATTCTCTTTTTTTTCTTTGATGGTTCAGCCCCGTTATCAGTCATTATGACTACAAATAACTGTCTCAAACAAGGCTCCCGCTCCCCTTCCCTCACCTGGAGGGATAGGCTTCTCAAATTGCGTTGCAGCACTACACTGAAATCTGCGACCAATACGGATATGTGACCATAGAGCCTGCACGCGCGAACCGAAAATCGGACTGGGTGTGCGACCAGACCAAAAGCAGTAATAAAAACTATATAAAAACGTCTTTCTTTGCACTGATGGTCTCGTTTGCTGTTAAAGGTAATTTATGATAATCAGAGGAAACATGAGGCTGTTTATAAGATATTTAAATGTTACTCGTAGCTGCTTTAATGTAAATGATGAACTAAAATTACAGATACAGACAAGGATGTTTAAATCAACATGTTTTACTACATCATCAAGGTATAATATTAAAAGTAACAAACCTTCAAGTCACTCAGCATGTTCAACATTTTATTTTTAGCCTGCTCAAACATGATGTCCTTTAACTCATGTACGTGATTCTCAATAGTGCTCCTCATGTTTTTCATCGAGTCCTTTCCTCTCAATTGTGCTGCTTCTACAATAGAACAAATATTATTGCACAATCACAACTAATGTGTATTATTATAGTTATAGGTTTTATGTCATGGTCTTCTATCTTACTTTCATAGCATTCATGCATAAATTTCTCAATGGTTGTTGTCAGACTGCTGTAGATTGTTTTTTTACACTCCCGGATGTTTTTGTGGAGCAGAGTCCTGATTTTTTCTTCCTTAATAAGGAAAAAAATAAAAATAGATCAACATGTTGTTAATGGGAATGAGGCTAATCTTTTTAATTTTAATATATATATATATATATATATATATATATATATATATATATATATATATATATATGTGTGTGTGTGTGTGTGTGTGTGTGTGTGTGTGTGTGTGTGTGTATATATATATATATACATATATACACAGACATACATACACACACACACATATATATATATATAAATATATATATATATATATACACATATACAGACATGCATACACACACACACACACATATATATATATATATATATATATATATATATATATATATATATATATATATATATATATATATATATATATATATATATATTACTTTACAAGGTATAATAGATTAACGTGTGGTGTTGACATTATTTTTCTACATCGCTAACATTTACTGTTTCGATAGAATACAGCTTCTCTGATCTGGACAAACAGCTACATAATGTAATGGTTATTTTCTCATCTCTACCTCTGACTCGAGAAATATCAGTTGCAGTTCGACATCCTTATGTTTTTCAATCAGCCTCACTGTGTCAAGTGAAAACGTATTGATGACCCCATTGAATGGTGTACTTTTTCCTTCATTTCTGAAACATGTTAACAAGTTCAAATGTTAATAAAGGAAGCATTGACACGTTTCTAATCAAAAGACCAACTAATTAAGTCATATCCTACGGGAAGGTCTTCCTGAATTCCTCATCAATGCTATCAGTCAGGCATGAAGCTAACTTCACATTGAGGTTTACTTCTTTCCCTTTTTTTGGTTTGTGAGTGCCATTGTTCTGAACAACACACTTCAATCTCCTGTGAAAAGCACCACCTTTCATCCCTCTCTGAAAACAAACAGAATAACATTTTAAAGACAGTTAACATTAATATGAAGTGCAAAATCCGTCATTTTGATGTAATTATAATTTCAATACTTACAGGATATAAGAAGGACTTCAGCATTGTTTCACATGAACTTCTGGATTTCTCAACACCCTCACTAAGGCATTTAACAAAAGCCTCATGAGCCTCTTCCATGGGTTTTCTGACTTCATCAAGTTCATGCCTCAGCTTTTCTTCAAGGACTGTGCACACATCCATTTCATGGGCAGCCTGAAATCAATGATAACACATTCTGTATTAAGGGATATAATGCTTTACTGCTTATCTCACTGTGTTTCTTTCACAATAGCATATTTCATGGAGAGCGTTTCAGTGTTTCATTGGAATTAATACATTGTTATTCCAGATAGATCCAAGAAGTCTGTAACTTCACTTTGCAATGTTTCCACTGAATTTGTTTACTTCAGATTACTTATTTGCTATGGAAATATAGTATTTTCTTACAATATTATTGATAATGAAGACAAAGAAAGAGTTTTTTTCAGTTGACCTTACCGCTTCTCTACAGCTGGCCCCTTGAATCAGCGAGAGAATCCCATGAGCTCGAGACACATAGTTTTTTATTTCTGAGTGACTGTCATTGAGATTTTGCAGAAATTCCTGAAGTTTGGGAATTTCTTTAAGAAACAAAATTGCAGCTGAATCTTACATATTCAAATACCACTCTAATTACAAACTACAAACCTACAAATAACATACCTAAATTGAAATTACACAATTTCATAGGTAATTTTTGTTCAAAATAAAGTTGTTAAATAATTTAAAAAAAATCACTCTATCCAGTGTTTAAATATTGGGACTTCACCTACCAGTGTCATCTGGTTTTAGGCGTTTCTCTTTCAGAAACTCTTTGGAGCTCACTGTGAACACTTGGAAAGATTCACCACTGAAATGTTTCTTTAAAAAAAAAGGTTTTGATTTGAACATATGCTTGCAGTTGTAGACAATATTAGTGTGTGAAAATCAGTCTATAAAACTCACCTTAATCTTCTTTGATTTGCCAAATTCATTTTTCACTGCTTCCTTGGCTTGTATATTTCTTTTCAATATCAAACCAGGAACAGCTGCTGAACTAAAAGAAAAAATATGGTTTCTACAGGAATTTCCTTTAAATAATTTTCCAGTACTTATATATTATTGGGAACATGATGCCCACTGTACACTGACTAAATACCTGACACTTACCCAATTAATTAGAACTAACTGGAAGTGTAACTAAACAGTGTCTCAATTACCAATTTAATTGTACAAAATCAACTCACACTGAATTTACATTTAGATATCAGTTCCTTTCCAGGAAATTGTTTAATAAGCTTTGGGGTCAGTATAATATAGTGTTATTTCAGTTTGGATGGAGGAGCTCCTTTCTTTATTTGGGAATATCTTGCATCATTTCTGCTAATGTAGAAAACAAAAGCAAATACAAACAAACTTGGAAGTCAGTTGTGCTCAATAAGTGTTTTTGCAGACACATGAGTATTTGGTGATAGGGAGGAATATCCTGACAAATATGTACCAGAGTGGTGCTTGGTTTGTAGACTAATATGCTGGTACAAGGCATTTCAATCAGAAAGTGTCATAGCTACTAGGATATAATAGGACAAAGATAAAGGATTTAACCTGCGGCGATACTTGGCCTTTTTGGCTTAGATTTGCAAGAGGACTTCTGAAGTAGCAGGCAGGTACCAGAAGACCAAAAGAGCTGCAGCTTCAGTTGTTGTCTAAGCAAAAACCTGGGAGTGAGAGGAGTTCAGAGACAAGGATTTCCTCAAGAAATTACTGGCAAACCAGCCAGACTTCTCATGGGATGCTCTAGGAGAATGCGGTGCTGTGGCTATACGTGATTGCAAATTATTTGGAAACATACAACAACAACCAAATTGATGAAAATTGGCTGATGGTTGTTTGTATTGTTTTGCAAGGGCAGAAAGCTATCCACGATTTCTCTCTAGCTGGCATATCAACATAATGTTTTAAGTGACCAGGGTTGTCACCAATACTGTTTGTAAATATTCATAAGTTGAATATGGAGTGAGGGATCATGGGGGTGTTGTTGGAGGCAGTTATTTAAATTGCACAAAGTTTTTAACCAGTACTATTACTAGCGTCTTAATAGGGCTCAACAGTGGCCATGCTTTTCCCAGATAACAAGCCTTTCGCAAGCTTTTTAAAACATTTTTTACACACACCGTCTTTTTGTACATTCATCATTTACGATCTGCTACTTCTCTAATAAAAATATTAGGACCGTCATGTACACTTTAAGCAGCCGAAAATCGAGCTGCATTTTTTCTACTTTAATGGCGGCCACTGTAAAGCCAAATTTTCCGCGAGTGGTAAACAATTACATGGTAACCACGGTGTGACGCTCTAGGATCATGGGTAGTGTAGTTCACCTTGAGATCACAAATAAACTATGTTTTCCTTTAAACGAGGTTGATATCAAATCAACATGAAACATCTACCAGAGTATATACCATTGTTTCACCGGAAGCTATCGGAAAGTCTGCCTTTTATGGTTAGGACATTGTGGCTAATAATCTAATCTCCTATGGAGAAAATTATTGGGATTTTTACTTCCAGAACCAAGTGCTCTATTGTATGCTATAACTAATTTTTAAATAGTCAATGTACAATAGCATCTTCGATTTACTTACTGAGCATCTGAATCTTCAATAAGATCAGACTTCGTGCAGATGAAGTGAATGTGCTTACATTCGCCACCATTTCCCATGAGGCTACAAGCACTTTCCAGGACCTCCCAGGGTTCTTTTTCTGATACTGCTCGATTAATGTCAGTCACAATCCACACAGTAGAGCAACTTCCAACAACCTGTAAGGGCATCATTTTCAGTGCTTTGTAATAGCATGATGTGACAGCATCTTTTTGTTTTTGTTTATTAACAAAAACTTAAACAAAGCATTGTAATTGACTGACATACCTCTTTCCACATTTTATCTCTGCTCTTGTTACGGTCACCATTGCCAGGAAGATCCACAAGTGTGACATGCTTGAGAAGATCATTATTGGGCACCCTGATGGTCACACATTTCACAAGTGGCCAATACCACTTCTTTACATCTTTACTTTCACTGTCATTTGGGTCAGTTCTTGTGTATTTGACAAATCTTGCAGATAGCTCTTTGGCCTGTCAAAAGCAAATAAATAAGATTAGAGCAACTTAAGGTAATGTTATTTATTTGCACATTTTAAGTGGATCAGATGAAAAATGGCAGAAAGTTCAAATTAAATTAGTAACTAATCCAAAAGACTAACCGGGGCAGAGAGCTTTTCTCTTACTTACTGAATCACATGTCAGGGTCTTCTTCCTGGAGTTGAGAAATTCTGGGATTTCTTTGAAATACTTGTTGTCGAAGAGGTTTTCATTGTTTATGTTTTTACACTCTTCGCCATACAGAGCTGAAAGCTTTTCATTAGTGTCACGATAATCTTCATCTTCCTGATCTTTTTCCTGATCTGCATTATTCCCAAGAAAATTAAACAAGGACCACAACTCGTCTTTCCACTCCTAAAAATAAAAAATATGACATTGACTCATTTTAAATCAAAAGCATGTAATGTATCCAGTTACTTTGTAATTGCAGCTACATCAACATTCTTTGAATAGCTTCAAGAAAAACATATTCAGCCCATTTTACCTCTTTTGCAATGAACTCAATGTCTGCCTCATACTTTCCGTTCAGCATGTTAGCCTCTACTTTAATCATGACGGAGGTACATGCATTGACACTTCCAGAGGGCAAGAGATTCTTCTCTCCAATGACAGCATTTATCAAGGAGCTCTTTCCAGCCCCGGTTCTACCAAAGACACCGACCAGTTCCCTCTTGTCTGTCTCCAAATTGTTGATTGTATCCCTGTTGCATAATTGAGTAAAATTTATTAATAAGATCAATTAATATACAACACTGAAATAATGTCTAGAAGTCAAATATGGAATAACAATAATCATAATTTAAAGCAGCTGCAATTAATACTTGAATGTGAAAAGGGTCACTCGTAGATGAAATCACACAGAATCAAAACCAGATGTTGCAGTTCACTTCAGCTTAACAGAGCTTTAAACAGTTTGTATTGTGTCTTCAGGCCAGATGGTTCGCTCAGGAGTTGGTCTTCAACAAAATCAAAGCTTTGAGGACAGTAAAGGCGAGTTTGTCATCAATAACAAAATCCTATTAGAGTTTGAGTATATTTTTGGTACAGTTTGTCATATGCATTTGCATCTTTTGCTTCCAACAGCAAACTTTCTTAGCAGGGGACTTAATCTTTCTTGAACCACCATAACCATGTTTGTAAAATGTCTAACTTTTTTTTACAGACCAGTCTAACATATCCTAATATAAATGTGCCACTGGACAGCAGTGGAACAGGGTCCATACAAAAGAATATGAAACGTGAAAAAATCATAAACTCTATACTTACTTCAGGAACTTATTGAGTTTTTTGTTGTCTTGGTTAGGTATTCTCTTATTGACACATCTCATTATAGTTTTCACATCAGCCAGAATGATTTCGTCTGTCAGAGTAAAAGTAAAATTCTTCAGCGTTAGACATGAACCAATCCAGTAAAGTAATTCACAATGAGGCAATTCCTCTGCATGTCAATTTAGGATGCCTCAGAGTGTATCATCCTAATTATAACATGGCAACAGAGATAAACAAGTGGTTTGGGTTCAAAACATAATTCAGTTAAACGACATGGTCAAATTAAATATGTAGTACTAGAAGCATACCTATTGTTGCTTTTGACATCTTTTTACTATAATTATCATCTGCCCCAAGTCTGAACTAAATATAAAAGCTCTTTAATGGGGTTGTCATTGTGTAGAATGTATATAAGTACCTGAGTATGATCTCGGTATAGGGTCATGTCGTCGTTTTGTAGGTGATGATTGCCATTGGCTTGAACTGCCCTCACCATCCAACTTTCTCTTTCCTTATTGAATTAAAATAAAATAAAAAGCAAAATATAAAAGTTACATGTGCCTCTCTAAATATTTCAACAAAGTTTCATTGGAGTTGTTCTAAGTCAAAGCAAGGAATTGCTGCCTTGTAATAATCTTTAACAAAACCCAATATGTAATAACTGGTCGATAATGTAACAAAGTGCTGACCCCAAAACGTAAAAACGTTTTGCCCATAATGTAACAACTTATTATATTTTGGGTCGGTTATTACATTATGGAGCGAGCAACATTTTTCTTCTAATAGTGTAATGATTTTATTACATTATAGAGTGAGTCAATCATTTATTATGTCAGAATTGCTGATTCCACCTTTAAAACTATTGAAAGAATGCTTTTATTGATATAACACTACATTGAAGCAATAAGCCCTTAAATCCATAAATCATTGACTCACTCTTTTATGTAATACAAAGATAACACTAATATGAGAAAAATATTTTGCTCGCTCCATAATGTCATACTAATAAATGACCCAAAATGTAATACGTTCTTACATTATAGGTAAAACGTTGTTACAGTTTGGGCTACACATTGTTACATTATTACATTTTGGGTTTTGTTAAAAAACAAACATTTTGGGTCGTTACAATTTGTTTAGTTTTTACCAAGCCCCAACCACAGCGAGTTCTACTAGCATCCAATGGGCAGGTTTCAAACAGAACAATTCTCATTGACTCCCATGTTAAATAGGCCGTTTTCACAGCATTATTAAACCTATTTACGGCCTGGTCCAAAAAAACATTCTAGTCTGTATGTTTAGGTCGTATCTCCTAGAGGGGGTTGAATTATTTTGGATTACGCTAGTTTTTAAACCAATGGAGGTGATAATTAACAAATAATTAGGCTGACAGCTAGCCACCCCCCGGCCCTCACTGCGCCTCGGAGGTATACATCAGCCAAATGGGCGTATCTCCCTCCCCCCGACGTCACATCAATGCCCTTTTTCGGTAAGAGGAAATGAGGCGGAGTAGAAATCTGACAATATGGCGACGCGCATAGGCCAGGATGATTGGATGCAGTTGAAATAACTGAGGTCAGCCTGGATCCATTTTAAATACTATCTATGGTTTTAACAGTTTAGGCTCTTAAATTACTTTAATACTTCAATAAGTGGCATTATGTAATCAAGAACAAACTGTATAGCTCACCTTCAATCTTTGCGTCACTTGTTGATAAGTAAACTTGAGGATGAACATGAATATTTGACATCCTGGCAAAATTCTGAAAAGTGTCCAAAAAAAATGTGACAATTCTTCAGTCAAAAGCCCCTTTTACACAGAGATTGCGGCATATTGACGGAACGACGGTACGCCAATGAGCCGGCTTTGCTTGGTTCTGTGTTATTTACACAGCACTAAGCAAAGCTGGCATGCTGGTGCATCAGTATGCCAATTTACACAGCGTTAGACATTCCGGAATGAAAGAGGGGTGCCTGTAAGCAGCGTCAGGTGTGACATAAACATTTAGCGCCACGCCGGTCAGCTGCTTTAAACAACACTGGCCGGTGAATTGAGAGTAGAAGTGCTGGGGCTTGCAGAAAGAGGGCCGTCCTTTACTGTCCGTGATGTGCCGGTTGATCTCGCCCTAATGCTGAGTCCAACATCACTGGGACCAAACTGACAAATCACTCCGCTCAATTAGGAGCTTCACCTGTGTGTGTGTGTGTGTGTGTGTGTGTGTGTCTCTCTCTTTTTGAGGGCAGCCCTCTGCCACACACACACACACACACACACACACACACACACACACACACACACACAGTGTGTGAAGTCACGTTACTGTAGACAGAAATAAAGTGTATATATACGCTCAGACTTCAGGATAATAGCAGCGGTGATCCGGTCGCAGCCTAGCTGAGCCTATAGCTTTTCCAATAAATTGAATAATTTCCCCCGTGTAGACATACACTAATAAACTCTGGAAAATTAAGTTTGGGGGTTTTGATTAAGCAGCGGACCTTATAACCAGCTAGATTATACGCCGTTCCTTTTCTTTGGCGATTTTTACGGGACATCAGGCCGTCGTGGCTAATGTTAAATACATTTACATTACTGCTTCCATGGTCGCATGTTTAGAACGTACATAGCGTCACACTCCCAACCGCTCCCAACGCCCCCCCGTTCCGCAACAACAAGCAGACGCATTTATGCAGAGAGGCTGAACAGAATGTGTCTGCAATTTTACTACCCTCGGTGCTAGTAAAATTCCCGGAACAATCTGTTGCGCTTCTCGTCTGGCTGTGTAAAAAGGGGCTAAAGATGACCTTATCTCAGGACACTTTGGTGCATATACATGAAGAATAGAGGAACATTCACTGATGACAACACAAAGTGATCCTTACCTGAGCAGGATCAGCTGCTTCTTCAGCATTTTGGTGACACTGCAGATAAAAATAACATTCAAAGTGCAAGACCATGTTATATTTTGAGTAGACATTGACTATAAATCTAAAATAATGCGTAAGTACAATTGTAAAAAATTGCCTTAGATGATACTTAGTTGTAAACTCTATTTAACTTACTTCAGCAGCTTCCAGATTAGTTGTATTTTGTTCTTCCTAGGTACAAAATAAAAATGTTGCCAATCAATAATTAGTAAATAAATTCTATGAAATTGTAGTAAATGCTATTGCCAATTAGTTATTACAAACTTTTTGTCTGTTGGCCTCATCAAAACATAAACCAGAAGTTTATGTTCCTGTACCTTTAACTTGCACCTATCTTCATTATATTACTAAGACCAAATACATTATTTGTTTAAATGATCTTCACAGCGCAGAAAATTACCTTTAACAATTTCAGTCTCCTCTTGAATTTTGTCCTCGGCCCAATCTTTGAGATCAAGTTATCGATGTCTTGATCATGAAGACAGAAAAGACTTTCCTTGTCGATGCCTTCATCTGTAATTAAGTTAAAATGCAGTTGAATGAAAAGTGATGCAAAAAATAAGAAACATTTTCAAATTGCTATTTCATAAGGAGAAAATTGTTATCATTGTGAACATTAAAACCTCACATGGCTAATAGGGTATTGTTCGACATTTTCATCACTTTGCCTTGATTGCAGTGCTGCTTGAGCTGAGATCCTCAACTCATTGCTCAGTTTTTAGATTTCTCTTGCAATAACTATAGCTGCAATTAAGTAATGCTGCAGTATCTGTGCCTGTATTAACAAGGCTTGCATTGTGAGCATAGCATACAAGTCCACACAAGCTCCCAGAAATGTTGTTTTGTCCTGTTTACAACCATTGCATCATTTGATTTCTGCAATAAAGTCTTGCAGAGGTCTTTGACTGAGATTTTAATAATCCCAACTGCATCATCTTCCATGTATATAATCCTTCTATGTATGTACAGTTTATATTATTAAACACCAATTAGATCATCAAGTTATTTCAATACAAATGGTCCAATACAAACATAAATACTTTAAACTTGCTGTATGTCATGCTTATACCTTTTCACGCTGTGCAATCAGCGATTATAATATTTTTAGACTCAAACGTTACTCAACTATATCAGTAGACATTAAGAATTTTACATTTTACTGGGACCACTACAAAAACGCTAGATGAGCATTAAAAATAAAAAGGAATTCACATGATAGGCACAACCACCAAGTAGGTTTCCACCTAGTCTTGCCAAAGTTTGTATTGGTAGGTTCTTATATGTTTCAGTATTGGCAGGTCGTACAACGTTTCAGTGCCCTATAATTGAGGTTTGGTAAAACCTTACCGGTTAAACTGAATATTAATGGTACATGAATTCATGCATGAAAATTAATGAATTCATTCATGTAGTACTTCAGTAATTCACTAGGATTAATAGTATCTCATGCATGATTTAACACAGGAACAATACATCAATTAATGCTTCAGCTAAGGTATGTTAATCATCATGATCTTTGAGTGATCACTGATGATCATGTCTGTCCAGTCACACCAATAATACACATGTGTTTTGTATACCAAGTGTTGAAATCATGATGAAGTAAGCATTTTCATGACTTCATCATGTTTTTGGCCCCTCATATAAACTGTTGACATGGTCCATCTCATTCAAATCGTAAGCTCAAATCAATTCAAGGTCACCACTATCTCAAGCTCACCCCTTTATGTGGTGACCTTGAATTAACAGGGCACCACTTTATTTGTAGGCCCACAATTACTGACAGTTCATGAAGTACTACATGTATGAATTCATGATGATTCATGTACCAATAAAGTGTTACCACCTTACCTTCAAATCTTTCTATGCACTCGCTGAGACCCCATTCATTTAATTTGTTGCGAACATAATCATCCATGATCAAGAACAGAAGCTGAAAGTAAAACAAATAAACATATTTTAACATCAATTATTACTGCATGACATCTTTAAGACAGTTATTATGAAATACATTTAGTTAATGCAAAATAAGTGGGTATTACATTCATAATGTTGTAAGTAGTTCCACAATAACAAAGTTAGTTGTCTGGACAAATGGCATATGTCTAAACTTTAACTTGTGAGAACAAAATAAATGTAAATGGTAAGATACAGTATACAGTCCCCTCCATAAGTATCGGAACAGTGAGGCCAAGTCTTTTATTTTTGCTGTAGACTGGAAACATTTGGCTTTGACACCAAAAGATGAATATGTATGTATAATATAGCTCAACATTTCAGCTTTCATTCCCAGGTATTCACATCTGGATCTGATACACAACTGAGAAGATAGCATTATTTGAAAAGGAACACCACATTTTTAGGCGAGCAAAAGTATTGGAACAGATAGACTTTAAATAAATTAAAGTGAATAAAACGTACTATTTTGTGGCAAATCCTTTGCTTGCAATAACCGCATCAAGCCTGTGACCCATTAACATCACCAAACTTTTGCATTCTTCTTTTGCAATGCTTTTCCAGGCTTTCACCGCAGCCTCATTCAGTTGCTGTTTCTGTTAGGGGGTTACTCTCTTAAATCTCGTCTTTAGCAGGTAAAATGCATGCTCTATAGCGTTTAAGTCTGGAGATTGACTTAACCAGTCTAAAACCTTCCACTTCTTGCCCCTGATTAACTCCTTTGTTGTGTTTTGGGTCATTATCTTGCTGCATGATGGAGGATCTTCCAATCAGTTTGGTTGCATCTTTCCTTAAATTGTCAGACAAAATGTTTCTGTAAACTTCTGAGTTCATTTTGTTGTTGCCATCATGTGTTACATCATCAATGAAGAATAATGATGACCGTGTTTCACAGATGAGCCTGTATGTTTGGGATCATAAGTAGATCCTTTCTTTCTCCAAACTTTAGCCTTTCCATCACTTTGGTAAAGGTTCATCTTGACAACAACACAGTAACACATGATGGCAACAACAAAATGAACTCAGAAGTTTACAGAAACATTTTGTCTACAGCAAAAATAAAGGAATTGGCCTCACTGTTCCGATACTTATGGAGGGGACTGTATAACCAACCTCAAAAATCACAATTCTCAAAATGTATTTGTTCTATCCTTAGTTTGGATACACATACAGATCAGGGGCCGTATTCACAAAACATTTTATCTTAGGGCTAAGAGTACTCCTAAGGAGCACTAAAAGTTCTTAGTAAGGAGTCATTTCTTAAAACCTATTCACAAAGCTGATAAGACCAACTTTTACTAAGGAATGGGAGGGACTCCTAAGCTAAGATAAGGGGGCGGGGTTGACCCTGTTGCTATGGATGACGTCATGTTCATACCTTCTATGCCCACAGTGATTGGCTGAAAGGGAATGAGAGCTAAGAGTGAATTCATGATAGAAACACTGTGGGAGATATCCATATCGTGTGCTGTATTAAAGTTAAGAGTTTTTATATAGAATTAATGACAAGTGACACTGATTTAACATGAAACCAAGATACTGCAGGGTTTCCCACACATTTGTTCACTATTAACCTACAAAGGCGCCACATAGGTCTATTCATTTTAAATTTTACAATGATTTGAATTGGAAAAATATCCTCATTGAACAGCTGCACGCCATGCACTCTGTATTTCTCTGAACAGCGGACTATGCAGCAATAGTCAGACAGTGACAAACCAGGAAATTCACAATTTAGAAACAACAGCCGGCGAAATTGTAAAGTGCATGCGGAAGGAAAAAGGCGAGACGCGAAACCTATACAGAGAGCGGACCTGTGGAACGGAGGAGGACCCAAAGCACCTGCAGGAAAAGGAACTTAATAAATAATTTTTTATATAAATATAATAAATATAAATGTGTCTATACTTTCTGAACATAGCTTTACTAAGATCATTAAACCCTTACAGCTATTAAGGTACCTTTTGTAAAGCTCACTAGTATTAAATCTAGTATTAAATCTCTCCAAAAAGCCATCAAATGGTTCTCTGTGATTTACTCTTAGTGACTTAGGAGTCCTCTCGAGGACTAGCTTTTCATAGATTTAGGAGCTAGTTTTAGCGCTAAAATGATTTGTGAATTACACTTATCTTAAAAAGTTAGGAGTCCTAAAATTAGGAGTGAAACGCCCCTTATTTTTGAGAGTTACTCCTAAATCAGCACGTTAGAACCTACTCTTAGCCTTAAAAGGTTTTGTGAATATGGCCCCAGAATTATATTAATTAAACATTTTATCATATACCAACATGACAAGTAAATAGCACAAGATTTACCGCAGATTAGACAAAAAAAAAATCAGTTTAGTCATAAATAATACATCTATAGGATAAAAAAGACTGCATTACAAATACAAAATAGCAGAGTATATTCTTGCATTTTTCATAATTTTACAGTTTATTTTGTGTCCCAGTTATGTATTCTGTTGTGAATATAATGCATTGAAATGTTCTTACTTACATTTTATTTGTTCTTTTCTTCTTTCTCTGCTCTCCTTTCTGCCGGCAAAGCAGGTTGAGCAAGATGAATTCAAATGTGTAAATACAGGCACTTGTTATGGGAAAAATTCCCACCGACCACCACGAAAGCCTGTTTCACATCCAAAGTGTAGTTGTCCTTCAAAGTTCTTTTATTGGCATATGTTTTGCAACAGCAATTGCATAAGCAGTCGTTGGCAATGGCTCTCTCCAACGCTTTACCCCGAGACACACCTAACAACACACCCAAACTGTAGGCCCAGTTTCAAACTGAATTTACATAATATTTGCACAGCTAGATCTACAGGAAGAGTGTCTACGTGCTATGGAAAGTATTCACAGCGCTTCACTTTTTCTACATTTTGTTATGTTACAGCCTGGAATAAGGCTTGATTTAATTCATTTTTTTCTCTCAAAATTCTACACACAATACTCCAGTCCATAATGACAACATGGAAAAGTATTGTTTTAAATGTTTGCCAATTTATTAGAAAATAAAGAACTAAAATATGTACTGCTTGAATGTACTATGTGAACCCCTTGAGCCGTTTGGAAGTTTATTTAGTTGAAGCATTATTAATACATTTTTTATCAATGCCAGTATTTTTTATATTAAATAACAGGTTTGTGTTTATCAATTAAAAGAAAATCCGGAAATGACTTGTGTAGTCAAAAGACTAAAATAAAACAAATTATTTGCCATGAATATTGCACAGGTGTGCCTTAGAGTGGCCACAATAAAAGGCCACTCTGAAATGTGCAGTTTTGATTTATTGGGGGGGGGGTCAGAAAACCAATCAAGATGGCCAACGATACACTCTAATCTAAAGTCTCAAAACAATGACAACTCCACAGTAGCATAAATATGAATTCCAACTGCTAATATAACAACAGTTCCGTTAAAAAAACAAGAAAAAACATTCCTTGTCTCCTGGGCCTGTGAACTATGCTGACACTGACGTGAGCACGCTACTTTAGGTTTGCACTTTAAATATATATGTATTTCCCGCCATCTAGACGGAGCACTATTCACCTAAGTAATGTTTTTAGTTTTATGAATTTTACACCGAAGGAAAAGACTACAAGTTCCTGAAGTCACTTATTAAGGATCGGCACATCTTCTCTCCTAGAGTTCAAACGCCGCCAGGATGTTCACTGCAGCTTCAGACGCACTTGGAGGAAATATCACTCGTTGAAGAAAAAATTGTGTTAAGGTGCTCAACTGTGAGGTTTGTGAGTATCCCCAAACCCGCCTGACGCATCAAACCTTGGGCAACTACAGAGAAGAGTCCAACCCCTATCCAGGATAAATGTTTGTGAACCGAGACTTTGCCCAACCAGATCTAACTGGTATCTAACTGGTAGCGCCTTACTTCCCGCACAAGTTCTGGCTCCTTCCCTCCACAGAAAGTTGATGTCCCCATAGGCAGCCTCTGCTGCACGGAAACAAAGCGGAAACTGGCCTATGACTGGCCAACTTTTCTTCATGTGTTGACTCAATCCCAAGCATTGGATCAGTCCATATTAATGCAGGAGCAATATATTGTGCAGTACAATCCACCAGACGGTGGCACAGTCTTGATCATAGATCATGGAGTAGAAATCATAGTTTAAATATCCAGCTACAGTTTTTGAATACACCGCAAATAGAAGCCAGCCCTACAAACGGGTGATTCAGATTCCAATTTCAGAAATCAGTAACATCACTACTCGGCCCTTATTGTTTATTTCCCTTTCAAAATTAACATACGCCAGCAGTTCGCCAACCACACACATACTAGTGATAGTAGAAAGTTACCATGACACCCCACCCTTGAAAACGGGACTAAATTCATGTTTTATTGTGTGATTCCTCTCTTACAAACACACTTGCAAAGCAGAAACATGGACCCAAATATAAAGTATGCACAACATGACGCAAACGCATACAACACACAGTGCGTGGTGACGACACATCAGACACTGTATTACCTATAACTGAACAGTAAATTGGAACCGTATTACATTGAGTAAGGGTGCTATGTAAAAATACTTAACACAAACCAGAACTTATTTTGTGACGACTTAACTTTTTTCACCAATCTCATTATAATGTAACCTACATCTAGGCCTACTTAACTCCTAAACAGTAGCCAACAATCATTTACACCAGTCAACTTAAACCCAATTGTGGTCATACACCATGTATTCACCTAGTTGTTTTTGTTGTCAACTGGATTTTGTAACATGGTGTAGACTTCTGTCTGTAGTGCAATGCTACTTACCTCTGTAAACCGTGTTTAAATATCCCAAAATAATGTGTGCTGTATCAATCAGCACACTCAAAGAAGCCACTATCTGTTGTTAGTTTTTTTTTTTTAACATGTGGAATATTTTTTCCTTTTGTGCTTTCTAGCTGTAAACACTAGATGGCAGTAGAAGTCAACATTTTGATGAACAGATGTTACCTCATCCCCATAGTACATGTTTGCAACATTTGACTAAGGAATATTCAGTAATTTAATACAGTGATGTTCAGAAAGATAATAGTGCCAATGTTTGACTGTAGGGATACATTTTATTGACAATGACGCAACAGGCAGGCCCAAAAATAACATCAACTGAACCAGTTGGAATTCTCTGCAACTAATCAGGAAGACAGTGTGGTTTTTCAAAAGAACAAGAATGAACGGACAGACAGGATGAAGACTTGATGCCAAGGCCAGAAAGATCAGTGCTATCAGTAATTTCTTATCACATTAGATAGTCTGGCAAGCAGCATTTGTTTTCCTGTATGTAAATCAGGCTGACTGCTTTAAAAATACTAAATGTGCATGGCCAATGAAGAAAATTCTGCAGCACTTGTTACAACTCAGTCATAACAAGATAATAATAAGGTAATAGATATTATTACCCAGTTGTGTGCGGCTACCACCTCCATATAATGAATCCAAACATAACGGCTAAGTCTGGGTAACTTTCACAACGAGTACAGCCGCGAAGCACCAGTGTTTATGACTATATCTACGCCAGCCACGGTCCCGTCACAGTAGGGTAATGTAGGCTACTTGCCTTTATTTTCTACTGCTCTGCACACAATGCTGCTGTAAATGTGTTTGGTATGGTGCTGCCTTGCTGTTTGTGTTCATTTCCGAGTGGCGTGAATCTGCAATGCTGTTTTAAGGCTATTTGTTCCATTCAGTTGCTGTTTATTTGTCTTTTGGCACAATTGTTGGCCGTGCTGTTGTTGTTTTTGTGTGGACATGATCACTGTTGTTTCGGGTCGGGTCTGATCGCAGCCATGGTTGATTAGGGGAATAAATATATCGGGGGGAAACTAGCTGCGTAGCGTTGAACCATTTTTTGACACAAAATGACCAAGCGTTGGTGCGATGGTGCGGTGACGCTTTGGTAACGCGGCTACCGCGCCCAAAGCGCCGCTTTACCGCGGCTAACGCATCATCGCACCTAAACCAATGGTTCCCTATGCAAAAATAGGATTTTTCAACGCTGCCACCGCAACCAACGCGTTTGGTGTGTTTGCACCTTTAGGGGATGTGTAGCCCACCGAAACCCGGTGCTAAGTAGTGCTGAGCACAGGGCAATATTTTGAAAGACCGTAATATTGATAAGCTCCGATGTTATCAGTACTGCATAACGATACTTTACGCTTTTCTTTATGACGGATTTTCGCTATTGATCCTGGCACACAATCATGGCAGACCTCTCTGTGTCTGTGCAGGGGGCGGGCACTCACTGCCTGGCTGTCTGTCACTCCCTCACACACTCACTGAGACGGTGATAGATGCAGGACAGCATCCACCTCAAGAAGGCTAATGCTAGCGCTATGTTAAGCTAGCGGGAGCCCACGCTGTTCATTAAATTATACAAACATATGACACGGGAGTGTTGTAATGTGACCATCAGTTGTGACTGGGAGCGTACCATGGACCTATTATAAAGTTGAGCGTAGCCTACACTACTTGTTTCATTCTTTACCGACAGTTGGCATTCTTACATCCGGTTTAGCGATATCAAAATAAGAGTCCGAATTTCAGAGAAATTAAGATATTTTTTTTCTTTTTTTGAACCGTTTAACCTTTAGTATTAACCGGTTAAAGATCTTCTTAACGGTTAACGGTTAACCAGTTACCCATGGACATCCCTAGCTCACATGCATATCCAGTTGCGTCGTTACAAAGAACTTTAACTCCTGTCTGGATCTGAACAAGTACTTTTTTTAAAACTTGTGTTCCGTTCCCAAACAACAAGTTTTTTACTGAACTTCTAACTGAAAGAATATACTTCAAATGAAGGACACTAAAATGATAAACGGAATGCATTTTATAGCACTTCTCCTCAAAAGACTGAATTCACTTAACAATATTTGCCTCATTCACCCTTTCACACACACTCCTAGATCAATGGCAGTGAGCTACCACTCAGGAACAATTCGAGGTGGGGGTCGAACTGGCAGTAGATCAAACCTCAAACCCTCGAATATCGCTCTACCTCCTGAGCCCTACTTGATCTTGCACTTAATCTTCAGACTCACCGTTAAATCACTATATATACAAAGTATTTTAGTCCCAAGGACACAATTTACTTTTCTGTTAATTGGATATAATTTTCTCTTTTTTAAGGGGTGTGCCCTGAGTTGAATTTAATGCATGTTGAATTTTGTTACTTCTAATTTTCTGATAGCCCAAAGTTGATTGCTATCATTCATATTTGTCTTTTATATCAATTAATGTCTTTACAAATAAAATGCCTTGTAATGCAAGTAAATGCCTTTTACCTTCAACACTATATACAGTAATTCTTGCTGAGAGGCATTACTTTAGGTAACACATTTGAGTATCTTTCAAGGCATTCAAGCTACCTTTTTTATATAGAAATGATTTTATGTTTTGGGTGCTGCCTTTATTTAATTGTATTAAAATTACACATTATACCACTGTTGTGTTTACAGCTTGTTTCCGCCATCTGCTTTATTACATGTGAAGTCAGATGACAGGATTGGTATCAAGTTCACCTGTGTTTTTTGTTCACCACCTCTTTATGAAAGTAGAGGCAGGCTGGGTGACTGCTTCCCTGTTCACCTGCCACCAGTGCCAAGCCCAGCAGACCAGACCTTTCCATGACCCTGCTCAGTGGTGACAGCTGCACCCAGTCTCTGTGGAACAACACACCAACCCACAGCGGGCCAAACAACGGTTCCTTCAAGACAAGGTCCCCAAAGACAGACACTCAGTCAAACCGGGTCTTGAGCAGGACCTGACTCAGCCCCAGCCACCCAGGTGTGCCCTGCTAAACCCAGCACAACAACTCTTCTATTTACCACTTGTTTACCGCACTTTACCTCATTTCCCTGGTCTATATTTGTATTCATGCTGAGCTAAAGGGGGATTTTTTTCTTGTTGACAGGGCTGAGCTCAATTCTCAAACATACAAAAAATCACGAGAAAAAACTGATTAGTGGTTACCTTGGCTCTGTGGATGTGAAAATTAATAATAAAAAATTAAAACTGAATACAGTTGAAAGCGGGGTAGCAGGTGCAAATAAAAGAATAAGCTTCTCCAGTGGATAATCGAAACTAGGTTAATGGTCAGTACAGAGACGGGCCCGACTGATTACAATATTCATTACATTATAAATCCTTTTAACTGTCAAAAATCTGTACAGGAACTTTTTATTTATTCTATTATGCATTGTCCAAACAAAACAACCGTTACAAATATGTCTAAAGTGACATGGGGCATTTTCAAACTCAGACATTAAGCATTGTGTCTTACTGCAAGTAATTTACGGTCAAGAGATGACCAATGACTCTGCTATTGGTTGCAGGGGGAACTGTCAATGTAGCGTAAATTAATCCAATGTATTACAACACACAGGCTGCTGCTGTGAATACGCTATAGCCTTAATGCTATTCATTTAGGCTACCTCCAGGACAGCATGCATTTCCCTCAAAACGACTGCTTGAATCGATGCCGATTATTCTGAGATATGCTATAATCTAGGTCGGGCCCTAGTTCAGAGTATGTGTCTTTGTGGCATGCCAGCCACTTCCTCTGCCCAGAAAGTTTCATTTACATGCCCTGTCATGACTACTGTAAGCAGCAGTACGAAACTAAGCCTGGCGTAGTAGGGCTGAAAATGAATGCCCGCAGTATTACAAGCCAACAACGGAGCTTGATAGGCCACCGTCACAACCGCACATGAAGACGCCTCGCCTTGCCTCTCTCGTTCAGACAGATACAAGGCA
Organism: Hyperoplus immaculatus; assembly: GCA_949357725.1. Lineage (NCBI taxonomy): Eukaryota > Metazoa > Chordata > Actinopteri > Uranoscopiformes > Ammodytidae > Hyperoplus > Hyperoplus immaculatus. The sequence continues at coordinate 5,073,610 of OX442364.1, read as the reverse complement.
ACTGCACTGGTATCTAAACCGAGTGTTACTTCACTCCTTTGGGGGCATTTCAGATTTTAGCCAAGTGGAAAAGTAGAACCAGCTAATTAAGATGAAGCAAATTGTCATCGAGCTATCATGGTGAAGCTGCCTTCTACCCACACAGTCTCCCTCCCAGCACGTCTAGTGCCGAAGCCCTGTCATCATGCTCACCCCTCTGCGTTAGACGACGTGTAGTGTATATCGCCCGACTGGCGCCCACCTGAAAAATACAAATGTCTGAGGCTGAGACTGATAATGTGCATACTTCGAAACACATTTAATCTGTTCTTTTGCAAGACAATGATCATTGATTTGAATTTAGCAAACTGCACCTCCCTTCACTTTTGAGCAGTTGAGCTTCTCTGCCGGCCACGCACATTGTGCATGTGCTCAGGCCATGCCTGTATGAGTGTGTATATACAATCCTGGTATAGGCTCCAACCCAGATCTTGATTAAGGTGGAAGGTTAAGAACATTTCCTACTGTCAAATTAACCAAAGTTGTTGTATGGTAACCAACACAACCAGTCTCACGCTGAGAGCTTTAGATACCCACCCTCTGTTTCAGACCATAAAAGGCAGGGATGTCATGTGATGGATGGCAGCGGAGCCTCTGACTGAGTGGGGAGCTGTGGTGCCACTCTTCAGAGTCCCTGCAGTTTCTCCATTCAGCTCTGCTCACAGACGGCAGGACAGGGGAAACCTCCTCTCCTACTGAGCAAAAACACCACATCCTGCCTGCCAGACCACCTCCCCATTCCCCTCCCTTCTTCACAGATCCAGGCCTAGCAACAGTGCCGTATTTTTATGGCGTTCGACAAACTGCTCCTTGGCAACCAGACCAAAGGCAACGGGAGGCCCCTGTCCCTAACAGTGCATCTAAAATCAGCCCCATGCTTCATGGGAGAGACAAAACTCACTGATGTGTGTACTTTTCATTTCATGAAAAGCAGGCATTACGTTTAGCAACTACACTCGCATGTTGAGTAGAGCTAAGTTCATGGATTCTAGAGTGTGGTCAAAAACAAGACAAAGATGACACAACGTCGTCAAGTCAAGTTTTTCTCAACTTCTTTCATTATAGTATCACATTCACCTACTATATCGAGACCATTTATAGAACCATCTGTGGCACCAATAAAATACCTTAAATTCCCAATTAACAGGTATAGGGTTTTCATTACATTCTGCCATGTAGTGAGAATACTTTTGATAGAAACCTTTTCCCCACACAGACATGTCTTACAGCCAAAATGTCTTTTCCACCTCAATCCCAGCTACAACATGCGAGGAATATGAAGTCAAGGTCCTGCCAACAGTATATACTAAATTGCAATTAGGTGTGAAAGCACGTTAAAATAAAATGGACACAAGTAGGCTTATAGATTCATCCTAGTCCCCCCTTTACATATGGAATCAACACCTCTTCATTCCAATACATCTGACTAGGCATGATTGAATGAGCTGAGTGCTGCTCTGTTGACAACCTGTGTTTCACTGAGTGGAAATGCTAGTACTGAACACACTCCGAGGGCATGCGCACATCCGAAGACACACATTAACAAATGTTGATGGAGCCGAGGCTGTCTCACAACTCAGTGGGCTTCTAGGAAAGTTAACAACGACCCCTTTTCCTCTAGCTCCTCTTCCATCCCACAACCCCTTCCCACATCAGTCCTTCTTTCCCCTTGCTAACCGACATCCTGCCATTACTGGTTGCCTCTTCATCCTCATAAATATAGACAGTTTCCTCTCTTTTCCATATGTTGTATGTCACATTTGATCATTTCTGATATTTAAGTTGCAAGAATATTCTGTCTTGAATATAATATACTGTATATAAATGAGGGCTGTCAAACGATTAATTTGTTTTTCACCGCAATTAATCACATAATTTCCATAGTTAATCGGGATTAATAGAATTTTTTAGCACATGTTTAAAATTATATTATTTTTCATTTCACAACCGTTTTTAAGTCCATGTTAACAATGGAAAGCAATTATTACCGGTGTTTCTTGATTGGGAATCAAGTGTGGCACATATTGTTAAATGTTACATGAAAGGTGATGACAGTCCTCTGAGGAACTCCTAAGCTCTTAGTACTGCACTATATGTGTCTCTTCAGACTTGAATTCAGTCTGCGGCCCTGTCTCTACAGCATGAGAGCTCAGTCAGCAGGCTCCTCTGTTGCCAGGCGTGGTAAGACAACTTCCACATCCTCCTCTTTCGCCTGTGATCTCTCTCACCCCACTAGCATTGCTACACATGTGGGCTTAGATACCGCCACACCTCTAAATGATGTGTAATTAAGTTTTATCGATGTTCTCTCACGCCTGCTGCTTTCAGATTTTGTTATCGGCTTGGCTGTCAAGTTTGTACTGTGAGCCCCTATCGTGCTGTTCAAACTAAATTCCTTCAGCGTTCAGGAAATGAACGAGGTGGATTAGTGCCGGATTATCCTGTGTTTGGTAGGACATCCCCTCTCATCCAACATTGTATTGAATGGTAAGAAGATTGATCAACTCCCTTATTTTTTTGTACTTACACTACCAGAATGGTTTACTGCCAAAGGGGATCACAGAAAAGCATTTGGCTTTTATTTTATAAAAAGGTACAGAGCATTGCATTATATCTACATCCCTTGGTCTTTTTGTGGCTCAACAATCACCCTAACATCAGTGACCTATACAAGCACACTATAGCTGGGCCTTATCGTACCAGATTTCTTTCCCCCTCAACCACTATTGTCTTACCTCTCCTCCTTCAGGAGTGGATAGAAAAGCCTTTTTTCTTTGGGTTTTTGATTTCCGTAAACCTGTTGAGGAGGAATTTTAATTTGGCTTAATAGAGTGTGACGGGGAGTAGGGTGGGAGAAACAGGTGCAGTGGGGTAGAGTTCCCTCCTACCAGCTATGGAAATAGACAAGAGTGATGGTGCTGTGTTTAGATTTGGGGTTAGAGTACATTTTAACCTGGACATCCATAAAGCATGACGTTTTACTTTTTACTTATTCTTTGAACACACTTCTCATCTCGGATAACCGTACAGAGAGATGCTGTTAGATAGCTACAGAAAATATACAGTCACAGATGTGTGCACTCTACTATATCATTAATGAAACAACAATGAGTAGGGCTTGTCTTTTAATTATCCATTACTCTAGTCATTTGTTTTCTCGTTGAATCCATTAATATTAAATTTGTTTGATCTACAAGATATCAGCTAATTGTTCAAAAGTCATCACAAGTTTCCAGAGGCCACGTATTACAGGCACATTATTTTTTTAAAAGACCCATTATTTTGAGTAGGCTATCGGTAGACTGTAAATTGAAACAAGGAGAGAGGAAAAAAGATTGATGTTACCCTATGCTCCATAATTAGCATTTTTAAGACTTTTGAAATATTGATTTAGGACATAAATCCACCAATTAAGGACTTTTTTGTATTATCATTATTGTTTAACATTCACTCATTCAATGCATTGTTAAGACTTTTTAAGGATATATGTTGGAAACCTGGATAAAGTTAGGCATGAGTAATTACTTGAAGTACTGTGAACAAATGGCCACTTCACTACTAAAATAAAATGCGTGTGGAATATTGGTTGTAGTATTGGTACTCACAAATCCATGGGTTGCTTGCTTTTCCTGAAGCATAGGCCTTTGAAAGTGGGTAGGGCTTGGGCTGTTAGCGGAGTTCAGGTTGTACTCTCTTGTTGGAATTCAAATGTAAATCTTCTCAGTTACCAAAAGCTCATATCATACGCCTAGTTAGTTTTAGCTTAAACGTGGCTATCAACTCTAATAAGAAACACTTAACAATATAGCAGCAACCACATTGAGAGCAATGCTACTGTCGCTAGCATGCTAAACGCAATTAGCATCTCAACTTCTACGAACTGTATCATAAGCTACTGACTAGCTTGTTGCTCAGTGTGCTCACCCTGTTGTGAGACTACCTCTAACACCCGCCCTTGTACCTTGACAGTGACAAGTGATTGGGCTGAAAGTCTATGACCAAACCAATAAAATAGCTAGGCCTACATGTCAAGATTTGTAAAAATGTTTTATAGAGCGAGATTATAATTGTGCTTTTAACACTTTCGTGTTTTGAATTCCAACAAACCGTAAAATAATAGGATAATTAAAAAAATAATATTTTTGAATACATTTTTAAAGGTTATTAATTTACCATTTTATTTCTGTGTTTAGGCCTATATTTGTCTAGAAGTGTTTTGTGTCTAATTAAAACTAAATCACTAGAGTAGACTAGGCCTATTCAGGGGGACATAAACTTACCAAAATTGATGGCAATACCCCCTAGTTAATGAGAGGTGTTTCTCAAAAAAACTAATGTAGAGCCTAAACCTCATGGTGTGTCACTAGATTCATACTTTGGCTACTGGTTGGACAACATTTCATCGCTATCCATCTAATAGGCCTTTATAGGCATTACCACTATCGCTAAAAATTACTCTGGCATTAACAAATTATTGATATTGCTGAAGGTTGTCATCACCTAACAAAGTAATTAGTCCACTAACTGTTTCAGCTAACAAGTCTTTGCCCAAGGTCCTCACTGAGATCTTTGGCACATGGTCCCACAATGCAGCTCATCCACCAGGCCCTCCCCACAATAAAAGGCCTCCCAGGATTTGTCAGGCTGCAGGCCTCCTCAGTGAGTCCTCATGAGTGATGGTTTTATTAAGCTTTTACTTTGGCACTTGAATGGAGGGAAGGAATGGCAAGTTGTAGAGTGAGTGAGGTAAGGTGAGAAAGAGGTTGAGACAGAGAGAGATCCTGATTTTCCTTATAAACAGCTTCAACGTGACAAGTTAATAGGGCTATTAAAACAGGCAAATCAACCAAAGTCAAAACATACTTTTAGGGCAATAGAGCAGGTTTTGATATTAACAGTGTCGCCTAGTAAGGTATTTAAGGAGCCTATTCATAACCTGACCTTTTCTCCTACCTCTCTCTCTTGTCATACTCTCCCTCATGTCGTTAACACAGAGAGCAAATCTAGAATTATTCAGAGGGGGAAAACATAAATGTCGGCATATGGAACTTTACTGCTGAATGGAGAGCACAAAAGACAAAGTGTTGGCTTCTGCATCCTCACAGAAATCCCTGTTTTATAGGCAAGACTGTGTTTGTATTCATTTGGGTTTATTTAAAACTTTCCAATCTGGCTCAGGTAAATGTTTTAGGAAAAATGTAATCTTGCTGTGAGGTTGCTAACTTTTAAGGGTGGGAGTGGTGCAAAGGCCAGGAAGAACTTGCGTGAATGCTTTCTCTCTCTTACACAGAATATTGACCGACAAATGGAAAGAAAGACAGAGCTGCGTACAGCGCATACATCTACATTTCACAAGCTAAATGTCTTCTTCATGTTTATTGGTCTGTGTGTGTGTGTGTGTGTGTGTGTGTGTGTGTGCATACTACCCACTGTTATCTTAGCAGAGATTATTTCATTATAGACAGACAGAAAGGGACTGATTTAAGGGGACAGAAATACACTCAATAACCGTTCCTCTATATGACCTATAGATGGCGCAAGATAACCAGTCATAACATATTGTCTCTGCTTTGACTCATTGGATTTTATGTCAAATTTTAACTTAGACAAGGACTGAATGTGTCATTCCTGAGTTTGTGTTTGTGTGCAGCTGCATGTGTGTGGGTGAGGAAGTGTGTTGCTCCCATTACAGTGTATGTGAAGGAAGTTGACTCACATAGAGAAGACATTGACCAAAATTCTCCTGCCATATATAGACTTTCACACTCATTCATGAACATTTAACAATAAATGAGTTAAATTGAATGTGCCTAGAGCTTAAAGTGTAGTTGGTAGATCTACCTTTGGCTTCTGTGCCCCCAACTCGTGGAATACCCTGCGAAAAAATCTGAAGTTAAATACTTGAGTATCCATGGGTCAATTCAGAACCGTGGTGAACGAACAGATCAAGATATATGCACATGTTTTTGAATTACTTCTTTATTGGACTCTTCCTATTGTCCTATTGTTCTTGTATTTTTATTTATTTATTGATTGTTATTTCATTGAAAAAACTATTTTTTTTATTGACAGACGTAATTGTTTGTTTCATGCTTATTGTCTAATTCCTATGTGCTGTACTCTAGATATTGTTGTACAATGAGAGCCTCCTCTCAATGTCTATCGTGATTAAATAAAGCTTGAATGAATGAATCATACCCTCTCAAATCTGAGTATTTGCTGTTTTTTTAGTCTTCTGTATATCAAACTGAATATTTAAAACAGTGAAATCTTACAGTAGCGAAACTGCACCCATCTTTCTATACTCACAGTCTCTGTACATACAGCCCTCAGTGACTGCCAAATTATTTTTATCTACCTTGTGTAAACATATAAAAGCTATATCTGACTGTGTGAGCTCCTCGCTGTATTTGACTATACAGCAGCAGTGTTAGTGGAGGCCTGACTGGCTTCCCTGGGATCCTCCTCCCGGTTCCTCCACAAACAGAAGGAAAACCTTGAGGAAGAGCAGCTGATTGATTCAGTCTCCACAGCTTCCCTGGGCTGGAGGGAGTCTGGGGAAGTCGTGAGGTCCACAGGGAGCTGAATGGAAAACTAAACATGACAGGGCCAGATGAAGGTATGGCACCGTTAAAGGGGTGGAGGTCCGGGCTGAGGTTTTTAACACACCTTCACATTTGCACCCACGTGCAGTAGAAAGACCTCACCCTCCTTGTCCCAAATGTCACCACTCAACGCCCTGAAAACATCCTGAAGAACGTCCACAAGTCAGTATCAATATTTACTGTACCAGAGCAAGCCTCTCTGCCAGTTATTGTGTGTATTAGCTTCCTCCCTGTACCTGCCTGCCTGACAGCTTGCTCAACCCCGGCCCAGCTATATTTCAAACTTGATGGATAACAGAAAACATGGGAGGCATGAGGAGACAGGTGAGCATGCCACACAAGAATACTGACCTGCATCATGTCAAACTTTTTGACTTTTCTCCCTTCTCCTATCTTTTACAACATTTCTTTAAGGTTTCCAAGTGCATCGTGCAAAAATACACTAAACAGGATAGGGTCTAGCTCCTTGTATCAAACTATTTGGTGATTTCACGATGGTGGTGATTATTTTTTGCTTTGCAAACTCCCCTTAATTCTCCAAAGTAATTTTGCTTCACTTATTTGTCCAGGTTTTAAGGCAAGCCTCTTAATGTTTAGCTTCAGTGCCTCTATTAGATTGCTGAGTGTCACTGTGAAAGAAGGGCGGGCAAGAGAAATATGATAGGTCACTAGCCGAATTGGGGACGTCCTGATTTCACACTGCTGGTCTGTCATGATGTCCGGAAGGCAAAACCTTTTACTGGTCTCCTACCCAGGCCAGCCAAAGCCATGGGCTCCCGTCAGGTGTGTTTGTAGTTGGGATGCGCCTGAGTCATAAAGCATTTCTCTGTAACTACAAGCCCTCCACCTGATGGCCCATTACATCGGCTTGCTGACCCAACTGCACTGCCCAAGGGATCAGAAAGAGGGAGGGCTGGTAGACACAGCAGGGCTTGCATCAAAGTATTTACTGTGTATACCCTACACTACCCCCCAGTGGCCCCACCACATAGCCTCAAGGGTCTGCATTTCTCATATGATAGCAGCAAAACAGGGGAATTTTCCATGTATTAAAAGTAAAAAAAAAGAACTATGTGGCCCTTTAGTTTTCTAGTATACCACAAATGTACTGCAGCTCCCATAACTCAAACATGATCATGTGCCTTTGATATCATCTGAATGAAAATCTTGCAAAGCTGGCAAGCCTGCTCTCCTGTAGAGGGGGTTAAATGCCAACAGTAGATAAACCCAGTGGCTTCACGCCAACATCCTAAGCCTATTGAAGTTTATTCAAGCTCTAATTCTACCCTGCAAACAAATATTTCTTTGAGAAAAAGAGAAAGAGAGAGAGCAGAGAAGCAAGAGCTTGCCAGTGGAGATGCACTATGTACACAGAAGCGCACTGTAGCCAGTAAGAGCAGAAGCATCAAAATGCCTCAACATTGGATGGTTCCCAAGAAGGAAATGCTCACAGATAGGTTTCTTCTTGTAGTCTGTTACGCAAGTGCCTGCAGTTGTCTTTTCTCTGTAAGAACTTTGTTGAAGTTCAAAGAGGTCGGTTTTGATGAAACACGTCTACAGTCAACCTCATTGACTGTAAAAAGGAGTTTGGGTGCAAGACAGGCTACCTGTCTGTACTTTGTGTCTATTTCAGTTTAGCTGTTTAAGTAAAATCAACTTCGCAGATGCTGCTTTGAAGGAAGGTAGTGCAGCAATAAGCTGAAGTGGGGTTTAGTTTTATTGTCGCCTGCTGACGTTCACTTCTGTGCCTCATCTTTCATGTCAGACTGTCTCTGGCATCCTGCGGGGTCAAATGTTGGGTCACGTCAGTGTGGTGCCAAGTGTCCTGGTGTCTCCATTGCTGTATAGTCACACTAACACACACATGTAAGTACAAGGAATTTTCCACGCGCAGACAGGCAGGCACATAGACAAATGTAGGTGGGACACACACGAACTGTATGTGACATGCATACTGCACATGCATGCATACATGTGCGTGTGCTCTCACAGACTGTAGACTCTATCATGACTCTAGTCTCTTTGCCACCTGATCAATCATCCCAACTGCCATTAGATATACAGGAGAGGCATTCCTTCCTAACAACTGGAGTAGGGGGTGGTGCATGTGGGGACATGGAGGGGGCATTGAGACATGAGTGGGGGGTAACAAGAAAAGGGATACAATTTTGCTGAAAACTAATTATTTGATTTATAATGGCTGAGAATAACAGTATGAAAACACATTATCCTGTCTGGCTAATGTAAGACGGGGGAAAAAAGCCAACACAGAGTAAAAAACCTGCCCCCAGCTCGGTCACTGTCGATGCATGTTTTGCATCACACTACTGTAAAAGTATAGAGAATGAGTAAAGACTAAAGCCTCTGTGGATGAGGTACTTTATCTCCCCTGCTGTCTATATCTTTCACCCCGTCCCTCTTTCGCCTCGCCTCTCTGCTCTTTGATTTTTCTCTTTCTTCTGTTTGCTGAATGAGCTGACTGTGCTGCTCTCAGTGAGTGCTCAAAGTGTGTGTGTGTGTGTGCTGTGTATTGTTCCCAACTCCTCAATATGATGAGAAAAGCTTGAAATAACAATGTCTGGGGGTGGAGTGAGACCCCTCTGTTCTCTGTTTCATCTCCTCTCTCCCTCTGTTCTCGCTTCTCCAGATGACAGTGATGCTCTCTGCAGATCTCCTGCAGGTGTGGGCATTTTGAGCCCTTCTGGGACAAATTGAACACACACACCGACACACCGACACACACACACACACTCTCTCTCTCTCTCTCTCTCTCTCTCTCTCTCTGTGTAAATGCGTGCACAGACATGTACATGCTCACACATTCACATAAGAGGCTCTAGCGTGCTTTTACTGAGCAGGCATGGAAATAAAATAAGAAGCCATCTGCCAAATAAAGCATGCAGTGTTGTCATCTTCTCAGCCCCAACCTGAAAACACCATTGTTAACCATGAGATGGCAAACTAAGCAGAAAATACATGTTTAAATACAGGCATGCAGAGAACTTCAAACTCCCTGGTTTAAGGAGAGGAGAAACGTATGTGCATGCCATGCTGCTATGCGGACAGGATTATCAAAGGATCTGACCTTTTGACCTTGAGGAGGTCATGTGTGAGGCGCAGGCTGCAGCGGCTGGTCCCACCGACACCAGAATGTCTGACGTCTGTGGAATCCGTGCAGCGCATCTCTGCCTGACTATGCAGCATAACCCGGCAGTTGGGCCCTCTGAAAGGCCAGCTGGAGAAAAAAAAAATAGAAATAGGCAATTACTTATAAATGTATTGATTCACTATGAACAGCTCCACATCAGCTTTGATAACAAGTTTGCTTCTCCAGCGTGTCTGTCTGTATTTTTTATTTTTTATGATTCCTAGATAATTCTGTGATATTGTTTTTAATTGAAGTTCTGCCAATTTATTAACCTATTGTCATGAATAAACTTCTTTCATCTAAAAGATATCTTTACATGTTCGCAACATTATGATATAGTGTATATAAAAAGCTATTAAAGATGTCTGAAGGGGCAGAGCTAACACACGCCGGGCTGAGTGGCAGGAATTATTTATTGCGAGAGAAAATAGAAATCTAACAGAAAACATGGACAGCAGCTTTACCACTGTACCGATCTATTCAGATCTTTCAATGAACAGCTATACTGGGGCCTCTCCTTGTGTTCTCTCATGTTTCACATAATTCGGGTGCAAATGTAATGTGTGCACATGGGTGCAATATAGCAGCCATATGTGAAATCTGAAATGCCGGTCAGAGGAATGAGAAAATAGCTGAATAAAAAAGAAGTGGAGGATTCACTCAAGAAAGAGTTACCCTTGAGTCACCCCCTGCTCTCCTGAATTATCCTATGAAACACACTTTATCTGGAGAAAGTCTTGATTGTTTGTTCTAGAGATTTAAGGCTCTTTTGTGTGGTAGATTACATCAGCAGTAATATATCGCCCCAACTGTATCTATTTGTGTTACTCTGCACCACACTCAACACCCACGGTTTCTACAGGTGGCGGTGCTTTGCTCTCACAAAAAGAACAGTAGAATGATTTGAGGTGAACTCTTGTGTCAGTGTGTAAATTGCCAGGTGACCTCACGAATAAAGTTGGCTGCAATTAAAAGCCTCCGCAGTGGTTACGCATGACACCCCCAGCCTCGCTGTCTCTCCTCCGGACAACACACCGCTCGTTATCCCTCCAGTGCCTTACCATCAGCACCACAAAAATCTCTGCTGTGTTTGTGTGTATGTGTGTGTGTGTGTGTGTGTGCGGATGCATGGGAATGTAGTTTGCGTTGCTGTGTGCGAGTAAGCACGTGTTGGTGTGTATATGGACGTAATTGTGTGTATCTAACTGTGTTTTTGCAGGAGCTCGTACTAGCCGCAATCACTTTTGATGGATATCTACTCTGGCTTTGGAGAGCTGTACGTTTTCCAACCGGTGACTCATGGGGCTTCTGACGGATGTCTGTACCAATTTACTGCTACTGCTGCTGCTCTTGTTCCCCACACCAAGTGTTTTTGTGAGTCTATGAATAAGTGTCCTGTGCATTGGCTGGTTGTGGTTGTAGTTTCCAACTTCTACTTATGGACTTTCCACTCTTCTCTTGAACAGCAGAGAAGGGGAGAAAAGACAGAATGGGGCAAGTCAATTTACAATGACACACACACATTAATATATGAATACTGGATCACACAATTAGCTAAAAAGGACTTAGTCAGGTTCTCTAATTGACTCTCTCCCATATTCTCCTGTTGTCAGACTCAACTTTAATTATTAATCTTATCAAATAAAAATGCACTTTGAGCAGCATTTAATCATGTCACACACCCTGTGGTGCTGACAAAAGTGCATGCCATTCCTTTGTAAAAGTTGCATAACTTCATTGTTGATCTGAACAGGCCAGCAACAAGGCAATAACAAGACATTTGCTGTTGAATCACCAGTCAAAAGCTGCAGTTCAGCCAGTTCAGGTGTCATGTGGGACTTGAACTTTTGAACTTGTAGAGCCCTGGAGTTATAGATTCTTCACCTGCAATGACGTACCTGCAAAAGCTTACTTGTGTTGCTTCATTCATTTATTAGTTTGACAAACAGAGCGCCTCACAAGTTATTTCAACTCTTTGATATCTGCAGCCAAGACTACAAAGGAACAGACACTTACCATTAAGCTGTGTTATATTCATTCATTCATTTCCTTTATTTAACCTCGAAAGATCAATTGAGGGGTGACCCTCTTTTACAATGACGTCGAGTTTGTACAGATACACAATATACAATGAGAATACATAACAAGTTTACACAAACACACACACACACACACACACACACACACACACACACACACACACACACAGATAACAACAATTTAAAACATTCAGATCAATTGAATGAACGAGACAATAGCCTAATTAAAACAGTTACAAGTGTAGAGGGGCTGATTCAAAATAATAATTTTAAATTGGTTAACAGTTATGAGTGTATCTATTTTAATTGTATGTTGTAGGCTGTTCCAGGAGTCAGGGGCACTATGGCTAAAAGCGGTTTTACCAAGCTCAGACCGGGCATAGGGAACATATAACATGAGCATGTCAGTTGAGCGGGTTTGATAAAGCCCATCTGAAATAAGCAGCATTTCTGACAAATAGAGTGGTAGCTTTCCAGTCAGAGCTTTATATATAAAAATATGCCAATGTGCATCACGTCTCTCCTTAAGGGAGGACCACCCAACCTTTTCATATAAAAACACAATGGTGTGTATCATAAGCATCTCCTGTAATGAATCTCAAAGCAGAGTGAAATACAGAGTCTAGGAGTTTAAGCATGAACGAGATGCATGCTGATAAACCACATCACCGTAATCAAGGACAGACATAAAAACTGCCTCAATAATCCTTTTCCTACTGAACAACGGGAAGGTGGCTTTATTCCTATAAAAATATCCAATCTTTTGTCGCAGACGACAGACAAGATTTTTTATGTGAAATGTAAAAGAGAGTTTTTCATCTATCCAAATGCCAAGCTATTATTATTCAGTGACTCTTTCAATATCCATTATTTGTGTGAATAATAAGATCATTAAAATGTGTAATTCTTGCTCTGGAAACACACATATATTTTGTTTTTTCTGTATTAAGGACAAGCCTGAGATCAACTAGACAGTTCTGCAGGGTGTTAAAAGAGCTCTGTAGGTTCTGAACAGATTGTTGCACTGAATCAGAAATGCAATACAGTACAGTGTCGTCCGTATACAAATGGGCGTGGCAGTTTTGTAGTGATGAAACAATGTTATTGATGTAAATTGTGAATAGGAATGGACCTAAAATTGAGCCCTGCGGAACACCATTTGTAACTGTTAAAAACTCAGTTTTGTAGCTTCCCAGTTTTACTGACTGCTGTCTATCAGAGAGATAGTCCCTAAACCAGCTACATGTAGAATAATCAAAACCAATTTCATGCAGCCTCTCTAAAAGCAAATGGTGATCTAAAGTATCAAAAGCTTTTGACAGATCAACAAAAAGTGCTGCACAGTGCATTTTTTTATCGATAGCTGTAACAATGTTGTCTAAGACCAAAGTGACAGCAGATACGGTACTGTGGCCTGCAGATTTAAATGGACTCAAAATGGAAGCACTGGATAAAAAGGTTTTCAACTGAGTATTAATGACTGATTCTAGAATTTTTGCCAGGCATGGGAGTTTGGAAATTGGCCTGTAATTATTGAGATCACTTTTGTCACCCCCTTTATGTAATGGAATGAGATGAGCTTTTTTCCAGACTTTAGGAACAATACCAGAGGAGATGGAAAGATTAAAAATATGGGTTATTTCTTTTGATATGATAAGTGCAGAGAGATTTATTGAAAATGGGTCCAAATTGTCCTCTCCCATGTACTTCCTGGGGTTGATGGCAAGAAGCGCATCTACAACAATACTTGTTGGAACTTGAACAAGGCTGAAAAGAGGAGTTTTAGAGACAGGTGGTATGCTATTTTTATTTCTGGTGGTGGAAGGCGTAGATACTCCATTTTGAAAGAGTTTACCAGCAGCTATAAAGTGTTTATTGAAAGCGAAACCAATTTCTTTCTGAGCATTTAAAGTCTGATCATTTATTTTTAACTGACTGGGAACAGTGCTAGAATTATTTTTGTTATAATTCACAGCCTTCCAAAATAGTGCAGGGTTGGAGTAGCAGTTGGAAATTAGTTTGAGGTAGTAATCTGATTTAGCTTTCCTAACCATGGATATGCACCTATTTCTGATTTGCCTGAAAGCAGTCCACTTAGAGTTTTCACCAGAGCGTCTAGCTAGGGATCATGCTTTATTTCTCTCTGTAAATACATCGGACAATTCATTTGTGAACCAGGGGTTTGATCTATTTTTTACTCTGTGCTTTTTAAGGGGTGCATGCTTGTTCAAAATGGAGGAGAAAGTATTGGTGAAAAATTCTAAGGCCAATTCCACATCAGATATTTCACTTGTCAACATGACAATAACGTGTGAACTGTGATATTATGTGTGGTAGACCGGAAATGTGTAAACTTAACACAGTGATTATGTCAATGAATCACTGTAGGCCTACTGCCAAATCAAAAAATTTATTAAGTTTTGATTAAAAAATGTTGTCCACATTATGTTTGGCAAGCAAGCAGGGAAGTCTAAAGAGTTAGCTTAAAGTAATGGATAAACAGTTATTTTACTTACCTCAGACACACACACACACACACACACACACACACACACACACACACACACACACACACACACACACACACACACACACACACACACACAGACAGACAGACAGACAGACACACACACACACACACACTCACACATACACACACACACACACACACACACACACACACACACACACACACACACACACACACACACACACACACAGACAAACACACACAAGCTGAAGGGGGAAATCCCCTTCACTGCAGGTATAAACACTTTTTCTTAAGAAACTACAGGAAATATAACACTCTAAAGGGCTCACGTATCTGTGAGCTGAAGTAGTTTTTTGGCTAAAGGGACTTATTTCAACCTTAATTGCTTTGGTAGGCCCCAGTCCAACCTAATCCAATCCAGCCTGACTAAGCAAGGAGTGACTAACCCCATCTAGTCAAGTGAAAAAAGAAGATATAGTTCAGATCCCCGGAGAAGACATGCCTGTAATGCATCAACCTTTTTTTAAGAACTGCGTGACTAATCGCTGACTGCTTCAAAGCAATCAGAAACTCTTGCTCAAGCGTGCGGCCTGCCAGGAGGACATCCCACCTGGGAATCATTCAGAGATGATGGAAATACAGCTCATCCTCTTAAACACAGAATCTCCCTTTATATTTGCTGTGCACTATTAAATGGCAGAAAGAGAACAAGTAAAATAGTTTTGCTTGGCGCCCTTATTAGTGATCTAACCACCAAGTCAGCACCTAGGTTTCCCAGTTATTTCTCTTCAGAAAAGAGACACCAAATACCAGTTGGCTGATAATGCTGACACCTTTTATCGAGAACCGTCCTTGGGTAAAAGGACTTACTTCTATTCACTCTTTTTTCAGTCCGCCCATCCTCATCTGGAAGCAAGGAGCCTAACACATCACTGTGACTCCTGTCTTCATAGGCTATTCTCGGCTGAGGTTACCCAGGACACCATTTGCTTCATCCAAATTTAGCTGGCCACAATATTCCTGAGTTAAATCATCTGTGTTTGTTATGCAAATAATAAATATTCATTAATGGTTCTTTCACAGATCCTCAGATTATTACTCATTATTTTGTGTCAGCTCTGTAATCTCTAAAAGAATTTCACCCTTCTGGACTTCTAGAAATAATCCTAAACTAATATTGACACATGCTAAAGAAGTGCGCCTGCGGTGGTAGAGTTGGACTAGAGGGCTGTGAAGAGGGTCGTGGTGCCAAGGCCAAACCGCAGGGCTACACTGAGAGTAGAGGGCGGCCAGTGGAACAACGGTGCATCAAAGACACCAAATTGAACCTCCAGCCTTGTCTCCACTCTTCTCTGCCTCAAAGACTCATACACTATTTCCAGAGAGATCGACATGAGGGCAAACACCAAAGCCTCCATTATTGTTGTTATCATTTCCAAACAGAGAGTTTCCAGGCCAAAACAAATTTAGAGATGCTGGTTTATAATGTGTGTGCATGGACATGCAGGGGCATTTCTGTGTGTGTTTAATCAACCAGCTTGCACCTTTTCATAGATCCCTATGTGTTTACACACTCTGGTTTAGCTCACGGAGAGTCGTATTCAGAGTCAGTTTTAATGTACCAATTGGGTTTAGATCCCCCTAGCTGCTTTGCCCAGGGCTGTGGCTAAGCAAGGGATGGACTTGGCTGGGTATGGCCACTCCGGGCACTGGTCCCATCCCCACATTGAGGTGATGAAGGAGGACTCTGTCCCCCATTCACCCCCACCGATGCCCACAGAGGTGAGGAGGCACCCAGGGGACACGCTGGCTGGCGTCTGAGGCCACATTCACACAGCTGACAAGACTGGGCTTGGCGGCTCTCAATGTGATGGTGCCAGAGTGTCTTGCCCGCTGCTGCCCATTGCCCTGCTCAGCTGTGAAGTGCTCTGCTACTGCTAAACTATAGTCATGTCAGCATTACCCACCCCTACCTCTTCATGTTAGGACTGACTGGCAGTAGATCTCTGCAACTGTGGGTCCAAGCTTATAGCATTGCTGTAACATAACATGAGGTAATAATGTGGTATGGATAAGATTTCGTAACGTTACAACCTGATTGTTTAAGGATTGGGCTCTGTGTAAACTCTCTCACACACTTCACTGGCCCCCCATCTTTCTGAGACACAGGGCATCTCTGTTCACTTAACTGCCTTGCACAGTCTTTCAACTCACCCCCAATCTCCAATCCAATCCTCTGAATAGGGTCACGGACTTGTTTTGATAACACAGCAGAAAAGTTTTAACTGTGCCAGCCTGCCCAGGTGCTGGTGAATGGGGAGCTGCGACAATGAGCCATCAACTGAATGGAGCATCAAAGCCACCACTGATGATCTGATGATGATTGAGAGTCCCTGCATAAGGGTAGGGCCTCCTGCTTCACAGGGATGTTTGTGAGCGAAAAGCACCAACATACAGGTTCACATTGCCTTTGATTTGAGTCTTTCGTTAAGTGCCATAGTGGCGCTGATGTCAGCTGCATTTCACTGATCATTTGGCAGCAGGGACAAAAGGATGGGTTAACCAGGTGTATTGTCCTGATCTTAATGGCAAACACAGGCAAGAGCTGACTGCGGATTTTGGTTGAAATTTTACTGAAGAACAGAGGAGCTGTGGATAAAAGCAGGAAGAAAATACAGCCGGCCCCTTTTCCTTTTTTTCTTTCAGTCAGTGAAATAAACACTCAATCCAGGCAGGGCCCGCATGACTCCTGTAGCTTGCCACCTGTTTCGTGGGAAAGCAATGTAGAAGACAAGGGTTCCCAAATCCGAGGAAGGATAAAGAGAGAAAAGAAATAAAGAAGAATGGAAAAGCATTTAGTTTGAGCATGCCGGGCGCATACCGGGGCTCAACTTGCAGATTCCAAAGACAAGCTGATGGAAGTGAGCCAGGCCGCCTCACACGGGAGGGGAGGAGATATGAAAGAGAGGACAGAAGAAGATGGAGTAAGAGGGGGGAAAGAGTATGAGAGGGGGGTTGCCTACTTGGAGGGGGCATTAAAAAGAGATTCTCTTTAATCAAGTCCCTGCCGGACACTGATAGACAAGGGACAGTGAGTGATGGAGAGAGATGGTGAGAGGGGAGGCACGGAGGGACAAAGATAAAGGTGAACAGCTTGAGGAACTCTACTGCAGGAGTAACTTAACAACCTCCACCCCTCACCCCAATAACCCCTGCCTCTCTTCTGAACAATTGTTGCTGTCTCCTTGATGAAACACCAAAATGTACCAGCAGAAATAAAAGACATGTGCAGGGGGGAGTTAAGTTGTTACTTTATTAGTCAATGGCTAAATTGAATTTTGTCATTTTGCATATCCCCTCTCAAGTTACCACACTTCGGAGTGGGTCAGGGGACAGGGTCAGCCATAGTACAGTGCCCCTGGAGCAGTTTGGGTGCCCTGCTCAAGGACACATGGTGGGCACTGTACATGCAATACTAGCCACCATTAGTTTTACAAATAACACCCTCCTGTCCGGTGCCAGGGATCGTACCAGTGACCACATGGTTACTGGTCAGCCCCTCTTTCTTCTCAGCCACCCTACCTCCCCAAGTGACATGTTGACCTCAGCTTTTCACTGACAGAGAGGCTTTTGAAAAAGTACTGCAGCCAAGCAGGGCTGTGGGAGAATTGATAGTTCAGGGAGATCCAATGAGACAACCATGCCACAAGTGGTTTGTCATGTTCTCTCTACAGTTTCACTATATCTTTATCCCCCCCCCCACCCCACCCCACCACTTTAGGATCCCAGACTCCGAGATACACCAGACTCAGAGCATGTGTAGAGAACAAGTGAGCCTCTTTGTTCAATGACACCACCATCGTTCACCCCACTCCACCCCACTCCTGACGGACTGTTCAGGCACTAGAAGAGAGATGGATGAAGACACTTTGTACCTTCAAGAGTGAGGGAGGGGGAAATGGACTGGTATGACATAGCAATAGATAGCAGAAGAGGATGTGTTATTATCAGGGTAAAATAACAGAGATAAGGGAGGACATTCGAGATGACAGAGCGGAGTTGAGAGGAAAGCTAGAGAAGACCCAACATAAATTTGGATTTGTTAAGTTCAAGCAATAGGAGCTGTATCCTCCTGAGACACAGTGGCATCACAGGCCAGATTACTGTCTCCACTGCTTCTCAGCTGGACCTCTCTGATAACCAATCCCCATCCGGAAGCTTTGTAACCAAGGCCATGAGAGGGTGGGGCAGGGTCAGGGGTTGGGAGTTATAGGGCTGACAGAGGAGAGAGATTGATGCCCGTTTACAAAACCTGAGCCCTACTTGGTCTCAGCAGCAGCCCTGCATGCTCCCCAGGGACCCAGAGGGGGAGGGGGTCCAGAGATAGAGATACAACCCCGGAGTCTCAAACTTTGACCGGCCCTCAACTTGCATACACCTCAGTGCTAGGCCACTCTCCAGTCCAGTCTTGTTTGATCATGTCCTAAACTGTGGTAGGAAGCAGCTAAAGGCCTCAGTAAAAGGAGAGCTCTGACATATATTTTGTTACATCCAGCCGTGAATTCCTGCGAGGTTGCATGCAGCATTACTGTATGTGTATCAATCAGCTAAAGGAGAGCATGGTGTTGCTAGAAGAAGGTCTGATGGAGTTAGTCTAGTGGGTGGAGGTACTGCAGAGGTAAAGCAATGCAGCATGAACTGTCACATATAGAGTTACATGGGGGAACAATTCCTTGGACCAAAACAGGCTGTTAAACTCACAAATGGCATTTCAAAGACAATATCAAGCGCAGCCAAGTGGCTCAGTGAGGGAAGAGAGAAATGGAATCAGACGGGTTATACTTAATTGCTTGATGTGACCATTGTTGTAGCACTTGCTCTTTTAGAAAAGAAGTATCAAGAAGAGCAGGACATGTAACATGGACCCCGGCTGTGAGTGCAGATCGTTTACTCTCCCCTTCTCTCTCGTCTCCCGTTACATGAAGTCATTCATGTGGAACGTGAGAGCGCTCTCCAACCCTCTGCTCTCCGAGAAGGGAATCGGAGATGCTGGATATATACAGTTTTGCAGATATGTACAAAGTTGTAAAATTTAATTTGCAGGGGCGACCAAATAAATAGTGCTCTCTGTGTGAACGTGTATATGTGTGTATTGACACATGTTTGTGCAGTGCTGAAGATTTGAACGGGAGCCAATCAGTCTCCAGGTCTGCCTATGCAGTCATAAAGGAACCCGTATTATGTAACACACATACTTTATTTACACAAACTGACTAGAAGTCTATAGGAGAAATGATTAACATCAACTGCCTGCCTGCTCCTATACCTTGTTCACTGTAATGCTTTGGCAACAAAACAGATTTGCCATTAAACAATTGTTTCTTTATAATTTCAACAGGTCAGTCCACTCAGGTTTTCTTCACAAATCAAATCTGGCTTTACTCATTTAGTTGGTTTAGGAGACTATATATTGTATAAGTGACAGAAGGTACACTATTGCATTTAAACATATTATTCTTGATTTTGTATGGGTCAACTGAATCTCATTAAATATTATTTGAGCTTTGATTTGTGGTTGGAGAAAATAATAAATCTAATGGCATTAACTTTGGTTTTAGTCATTTCATTTAGTAAGTAAAAGTGATCCAATAATGGATTTTGAACACAGAAAAACAGATTTATGAAGACAGATACATTTTGAAGTGTCGTCAGGATTGAACCAGCTGACCTCCCTCCATCCCTGGCTGAACTTCCCTGATCAGAGGGACAAGGTGAGGATTAGGTGTAAACAGAGAATGACTGGCCGTTTGAAGCCAACCAGGAGGTCATGTTCAAGGCCCCGGCCACTTCCTCACTGTTTCCTCCATTGATTGGGAAGGTTTATCACATTTGGGAGAGGTCAAGGAAGGAGTCGAGTCAGAAAGGGGCTAGTGGGCTATACCACCCAGCAGTCTAGCTTATGATAATGACCAGACCCTCACGGCAGACAAGAAAACCTGCTGAGGAGGATTTAGTGGATTCTACAGGTATAGAGTGAGAACATGTTCTAGATCAATGGAGGCTGAAGAAAAGTGGAATGAAAAACAAGCACTTTAAGAAAAAAAACAATACGTTTTTTGAACTTCCAGTTGTTCTGGCAACTGGCCAACCAAACACCAATTTACACCTACCTGTTAACATCCTCAGCCCGTCATTAACCTTACCATGTTCAACTCCTCCTCTGTAATTTGCATCATCCTGATCTGATATCAGCAGAACATTTACATCTAGCTTTCATCTCCAGACAGAGGCCTGGTTCAGAGCCTTTACTTCTGTAACCCGCACCTTGCCTTGGCTTAGCCTTGGGCACAAAGCCATCCCTCTCAGGAATGAAAGGGCTGGGACCTCCCCTGCCTCCCCAATTGACCCCCTTGTTGGCCTAATTGTGTGTAATGCCACGGCCGTGCCCCACCCAACCCCAGCAGCAAGGCCCACGGGCTTCAGAGGCCAATTATTTCCTTATTGTTGACACAGACAACCTGACAATCTCCCTCCCACATAACTTCTGTCCTCCCATGTACTCATGTGTCTCTCTGTCTCACCCTCTTCCCATCTTTTTATGGACCACCTAGGTGTTTGCGGGGCCTAATGCACACAGGGGCCTGGTTTGTCTTTCATGCTGTGTTGGCAGGGTCCTCTCTGTTCTGCTCATGATTCCTACATACCAGTGGAGAGAGCCATTAACAATGGCCGTGACGGGACGGTGTGAGGGGGGGAGGGGAAGGTCACCTGCTTTAGGGGCAAAGTCATGTATTTACTTCTTGACCCAGATGAGTTGCACATAAAAGTTTTTAATTATTGTTGTTGTTGTTTAAAGGGATCTCTCTGGTCAGTCAACATCAGTCACTGGTGAAAATCGCTGGTCACCAAGCAATGCTGTTCCTAAAACAAAAGCATAACACATTGCCAGTCATCATTATTTGGGACCAGAACCTCTGTATGACGTGACTTTTATGTTTCTTACAAAGAGACACAAAATAAATACAAGGAGCCTTTTTAGAGTAACAAATAGTAAATATGTATTGATGCTACAAGACTGAAAGTGGTACTCGTGTTTTAAACTGAACAAATAGGGTAATTATTGACAATACGGTTTAATATTAATTATTAAGTAAATTATTATGATTCATTATTTTAAACAAATGTTTCGTCCTCTTTTTATAACCAATTGAAATGTTGGAACCCTCACCTACCGCTAAGGACAATAGGAGGGAACAAAACAAGTCATGCTGTGACAAAACATCCTGCGTTATGTAAACAGTGAAGAGTCAAGGACGGCAAACTGTAAATTGTACACCTTTTTCATCCTGAGCCCTGCATGGAAGCCAGCCAAAGAGTGGGCGAAAAAGACAATGACAAGACTGTGAATGATTGTATTTATGTGTGTGAGTTATGATCTGCACCTTTCTGCAAGTTGTCAGGCATGGCATTGGCGAATCTACAAAAACGAAAGAGAACTTGCCAAGCACTGAAGGCCCTGAAGGACTGTTTGAGTGAGGGTTTGGGTGAGTGTGGACACAGAGTATGCAAATGCGAGTGCACTGCTCTTTGAATGGCTGTTATAACCTTCCCTACCAGGTAAACAACAGACGGTCCTATCTATATGCATTGAGTTAACAGCTCTGATCATACCTTAGTACACTCCATGCTTGCCTTGTCTTTTCTATTCTATTCTGTAAGGTTTTATGGCTAAGCCCAATGGTATTTGGGTCATATTGCTGCCTTTATGTGGACACATTCAGTGTGGTTTTGACCCATAACTACCGTTTTCTTTCAAAACCATGATTGAATGTGTGTGTAGGTTTGTCATACATTGTGGTATTTCTGATTTAAACTCTTTTTGTTCTACAACTTACAAAATGCTCACCCACTTCTGAGTATCCTCCATATCCAGTATGTGACAGTTATTGTTCTACAGGGATACAAGTCCCACCAGGTGTGTATGGTGTGTGTGACAGCCTGATGATTTAGCGCTGGAGGTCTGTGCGTTTTAACGAGTTAGAGGAGCCTACACAGACTGATGCATAAGTTGGACCCATGGGAGCCATACAGACTCCTATACAGAGGTCCTCGGGCCGCCTGACTCCGCCCCAAAACAGTGCCGCGACAGTGGTGTTGGTCCTGGCTTGTGTGGGCTGGGGCCAGTCTGTGGTGTGACGAATGGGACACCTGAGCCAAACTGTAACACCGCCAGCGTGGTGGGTCCTCCTAATCACTCTGGCTGCCCAACTTCCAGCATCAGGTTTCAAATTCCAGGGAGTGTGATGGTGAAGCTCTGGCCCAGTGGGGCTGAGGTGTCTGGTTTGCTTTAACAACAAACATTTACAGACACTCCTGCACATACCACCAGTCAGTGCTCAACAACACTCATTAACAAACCACAAAACGGACAGATGAACAAATTAACAAATGCTTGCACAGAACACATCCACCTCACACCCAAAGCTCCTCTGACTTGTCCCTGTACTTGTGACGAAGTTACAGGGCCAATAACGGCCAACCTGGGTCTCAGACTGGATTAGCATTGCAGTTTACAAGTCTAGGTCTCACCAAGCAGATGGTAGACAACTGGAAAATTGTGAAATGCGATCACTTATATGCTGATGATGTACTTCTATTAAAGTGAAATATATGGAGAGAATATACCAGCTGTTGCTCTCCATTCAAATCTCTGTCCAGGCCACTGTAAAGCACCCATGCAATAACACATTTAAGAAGTAATATGGTTAGTCCCTTACGTACATTCTCATGATCAAATTAACATTGGCAGAAAATGAAATGGCCAGTGAATAAACACGCCTCTAAATTTGTAATTTGGTTTAAAATGTTGTTTTGGATGTAGGGAGGCAGAACTTCATGCTTGGTGATACAGTGCTCTGTTGACATGGCAAACTATCAGTTTACCATGTTAATTCAACATCTAATAGCTTGCGTGGAGCAGATGGCCTAAGGCGAAACATGTCCTCCTGCCCCCTCTCTCTCGGTTTTATTTCTGGATCAGCTGGAGGAGGTGGGGTGAGAAAGGGGCAGAGGACGGTCTCTGTGCCCGGGACTAAAGCCTCCCTGTTTGGGAATATGAGACCCTCTCCTCCCCTCATCTTTGCCGACTTCCACCTTTTCCAAATTTAGGTGAGGGGAAAACTATGCAAAGAGATATTTCAGTAAACTCTGTGTCAATAGTTATCTGGGCCAAACCAAACTCCATTTGCACTTGTTTCTCTCCTTAATCGCCCATCTAAACAAGCTGAAGGGTTGGTGGGAAAGGAGGAAGAAGGGCAAGGGGGTGGGAGGTGGAAAGGTGAGGAGGCAAGAAAGGGGGAGTGGATGGGGGGTTTGCCAAAATAAATGCATGAATGCCGTCTTTGACTGAGTGGCATCTTTGAAGTGAGCTATAATTGCAGGCCTCTTGTCCAGCAGTGGAGCCTGTGGCAAGCCAGGCCCTGGCCAAGCTGAGATGTCTGGCTGCAGCACTGAGGAAATATCATGGCTTAACAGTAAACAACGTCAAAATGCCTCAATTCAGTGTGATACAGCGTCAAGCTTTGGTGGCAGTGAAGTGGAGCCGCACAAATGAAAATCAGTTATTGCTCCAGTTATCTGAGAGATTTAGCTGTTTGTTACGCGATAACTGCACTAATTGGAAACCAATGCAGTTTCACACTGGGTGCACCACCTACAAATCCCCCCTGACTAAGAGATGACGGCATGTTTAACGACTTAAGTACCAAAGCACTATGAGGGCTAAAGAGGATCCTTACAAAGCTCCTTTCACAGCAGCACATATCCAGCTATTAGGTAACATTTGAGTCCTCACCACCTCAGAACAGCGCTACCTGTGTCTAATGTACTCTACTACTCTCCGAAATTGCACTAAATGTGTGTATGTGTTCATGCATGTACGTGTACATGGGTTCATATGCATCAGCTGGGAAGAAACCAGGGATCCTGAGACATGAGAGCCGGATGTGGGGTAAACTCTTTCTGACCACAGTGATGTTTTTCCACTGGGGGGAAGTGCGACAGGATTACATGGGCCTGTGATAAATACATGGCTTCTTGATGTCTTATTTAGAAAATAAACCCACCCAACCCTGTGATTATAAGACTGAACCCCCTAAAGAATAACCTACACAATGTACCTTTCAGCTGCTTTTTTTCCCTTCCAATGTTCCACTGCAGCACTCGGGAAAGGGGGAAAACCCAGCGTGGTATTGCCTTACATTACACCTTGGTGTATGCATATGTCACTTTGTACTGCTTTTTTTAATCCTGGAAAAGTAAACAGAGGACAGATCACTGAGATGTTGTGGGAAGCAGAAATGTACTTGTCGGGGCAAGGCTTTAAAATGGCGTTTCTTGTCCTTTGTTTCATTTTTCAAATGATGAAGAACCTTGACAGTCAGCTATTGTGATGAGATGATGGAGTGAATGATCACCTTGAAGCAGCCATTTGATGTTTGTCTAAATTCCGGCACTGTGCCAAACATACATTCCAGGTCCTGCTGATGATACCAACACATTAAGGTGGTATTGTTCTCAGATTTTCAACTTACAAATCAAATGAGTCCCTTATCTCATGAAGTGTACCTTTAACAACAGAAAGAACCAAAACTTCAAAGCTACTGAATCTTTGATGGATAACTAATAAATCCTGGCCAACCACACAAATGGTGGTCAGCGCTTATAGTGATCTCTAATGCACATCTGTTCTATTCAGCATCATGCATCCTCTCTTTGCTCTATGCAGCGGGCAGATTCCCTCCTTGCATGTAAACCCTCCTGCTGACTAGAGGAATCCAGGCCCAGGTGGGTGAGGTTGGCAACCATCCAAAGGCTAATATCCCCCCACCACACCCAGTCACACACACACACACACACACACACACACACACACACACACACACACACACACACACACACACACACACACACACACACACACACACACTCACACAGAGAGTACTCACACCTGTGCCTGGGTCTGGGCCTCTCCCCGGCTGCCAATCTGAACCCCAGGAACCCCAGAGTTGATCTACTGTTTGATCCAACAAAATCTGAGGTTTTCTCTCACACATTCAGGTCCCGCACACAAAACACACACACACCTGCTTAAATGGTTAAACACAAAAGCACACATGCACATGCATTTACACAGTAGACTTTATTCATGTTGTGAACTCCCTCACATCACAGATGGTGACCTGATTTTGTGACCTACACTATAGTTGTTTAAACACTGAAGTTGTTACTTGATTTGGGCTCAAATGGAAGAGATGAAAAAAGTCTTTAGTTTTCTTATGAGTTGATAAATGGTT
The DNA here is from genome assembly GCA_949357725.1 of Hyperoplus immaculatus. NCBI lineage: Eukaryota > Metazoa > Chordata > Actinopteri > Uranoscopiformes > Ammodytidae > Hyperoplus > Hyperoplus immaculatus. The sequence continues at coordinate 5,047,934 of OX442364.1, read as the reverse complement.
AGCAGCTAAATACAGTTTTTGCCTGATGCTTAACACTAAAAGTGGTTGCTATACCCAAAGCATCACAACCTCTAACTTTGGTGACCATGCCCTTAACACAAGCACCAACCCTACAACATTCTGCAACACACTTCTTGCAAAACACTAAACAACCATTATCCGATCTGATCAGACACGTTATTGAGCAACCATAATGAAAAATAATGGATATAGAAATGTTTTATAATCTCTATTTATTGTGTAAAAACTCCTACACAATGAGCACTCAAGCCATTGCTGCATACCACATCAAACTTGATGTGCACCCATTTCCACGCCTTCTTAAGGGCAAACCACACTGTGGGTGTCTTCGGGGTAGGTGCACGGTGTTCTTTAAGTAAGACAAAAGGTAGTGAATGGCCCTTCTCACCCCTATCCCTTCCCTTATCATACAACCAGACTCACCTTTCCCACTTCTACGGGCCGATTCAGATGACAAGGCTGAAATTACAGCAGTGCCGGCTCCAAATCTCCCTCCATTCCCCACACATGCCAGACAGAGAGAGAGGGGAGACAGAGAGAGAGAGGGGAGACAGAGAGAGAGGGGAGGAAAGAATAACAGGCTCTACCGCCTCTGCCCAGACCTACGGCTCAGTCCCACCAACAGATAATCATTACAGCTCATAAGACACAGAGGGAAATGTAGGAGGAAGACAAAGACAGGAGGGCCAGAGAGAGAGAGAGAGAGAGAGAGAGAGAGAGAAGTGATACTGCACTGAGGCGAAGGTGGGAGGACAGAAACAGAGAACTGCAGGCAGAAAAATGATGCAGTGCAGAAGTGGGAGTCTGAAAATGAAAAAAGGATTAAAAGGTTAAGAAGAGGAGAAGGAGAAATTGGAGCATTAGAAAAAGTTATGACCGTCGTATACGGGTAATTTAGAGGAAAATAAAGGAAGAACCAAACTGCTCATGGAGAAAAAGAGACAAGCTAGAGAAGACGGTTGAAGACAGATAGCGGCAGAGAAGAGAAGAAGAAGAACAGAGAGTTCAAGAAAAGATATGACAGGGGAGACAGCCGTGGAAATATTCCAAAGAGATATGGGCTGACTTACATATTAAACACTGAAAAAAAAGAGGAACATGATGACAGAAGACAGAACTGGATCGTGCCCAAGTCAAATGAAAAACACACTTAAGCTGCATGCTGATCCCACACACCTAGCAGTGTTTCTCTATGGCTCTTTCATCTGCTGCTCTGAAAGCAACAGCCAGCACACATGAAAATTGTTCAGGGGTAATCAAAGTGTGGAAGGGTAGTTTCCCCAAGTCATCCCCGGCCCACAGACAGCGTGCAGACAGATATAGAGCCTGCGAAGATGTCATACCTGGGCGGGAGGCGAGTGGAGACAGGATGAGAAGAAAATGAAAAAAGAAGCAAAGCTGAGGACCCATCAGACATCATAACATATTGGGTCAGGTAAGCCCAGGGTGTATTCAACATGAATGACATGGCACTGTCAATGAAGGCCTGCCAATACATTTCGTATATGCTCCCAATACGACCAAAGAGATAAAGAACCCCTCCTTGAGCAGACTGTGGGTACCAACCTAAAAAGTATAACCTCTTGGGCGCGCTCGTGGTGTAGTGGTTAGAGCACCCCCCCCTCCCCCTCCCCCCCTCCCAATAGAGGCTCAGTCCTCAGAAGCAGCAGACCACGGTTTCGAATCTGGCTCATGGACGTTCTCTGCATGTCATTCCCCTCTATGCCCCATTTCATCTCCGTCTCTCCAAATCTGTCTATTGAATGCATAAAAATGCCAAAAAATAATCTAAAAACAAGTATAGCCTCCTGTGATTTCTTTTCACAATTATTTAAGTTACAACAACTAAATAATGGTGTCACGTGAAGCGGAATAGCCTCTCTAGAACACATTTGTTTTATACACCTTAATAAAAAGTATTTGGCGTATACTTATAAGTATTCAGATCCTTAGGTAAAAGTAGCAAAACAACAATTTAATAAAATAGTCTAGAATGTCAGTTGATTAGGAGTGAGCTTATGGCAATACCTTTGATTATATACTGTTGGATAGAGTTCAATCTATAACAGTGTGTCATATTTTAAGTACCACATATTTAAGTCCATGTACTTGTGTCCACACACACCAGATAAAGAAACCTTTCAGCCTCTTGTGTGCTGTCATCCCAAAACAACATCCATCTAGATTTTTGAAGTATGATGCACTACCTGCAGTCATCTACAACAGGCTTATGTAATGTCTACGGCACTTTTGTACTTGTTTGATGACAGCGAGCGAGAGAGGGGAGAAGAGGCAGCTAACTATGAGCGGAGAGGTGGCTCAAGGCTGTATAGCGTGAGTCCAGAGATGTGTTTTGCTGATGTTATCTGGACGGCTGTAAACAATTCTTACTCAGACTGGTCGAGACACTGGCACATGCATGCTGATTGTAAACTAAAACATACTACAATCTACCTTACTCATACTTGCATTTTTCTTTAAATTGATTTTGTCACAATTTCTCTTCTGTCTTCTCACACTCTTTCTCCTGCATTGTTAACATCTTTCTCTCGCCTTTCTCTCCGTTTGCTACACACTTCTTGGTTTGTGTCGCTGCCGTGGACGTTATCACATCTATATCACATTCCCTCTTCTTCTTGTCTCTCTTCCTTTTTTCAGCCTGTCCTTCTGTTTTTTTGTCACAGCTCACTGCCACTCCATCACACGCACTCCCATCATACCGCTGCTCCTGCCATGTTTTTGGCGAAAAGAGACCAGCTTTTTTGTCCCATCTCATCCATTCCCAACTGTCAGCAAGAAATCGACCTGCAACCCTTACACGGATCATACAATCCGCTGTGAATGTGAAAGGCAAGATCAGTTTGAATGAACGCTTATAATTCTGCAGTCTGCCTTAGCGGGTACGTGTTTGCTTGATGTGTCGGTTTATTTTGATTGCGGAGCTGGTAGGTGCAGCGCAATGGAAACAGTCAATGTCTTGTCATTCGCTACAGCAGATCCACAGCAATATCATGGCTGGCTGTAAACAGGACGGGAATGCACTGACGAAGCATTGCCAGGACTATCCATCAATAAAAGAGACTCCAGTGTGGAAGACTTATTCCACAAGAAATATATTCACTTTTCTACTTATTATGCATAAACCAGAATCAAAGTTTTATTGGGTGATCTTCCAAACAAACACGTGGGAAAACGCCTAACTTCTATAAGCTAAGCCCTTGGCATGCAGTGTGCAGTGTTTGTATCTGCTAGCAGACAGTTTAACAGACAACATGTCTGCACATGTCTGCGATTTGAATTCAATCAGTAATTCACACCCAATTAATATTTCCTCCCAATATTTTCTGATGTATAATTTATGGAAATGTCCTCTTCAACCCTGTGTGTTTGGCGATGTGGGGCAGGTTCATCTGGTATCTGTGAACTTGCAATTGACTCATCATGGAGCTGATTAGGAAGTTAGCAAGTTTCTGCATAGTGATGGCATTCCTCTGTGCATCTGTTTTCCTCCTGTGTCTGTTTTGTTCAGAGCAGGTCAGAATGTTTGCTTCACTGTAGGCCTCAGCTTTTTAAAGCGTTGTGTCCTTCCAAACTACAATGATGTGCTACAAAAACTAAGCTAGACGGGAGACAGAAATAAAAAGGAGAACGAAAAGAACAGAAGGAGAGAATAAAAAACTCTTATTTGGGAACTTGAAAATCAGGTGGATACATTACTGCATCTTTACAGTAAAAGAGTGCAAGTTGAACCGGCACTGGGCTTTGTTACAGAACAGTAGTTCCTGACTGGGACCATTTCAAAATATATATATATAAAAAAAAACATGGAAATGAAGCCACAAAGAACAAGTGCGGTGGGAGGGGGGTAGATCATGTAAAGTGACTGGTAAAGTGATAAAAGGAGGGAGTGTGGGCGTGAGAAGAGAAGATAGGTGTACAGATGAGGTTTGTAGATATGTCACACCCCCTCTTGTGTTTTGACGTTTGAAGACTATTGGAATCGTTTTATACCAAAGAAAAGAGAGGCAATAAGAAGGCGTCTTTCTTTTTTTTCTCTCTCTCTCTCTCTCTCTCTCTCTCTCTCTCTCTCTCTCTCTCTCTCTCTTTTTTTTTTTTTTTTTTTTACATAACTAAGGTATCCTTTCCTATGATAAAACCTGATGTTTGCCTTTTGCACTTGATACCTGGCTCTTCTTCAGATTATTTCCAAAAATTGTTTTTATAATAGGTCAATTTATACTTTATTTCTCAATTGAGTCCACTTGTGTTAAATCTTCAGTTGTCCAACTTTAAGAGACAAACAGATAGACATAAAGTTATTTCTCAGAGGAAATGCTGTCTGCAAAACTTGTAAAAGTAGACTCGGTGTAGGTGGAGGGCGAGAGTGGGACGTTTGTGGGGGCGGGAATGAGAAAAACACATCCAACCATCCACATCGTCAATGAGGATTTCTGCTGCGAGTGTGACCTGACCTGTGACCTGTGTCCTGGGTACGTTCAACTTATTTTTGATTTTTGTCACAGATGCAACTGCAGTCTTGCAAATCAGAGCTATACCACAGACATAAACATAATAACGTTACAGTAAGAAGTTAGGCTTAGTTCAGCTTTTCTCTGCCACTTTTCTGTATTTGCTCTCTTTGCATTCTCCTGTCTCTCTCACACTTTATAATGGCACAGATTTATAAAACCAGAGTCATGGACATCACTTCCAATCCCTCCCACTTGAACTCAGTGTGAAGCGATTGGACAAAACATTACAGATAGATATTGCCTTCTCCAAGCAGTGAAAACTTTAATGACTTTGACAGAAAACATTTGTGTTTGTGAAGAACAGGTCTAAAACAGAAAGGTTCTCAGGGTTTTAAATGTAGGCCCCTAAGGGTCTCTTTTATTAGGGTTTTATTTTATTTTGCATAAATCCTCCAAACTAAATCAGAATAAATGTTAGTTTCCATCCAGATTCCCCCGTGTATGTGTTTCCTGGTCTGCCACCTGTATGGTTAATGTTCGGTTAGATTTAAGCACAAAAACAAAGAATGAATTGTAGGTAGAAGAGATCATGGGTTGGATTACAACTCTACTAGTCATGGTTAAGGTCAGGGAAAGAGTAGACTGTCCTTGCAGGAAGAATGACAGCAAGTCCGCATAAGGAAAAGGCCAAGCGGATGGATAGGTCAACCAAACCTCTGACCTCCAGACAGCCAGCATGTTTTTCCCTAATTGATTGCTAACCCTGTTTATGACAACATGTAACAATAACAGCGAAACTCCCCTAACCCTACGGAAGCAGTCATTTAAACCCTATAACAACAACATTTCCCCTAAACCTCACTGAGGTTTAACCTACATCAAGATTTCTGGTATTTTGTTGATCCAAACTTGAACCACAAGCTTTCCTAAGAATTTCTATAATTCTATTTAAAGTATTCATCTTTTCATAATGTCTTGAAGGGGTTAAGGAATTGTCTACCGCTCTTACAGCTGTTGGTATTGGACAACAACATCTTCCAGATCTCTCCCACTTTGTACTACACAAAGATTCCTATTGTGCTCCCCCCCCCTGAACGAGCTGCGACACCTTTACACCATCCACAAGCCAGGCGGCTACAATCTCTCAGTCAAGTGTGATATCATTCATCTAGCACTGATAAGGTCTCCGAGTCCAGAGCCATCTCCCAGATACGGTTGCTGTGGCCGTGGCCTGACGACGCCTCTGTTGTGGTCCTGTGTAGGAGATAAACCAGTTGGTATCTTGTTTGTATAGTCTTTGGGCTAGGTGATGGAGTGTGACTTCATGGTAGCGCTGGCTTGTTATTTTTTGGGTTGCATTACAGCTCACCCAGCCATTGCATTGCTACTATTTGAACTCAGACCCTTCTATGTAAGGATCACATCAAGTATGAAATTTCATTGAACAGTTTGTTTATTTTATTCAGCTCCCAATCCTATCACTATTGATAGCTTATACTCTTGAACTTTAAACGCCAGAATAGAAAAGGTCTGTCCTCAGATTTACTTCTCAATTAACTTCCCCACTTTCCAACCTTTTTTTTCCCCTCTTTCCGTCTGACCTTCTCACCCCTTGCTCTGTTTTTATATCCCTGCCCTTCCCCCCCCCCAGCTTCCAAACACAGGAAACATGTGCTGGAAAACCCGGCTTGTGTGTCACTCCACTTTAAAGTGAGAGAATCAAGCAGGAAAATAAATACGGGATAGAGAAAGTAGCTGCAGAACAAAGTGAAATGAAATTGGCGTGGCAGCATAGCAGGGTTCTGGCTGATGTCCATGTTGATAGAGGGGCGTAGACTAGAGGCTGGGAGGACGCTAGCGTTTTTAAAAAAAAGCGGCCTCTGATGCTATCACATGCTATCGTTGTGCTATTACGCTGCCTGGTTTGTGATTGTTGCTTTGATTATGCTGCGCGTAAGGGAGTAGTTTTGTATTTCCTATCCCTCGATGAGTAATCGTTTGGAAAGCCCAAAAAGATGAGAGCGTGCACTCTAAGGCGACAAGTGTGTGTTTGACTCAATCTCGCTCTCCTCCTCTTGTCCATTTGTTGTGCTCTCTTTGATTTGCCTCCCACCAACCCAGGCATCCCTCTCGGCCTGTCACTGATCTCTCACCTGTCTTATCCCGCAAAATCTACTACAGAATAATTTGTCTGTCAGAGACGCACTTACCCACTGAGCTCTGCGAATGTGTGCCTGCACTTCATTGCCAGCCTACAAGCAGGGCACTAACAGATGATCAAAAAGCAAAAGGCAAGATAATAATAATGTTTTGAAACCATGATCTTCTCTCATCACGGGACACAGGTTGTCAAATGTTGGAGCGGATTACATAAAGGTGCATGCCACTCCTTTAATCACACATCAAAGACCACATCATTGTCACGGGCAGCAGGCTGGCCCGTCCCATCTTGTACACTTCAAAGAGATGAAAATACCTCACACAGAGGCACACTGTCACACAAGCAGCTCTCACTCTGTGTCTCCACACATAAACCGACACACACGGACAATTTAAGTGGCTCATATAAACAGCCTAAATATCCTTCAAGTGGGTAAATTGATCAGCGGGAGCAAGTCAAAACGCCACACATAGGAGGACAAGCGTCTAGATGCGGTAGATTTCCCCAACAAGTCTTAACGGCTTTGTTCTAGAAAAGATCCTGAGTGGAGATTTATCCGGTGGAATGTGGGGGGAAATCACGGCCTGCATATTAAGCAGCCTGGCAGGGGCAAAATACGATACAGAGGACAGATATGTTTAGGTGGTGGGGGGCGTCAAACATTCCTATAAAGTTGCTGTGGGGACAGGCAAGGCTGTGTTCCACGACCGTGTCCACATGTCGACAGCTTTACGCCTGCGGTGTGGTACTTTAACTGCTGCCTTGGATAAATCCAAATGCAATCGACCCTCACTGCTTGGTATACATTGAGGGAAACTGGCCTGGACTCAGCCTTAAAGCTTGGTAATGAAAGCTTTAGGAGAGGGAAAAATACCATGGATGAGAATGGATAGATATAACAGGCACTTGTTTGAATAATGTCCATAAATGTCTTCACGTCTCTACCCTCGACAGGTGCTGTGTCTGAAAACCAAACAACAACCACAGACGGCAGACCTGGGTTGGTCACGCTGGTTGAGTTCGCCGACCTATGCATCTCCCTCCTAACCCCTGTTAAAAAAGCACACAGCTTGTCTTTCCTCGGTCCAACTTTCTGTGCTCAATCACAGAAGAGGACACATTGTTGGTTTGGGGTTAAACACAGATAAAATGTCTCATGGCTGTTTATAAGGTTCAAAGGTCAATTCCCCCGAATGACATATAGGAACATATTTTCTCGCTTACCCTCAGAGATATCAATCCATGCAGGTAGGGTTTTGTAATGTTAGTCTGTCAATGTCAGTCGGTCTTGTCCAGCACTTTGCTACGGACTGAAACGTCACCCTCTGGAAATAATGGCCTAAGTAATTTTTTCAGTGTTTTCAGGAAACACAAAAAACTTAACCAAAGATTGAATATATGATATTCATTAATAATTTCACTCAAACAGGTTATGTCAAAAGATGACTCTTGACATTGTAATAACAATTTCTGTCAATTATGTAAGAACCCTTTATATTAATGTTTAACTTGTGACTTAAGCCATTTTACACACTTGTGAAATGTCCTTGAAAAAAAATTAACAGTAAATTTTGACTTAGGCAAAATAAAATGGCCTAAAACACACTCTTGACATATTTTACCAGAGGTGGCCAGCATCATGAGGAGATGATTTAGCAAAAAAATAATTTTGGCCAAAAAGTGACTTAGGCCATTATTTTAAGAGGGTGACGAATTATGTAAGGTATTGGGTGGATTGGCATACAATTTGGTACAGTTTTCTAAAGAAGGAAGCCCAATGACTGCTTATTCCCTGTTTTCCATCAACTTAACATTACCTCTCCTATTCTTAACATGTCTTGACAGTAATTATGAGGATTTCCATGAAATTTCCCTTATTTCATTTACAGATGGTGACTCTCTCCCTATGCTTCTTTCCACCACTCTTTACTATCAAAGCCCCCCCCCAAAAAAAAAAACTAACATGTCACTAATAGGCATCAATTTTAGGATCACTGTGTTGCAATACAAATAAAGTCTACCATCCTTGTAAGATAGGACTGTGGAAGATGTTGGTATAGTCATTCATCATAATTACCATCTGAACGTGTAAATACGCTGTGGAAAGACATAAACAGGAGGCCAAGCGTCCAAACATGGAAGCCTCAAGGCTATTCAGGGCTGGGACTGTTTCCCAACATGAGCTTTCTGGTGCACATACAGTCCTCTGCCAACCTCTCCACACCAATCCCTCTGTCCATTACCACCTCCCATCCTACTTACAGCGTCACTTTGAGGGCGTCCAACCTCAGCATTAGCTTTGATGATGGTATTAAGTGGTTCTAAGTGTAGCGCCCTGTTTGCCTTGATCCTGTTGATATATAGCAATAGTGGCAGCATTCTGCACCCCACAGGTGTTAATTTTATACATGTGAAATTGGCACATATACAAGCGTGCAAAGTCCATCTTTATCCAAGCGCCAGCTGATGAACCAATAAACATTTGGTGTAGAGGAGCGGGCTACATTTAGGCTGAGGGAAAAAAATAAATCTTGGTCCACCTAAAGGACCCTAACCCTAACCCCTAACGCAGAATAAGCTTAAATCAGGAGAACAAGTTGTCTTTCAGTCACTTCTGAAACAATTCCTTCTCTTCTTCCCTCCCTCTGTCTCTCCTCCCCTCTCTCTTTTCTTTTCACTGGAGCGTCCCGATGCAGGAGAGCCCCACAGTGAGTGCATTTCAAAAGGCAGTGTGATGGGGCTCTTTATATGAAAGAAATAGCTCCAGTGTTCCCTTAATGGATGTTTTTTTTTTTCAATGAGCACTTCCCAGAACACCCTCCCATGACTTTTCCTCCACACTCTGTGATAATGGTACATTCTGCCCTTATTATCCACGAGAGGTGCATTCCTCCTGGGAAGGATGAATGAACAGGAACACGTCAAATCCTCCTAACAAAAATAACTAAGAGGGAAAAAATGGCAACTTAGCAAAAGAACAATACAGAACAATCTGCAAGAATATGTGCTACATTATCTGAATCAAGCTTTATTTAAGAATTTCAAATATTAACATTGTACCACAAATGTGTTCTAAAGCAACAATGCGCGGAGAGATCTTTACAGTTCACCGAGTTCCAGTTATGCTACCATATGAGAAGATTGTTTCCTTTTATTTTCACAGAGAACAGATATTTGAGTATAAATAGCATGAAAAGGGGAGTTGTGCCAGACAGGAATGTCTTCCTCAAGGGCATCTGTTGGACGATGCCCAGCATGCCATGATGGGTGTTCAAGTTGCTGGAGAGCGGCCAAAAGCAGGAGGACAAAAAGGGGGAACTGAAGGAGAAAAAAAGAGTGAGAGGAATTCCTCTTGTCCAAAAGTGTTTTTACGAGCAAACTAAGAGAAGCCAAAAAAAGAAAAATAGATTGACGTATGTATGTGGCAACAGGTTGATACAGAAATTAAATTTACAAAAAAATTTCCAAAGGGAGAAAAGACTGTGGCCATCAGAGGATATGACAAAGGAACCAAACAGGGGGATATCTGATTGGCTGCAGGCTAAGAGACAGAAGGGGACAGAAGAGGTGAGAGAAACACAAGACGCAGGAGTTATTTCACACTTCTTGTTCCTTCACAGTGACCCAATAGTCCTCTGTGAGATACACTGATAGTGACTATACGTAACAGTATGCACAAAGCAGCGCTAACTTCCCCTTTTTCTTTTGCCATTACCTCATGCTGGATGGTCCCTTTCTTCTTGACTGCCTTCACGAGAGTAAACACCTCGTTTGGCCCTCTACACAATGAAACACTGGGGCAACTGGCAGCTATTCTAAGGGCCCATCACCTGGATATCAGAGACATAAAAAAGCACCGCTCTGGAATGGAATCCAAGCGAATGACCTTATAAAATAACATGCCAGACAAGCTTTCAACAGCTCCTTCTCGCTTCTCGGAGAGAAACCCGGCTATGCATAAAGCGATTAAGCAGGTATGTGAGGTATTGTGGACTGATTTCATGCATGTGTGTCAGTGAGGAAGCCCTGTGTGTCTGCACTTGTGTGTGCCTGTATGAATGTTAGTGATCCATATGCGGCCACGGTGGCCTTGTTGCCTTGTTTGTCGCGGCAGAAGCTGCTGTCAGTCCCACTGTGATCCCACTGTTTTGCAGGGGTCAGAGGTGAGAGGCCAATGAGGTGACACTGCGCTTGTTGGAGTGAACCGGCCCCATCGCAGGCCCGACATGAAAACAAAAGGCTGTGACCTGCTGGAAGTTTTTTTTAATGCAAGTAAAGTTGCTGATTTGAGTTTTAAATCAATAGAAAACACTTGAGCTATAACTCATTAAGCTCCTGGGGAGCTGAGAGCAACTCTGAACACATGTTGTCATTCTGCTACCGTGGTGAAAAGCAGAGTGAGAAATGACCACAAAGCAGAGTCACTGGTGCATTCCAGTGCAACGGGATATGAATCACAGTGCTGACACTGTGGAGACACCCAGTAACTCCTGGTATTGGTATCAGAATGAAGAAGAAGGAAGTTATTGCTCGTAATCGGGGAGATTTGAGATTTTGTGATTATGACAGAGCCCAGAGAGGTCACTGGCTGGGTCGCAGCAGGAGGGCCGATGGTCTCTCATGCATGAGGCTTCACAGCAGCAGTGGTGGGCTGCAGCTTGTCACTGGGAGACTTGTTTTATATGGCAACACAAAGGCTGCACGCGGGCCTCCGGCACCAAACAGCCAGTCTTGCAGGAAGGGCCACGTACTCGCACAATGGCACCTCTGTAACTCCAGTGAGCCTGCAGAAGTTTGCTTTTGATCCCTCATCACGCGAAGTAACACTCCAGAATAGAAATAAGAAAAATCCCTTACATCTTCCTTGGGCTATCTGACGTCTGCTTCCCCTGTTTTGTTTTTGGTCTTCTTGTCAAGATCTACTTTCAGAGGGGGAAGACTGAATGTATCTCTTGATCTGAAAACACTGAAGAAACAGGAATACTGCTGTAAGAATAGAAAATAATGAGACATAGAGATGAAGAAAATCTTTGTTGCCTTCCTATGCTATGAGTGACAGAACAGGTCAGAAAAGGCCATGTTTTACAATGTAGCATGACCTGAGACATGCACAGGTGTTCAGCAACATTTAAGGAGTCTCTGTCTGTCTCTGGCCACAACATTGTTGACCTTCTCTCATTCAAGCCCTCCATCTGTTACCTCCCCTATCCTCAAGGATCTCCTCAACATGGCAATTATCTCTCTTTACATGCACATGAATCTTCATGAGACAACAGATTTCATTTGTAACAAAGCCTCGCTGCCGTACAAACAGCAAACATGAAATAAAGTCTGGTTCAACCTAGTATTTATGATGTTGGACTGACTATCATGAGCATTATCTCAAGCTTAAACCCTACCAAACAGCCAACATGGTGATCAAATGTTGTTCTCTGGGTCACAAACATTACAGACATTAGGTCCATTTTGTGTTTTGAAGCTTCTTTTTAGGCCGAATTTGCACTCTCGCTCCCCGGTAAGTAATCGGTGGCACAACCCCCATTGTGTAGGAGCTCTGAGGTTAACCAGAAGACTTACGTGACTTCCCTACAAAAAAGCACCACGCGATGCCACATGTAGCGCCGACCGCAGTCTAACACAGCTGGTCACAAAGGGCCATGCCACCCATACTTAAGCCCGGCACCCACAACCAGGCACTTTGTGACTCACCACAGGCTGATGAGACCATTTGTCCTCAGTCTGGGAACAGGAGATGAAAAGAGACATAAGACATACAAAAAGAAAAAGGAGCATAATGTTGCCACTGCTGACAGCAATTCAGATTTGATTTTTTGCATCTATCTATGTTATCGCAGAGCGCAGATCAGCATAGGGAGAGAGGGCGAGGGGGGAAAAAGAGAGAAGAGATAAATGTAGAGAGAGAGAGCAGTGTGGACATGCCTGCTGTTTGCTTGTATATCTCCGCTCTCCATCAACTCTGCAGCAACTCAGTCAACAACAGGAGGACAGGTCTGCACTGAACCAAGGCTGAGGCAAGGTCTTCAAATGAACACACATGCGACATAAGCATTGGACATCTCACAACACATACATATAGGGATCACTGTCCATCCAGCAGCAAAAGGCATCCTTACTTCGCCTTTACAAAGTGCCTTATTCCTAAGCGATCGGATTGCAGTACAATTACGACAACCATCACATTGCATACCTGCAAAACAGTGCATGCCGGTTGCCTGTATCTGGACAGGGAATCGGTATATTCTCCCTCCTGCTGCCCTCTTTTCTTTTTTATCAACTTCTTCACTCTCTCTTTGTTTTGTTTCTTAAGGACTGGGCTAAACCTCCTGCACTTTTCCACCTCTCCTCCCCTTCTTTCTCTCACGCTCTCTCACTTATCTCATCCTGTTCTCCTCTCCCCTTACGTATCATTACCCATGTACATAGGAGGCTCAGTGACGGGATCTTTTATTCAAAAAAAGAGCCATTGTCATAATTTGCTCTAAAATGAATGTCTCAAGCCTGCAATATCACCCAAATTATCAAACACATTGATGTTTCCTCCTGCTGTATTGGTTTCCCCTGTGCAAACATGCTTTCGCTGTCATTCTCTGACTCTCATATATATACACACGAGCCCTTCAGCATTCAATGTCTCGGATGAACTTAGAGCTGAAATGAACACTTGCGCCACTGGCATAAGAGCAACAAAGGTCCACACAGGCCCTGTTGTCCTGAGACAGTAAGGTAGTTATCTGTGCCACTGTGGGAACATAAAGCAGTCAATAGATGAATGCTATCTTTATATCTACTGCACCAGAGGTGATTTGAAACACTGCCACTGGACGTCATAGAGCCCCACTCTGAGGAACGGCCTTTGAAGCACTGACAGCGCTCGACAGAATCAGGCCAGCTCTTTGATACGGGTGGTGGGGAAAGGAAAACTTGAGCATTAAAAGGGGGGCATTATTTGGTTACAGCGCCATTTAAAAATGTTGAACTTTGAGGATGATGGGAAGAATAAAACATACTGGAGCCAGCCGGAAAAGCTTGACAAGTGGATGGATTGGGCGTTTCAGGTTAACATTTGGCAGTAATTGTTATTTTGGTTTTAAATTCTGCGTAAACATTTGGAGCTAATGGAGGTTATACCGCACAAGCACAGCAATCACTTAAACAATCCTAAAAATTGAGAACTTGCGGTGTTATTCTTTGTTTAATCAAAAGCCTCAGCTATAATTAGGTCCCTTGTTGGCCCTGTTTGGGCTTGAGGGAATTTAGCTATCTACACGAGTTCTGTTTATTTTACTCTGGTTTCCTGTTTTCCTATCACATATCATCTAAATGCTTTTTCTCACTTCCTGCCCGCGGGACTTCAGGTAAACCAAAACATTACGTCAGAGAGGAACTATAGCGTCTCGCCACTTTGGCCCTTGAGGGCTTTCTGCAGTAAAAACCATAAACACAATGGCTGGCAGTGGTAGAGCGAGTCAATTACAAAAAGCTGATTCACTCGCTAATGACTGTTTCACTTCTGTGGGGTGTTTTTAATGGGATTCAGGAGTGAGGCTGAGTATCAGAACAATCTGTTTTTAATGGGACTTTGACTGGTTGGAGTTGATGCTGTTGCGGGGACTGAGACAAAGCCCCCTGCTTTTACTTATGGTGCTCAGTGATCTCATTAGAGGCTTGGAATTAAAAGAAAAATGGAGCGAATAGATCTGGTAGAAAGGTACATTTATAAGTATGCTAGTTTCCTAGAGGTTGTTTAGCTACATGTGCCTGAATAGGAGCACATGAGGTGGTGTTAAGGGTCCAGGTGAGGTCCTCTACAATGTGCATGCCATAAACTTGGATCTCTTAACTTCCAGTGGAGTCGTGGATATACAGGGGAAATCTCTTCAGATCTTCCTGGAAACCATACTCCACCTTCTGTCATTATTGTTGAGTTATCAGCAAACTGTTAACAATTAACATAGTCTTCCTTGGAGTTAGACTGCTGAATTTGAGGTGAGACGACTATTTGTGTTTTTCATGTCAAATTGAAAATATTTAGCCCCTCAGTATTTTTCTTCTAGGCTTTTACACAATGGGTTTATAACAAAACACTTGTTACCCATACAAAGTGTGAAGGGTAAACTATAGTTTAGATTATGGTTAGCAAGCTAATTAGTTGTCAGATGGTTGTTGGCCTTGATGCTAGCAAGAAATTCAAGTTGGGGTTGGTCGTCACATTTTTTGGGGGGTTGGTTGTCTCATGTTATCTCAAGGCTGCAGCCAGAAAAGGAACCCAATAACGAAATTAATTGTCAAGCTGTATCCTCACTGACACCCCAGAGAAGGAAAGAATAGAGCAGGAAAAGGCAGCTAGCATGCAAAAGAAAAAAGGGCAGCAAAATCAAAACAACCCAGTGCATCCCACACTAGACCAGCTGCCAAGGCTACAGTAAGTTATGTAGGCCTATTTGTCAACTTGACAATGCAATTAAACTTTTAAATTTAGTTCTACTTTCTTGCCTTCTTTTTAAGATTATTCCCATTAAGATAACATTGTGACAAACAACCCCATAGTGTTTGACAACCGACCCCTTGATGGGGTTGGTTGTCACAATGTGTAAGGGTGTCTTTGATGATTAATTTCTTCTTTATTACAATAAGATAGAAAAAGTGAGGGGTACACATTTCGAGCCAACACCTTAAGCTTCAATTTAATGTGGGAATGACTATCAAAAGATGTTTAAGTGATGAGCAATTCTCACTAGAGTAAAAAGTGTGCCTACTTACCCCGTTCTCCCCTACCTGTCATTATTGCAGCACAATACAACTGCACTTATCATTAAAACATGTTTCTGATCACTGAATACACTATCTCAATTTAAATGAACTCAGATCCTACTGACAGCAATGCACTCAACCTGGTAAGTGTGTTAAAGGCCTTAGAAAGGAGGCTCAGTTAAGAAAAAGTAAGAGCTGATTAGCAGTGTAACAATAGAGAATGATGACAAAGCATGGTGTCTTCCACTGTGGCCCCTTGTGTGCCAGTGTCCACGGCTACAAAGATGGGAATGGCAGAGAAAATGAGGCTCGGGTCACAGGGTTATCACCTCAGCCCCCTGCTGCACAGCCCGGGTTTACTGAGCTCTTTATAGAGAACACTAGCCTCCACCGCCTCGCAGACCCACCTCCCCCCCCAGTTGTTCGGCACTTGTTCACAGCATCACACAATGTACAGGCTCTGCAAATACACACTTAGTCACGTGCACATATCTGCTCAAAGAGACTTGTTCATCCACCTCCCTTTCCCTCTCATCAAAAATGGAGATTTAAAGGAATATTTGAAGAGGAGATCAAAGCAAATCAACTGTTTCTCCAAATGTCAATGAGTGAATTTGATATTGTAACTTTTTCAGCAGAAGAATAAAGTGTTAGTTATATTGTCCTCAGCTGGGATTCCACAGCCTAGTTATATGAACCTTTCTTTGCAGGAGTTTTGTAATTTTCCTCTGTATAGTGTGTTTCATAATGTACAATATATATAGGCATAATCAGCATGTGCTAAGTAACTTGTTGCAACATAAGAATCAGGAACTGGTAAATCCTTTTGCAGTCAGTGCAGACATGTTGTGTTATTTGGGTTTTGTATACTATATATATATGCCATGCCACTATACAACTGTTGTTATAGTTATGTTCACAACCAATGGTGTCACTTTTAAAGAAGAATGACCTAAAGACTTTTTTTTTCATAATTGCTTCTTGCTGGTGCCTTGAAACAACATGGACTTAGGGATGGCAATGTCTGTCCATTTCTTTGTCATACTCTATCCAAACAAATATTAAATGGGACATGAAGACATTCACTGTCCCCCAATGAGGAATCCAGACCCTTGACTCTAGCATAGTGATGTCCAAACTACAGCCCGCTTTTTATTGGCCCGCGGCCGATTTAAAAAATATAATGTAATATGGCCCTTTTAATTCTTTTTTTCTTTTTAAATCTTCTTCAATAGCTTGTAATTCATCTGACACAGTTTCTCCAAATAATTTTTTCATACAAAATTCTTCAGATTAAGCCTCTTAATTTTCCTCTCAAAGTGCACCAGATTCATAGCCTGGCATACCCAGACCTGCCACTAGGCACTGGCAAATTAAATTTGCTGCGCCTGTTGGTCTGGACACTCTCCATTGAAGCTTTTTCAAAAAGTTGAGAAATCCCGACTCACGTTTCAATTGGTTCTATCTAATATGGGCGCACCAGAGCCCTTTGTATGGTGCTCTGGGGTGGACGTAACCGGATGACGACAGTGACGTGCATGCGACGTCGAAGCCGTGACAGTAAACATCAAAGATGGCTGCGGATATGTTGTTTGAGTCTGAGACGGCGTTGGCCTCAACCCTTTACGATTTGGAAGACGGCACTCAAATCTTTCATTAGCAAGTAAGTAGAATGTTCTGTTTTGCTGACCGACCACGCCAAAAGTTTAATTTAACAGTTTAACAGCTGTTCGCTAAACGAACGGGGCTTAATACGTCACCTTGTGCATTGCTCTGATTGGTTGTAGTGCTATCCAACTGCGTGCAGTGGCATTTGAAATGCACGAGTAGGAGCCGCCCCTTGAGTTGGAAATTACTATTGATCGTGGCCAGACCCTCTATCGTTCAAGATATCAGGGTCTAGATTTCCAGGCTACCAGATTCATGCATTTCACTTTAAAAAGTTAAAGAAATCTCCTGGGGGGAGGGGGAGGGACATATTACAGCAGCCCACACAGCACAATTGCGAAGACAACCCTGAGCAGCTATTGAACAATCTACAAAAAGTTTGATAGCTGTGTGTGTCTGCTGCTGGGCAGAACTTAAATAAGGAAGGGGGAGTGAAAGAGGAATTCCTGGAGGCTGAGCACATGTTCTGTTTGGCCCTCCTCTCTCTCTCTGTTAGCCGGTCGGAGGTGTCAGTCATTCAGATTTGCGCGTACGTGCACGGCTGCTCAGCGGCCCACAATGATTTACACCTCCAGCTCTGCACGACAATGAGTATGTCATTTAAAATAGCAGGTGTTCGCATGCTGCTTAGCTCATGGAAAGCAAGTTAAAGAGCGAGTGGGAAAGACAGAGGGGTGTGTGTGAGGGGAAGAAGAAGGGGGGGTATGGCTAAACCTGAATTAAACTCATAAATGGTGCAGTCAAACTGGCATGCAGGTCACTGAGTTTCCTGACCACTGCTGGGCCTGTTTCTCATCTCAATAACTTGGCCAGGCAACTTTTAGCGGCACTGGTAGCAGTTATCCTGTAGCTGTTATTAGATTTGGTGAAAAGTCATGTCAGAGATATTCAGGTCAGTTGAAAACCACTGAATATAAAGCATTGGGTTAGTGGTGAAGTGTGTGTGTGTGTGTGTGTGTGTGTGTGTGTGTGTGTGTGTGTGTGTGTGTGTGTGTGTGTGTGTGTGTGTGTGTGTGTGTGTGTGTGTGTGTGTGTGTGTGTGTTCGTGTGTGTCTGTGCTCCAGTCTCTGCACACTCTGCAATTACCTCATCTTACTGAGAAAAGTGAAACGTGAGCAGATGAAACCAGACAAAGTGAGAAGCTGTCAAAATACTATAAAAGCACGTTTTAACTGGCTTTTATTTGCTACCAAGGAGAAAAGTAGAAGCTGGAGGGTCGAGGAGGGTGAGAAGACTTTGAAACAGAGATGCAATAAAACTAAAGAGAAACCTGAAGCTAGAATAGGAGATATAAGAAACAGAAGATAAAAGGAAAAGAGCACAGATGAGAGGGGGTTTACGGGGAAACGAAAAGCTCTTTTTTTTTGCGAGACGTGACAAAGAAAACAAATGGGGTGCTGTGGAGTCTGATGGCGTTGTTAACAGGCTGTCAGGGATCCCTTCACAGTCTTTCCCTCTCTCCCTCTCTCCCCTTCCCTCCATCCCTCCATCTCTCACTCCCTCCTCCACCGCTGTCGTGACCTTCCCCTCAGAAGCCCCCTCAAGTCAAAACGGCTTCCACTTGACTCCGGCCACGGCTCACATCAAAGATGGTCGTGTGTGTGTGTGTGTGGGGGGGGGGGGGGGGTTTGGTCAGTAAAATACCTCCACAGAAGCACAGACACACATGCAGCCTTTAAGTGGATGGAACAGGAAGTCCACAGCCAGTAGTTCAGGGAGAGTTTTTTTTTACACCGCAGTCCAGATGCTGAGGTCATGCAGAGGGTTAACTGATACAGTAGCTCTCTGGGGGCCTTTCCTGAACTTTCAATAATGTTGTGAAGAAGGATAGATTTGTGGGATATCTCAGCA